>CAMZMU010000117.1:78904393-79282711 GCA_947311845.1 Poa pratensis
TCGTTGTCATTTTTTGTCGTGGCAGAATAACGGTGTGAGTTCAAAAAACATGAGTGATACACTGTCGTCTACAAAAAAATATGAGAGTGATGGCTTCTGTATGCTACCTGCACAAAAGGGGACCATATGATTAGTCAAAAGAGTTCGTCACCTAAACCATTCTATCAATTCAGAAACCTTCCCAGATTTGGTCAGATTCACAAAGCCAAGATGAATTGGTGTACAACCAAGGTGACATATTTATAGTCAAATTATAACAACTGATATAGCTGATTTTGTCTACCCACTGTCAATTCAGTAAACTGCACTGGGAAAAAAATACTTAATTGAGGAAATAATCATTCAGTAGTCAAATGAAATTTAAAATACTTAATCGACAATCTGCAGTAAACTCACCAAAATCTGCAAGGTACCATTATGTACCGCCCCTTTTGCATCGTTCATCGGCAGTTCATTGTTCCTCGGTTGTCAATGTATCTTCAACTACATTTGGACATTCCATACAAAAGACATCAGCATGTACTGAACAATTAAGATCAAAGTAGCATTTGATCAGGCACCTCCAGGTCGTCGAAGACGGAGGATCAGGAAGACGTCGAGGCACGTCAGGGCGGCCGCCGGGCGCAGCACAGCCTACGCTGCACGGATACCTTGCTCGGAGCTCGTGTCCGTGTCGGATACCGTATCTGATACCAATTCGGACACGATACCTCTTCGATACATATTGGCAACATATCGGTAAATAAAGCATTTAAAAGAATTGGTGATACCCCTTGCAAGTCACAGGCAGCCAGCAGCACACTGCTTTCTCAGCCTCCTCTCTGATGCTCTCACCAAATGCAAATAAAATTTATGTGATCACGTTGGCACCTCTAGCTACTACATGTATTTATTTATTTTAAAGACTATGAAAACGTATCCTCGTATCGACGCTTTTTCAATATGTCGTATCTTCGTATCCGTATCGGCCCGATACCGATACACGTATCCGTATCGGTGCTGCATAGAGCACAGCATGCAAGGCAGCGGGCTCGCCTGCAAGCGCCCGCCCAATGCAGCGCCAGCGTGCAGGGCAGTGCGGCGGCGGCGGGCAGGGGGAGTGCGGCGGCGGCGTGCAGGTCCAGGACTCGCGTGCTTGCTTGCGGAGCAGGGACACATGGATTTGGATGCAGGGCTCGCATGCGTACAGGGCAGGGGGTTGTGCGGTTGGTTGGCAGGTGCAGGGCGATGGCGTCCTCGCTACGGGCAGGACGGCTACGTGAGTGCAGCACGGGGACGTAGAGGACGGTGGCGCCGGGGACGTGTGCAGCGACCGTCGTGCAGGAGCAGGCCGCCTTGGAGGAGTAGTCCGCCGCCTTGGAGCCTTGGTGGAGCAGTCCGCCTTCGAGCTGGGTGCATGTGACTGGAGGCGGCGTCCTCACGACTGGCAGGGCGCAGAGGTGGCGGGCGGCGGCGTCCTGGAACACGGCGACGTGGGAACAGCGCCACGGCGTGGAGGCATGTCGGCGGCTACGTGGGGCCACTGGCCAGCCGCGTCGACCCCGTCTCCGGCTCGGTGACGGAACCTTCTCCGCCGCGGCTGGCCGCGGCGTCGTCGCTTTCGTCTCGTGCTCTGGCGAAAAGCGTGGCGTCTCGTCGGGCTCCGGCGAGTAGGGAGGAGAGAAGGACGTCGGGCTGGTGTAGTCGGGCCGGTGGTTTCCTGGTTGGAGCGATGGACGGGGACGTGCATCATGCTAACAGCCTAACCGTGCCCACGATCTCACGCGAGCCGGCCGATTTTTCTTTTTTTCGGGCGTGGGAGTGAATATGATGAGCTGCTCATCATTGGGAGGTTGTGGGTCGTTGGATTGTGATTGAAGAGCCCAGATCGCTTGGATCAGCCACCCTCTCGCTCTTTTAATAGTAGTGGTGATGAACGAATCACTGAGTTTAGAACATAACAACAGCCACCTCTTAGCTACGAGCTCCTAGTTCGTATATGAAAAGTGTTTGCTCTTAAAGATCATGCATATGGCTTAAATTCAAATTCAGCTGATATGTTTCCATGCATCTTTTCCAGTTCACGACATATTTCACTTTACATGTAGTAACTTTATTTTGTGCTATACCATATTTGTATGGCAGAATGGCAGAATTAGTTCTATGGATTTTCACAGCAAGTCCACGAACTACCTTGTGACAGCCAGTGATGATGAACTACGCCTATATGACATTCAAAATGCTATGTGAGTAACTGAGTACAAATCACTACTTAATTTTCTTATGAATTTCGTGTTAGTTTGATTAGATATTCTTAGTACAAGACACAATCTCCTAAGGTTTGGCGTTGCTAGTTGTTCTGTTCAAGAGGCAATGGTTTGGCTTACGCATTCACTTGGCTGTTGAAAATGATATGTTCTACAAATATATGTTATAGAATTAATATTTAAAAGTAGTCTAATAAGTGATAACTAACTAGAGATAGAATTTGACATGTATCTGCTGAAGGCAGATCAGGGGATACACATGATGCCGCCTCCAAGTCAGCTGGCACCTCTCCTGATTCGGCCTCCTTCATGGGTATTGGCCTATTGGGTCCAGCCTTGCACCGTCTCTATACCTGCCCCACGTGACTATCGTAGTGATCGTCATTAGTAGTATGGGAAATTTCGTACGATGCAACGATTCAATGCATATAGACTATTGTATTTGTTTGTTTATTATGGTAGTCAGTACCGTGTTATCCCGTGATATGTATTTGATTTCTAACTAGTCAAACAATCCAGATGTTTGAAGACCATTAATAGCAAAAAGTATGGGGTTGAAATGGTGTGCTTCACTACTAATCCAACTCTTGTCTTATATTCCTCAAAGAATGGCTGGGATGGTAAGTAATGTCTTGTGTTATCTTAAGAGTGATTTGGGACTTATACTGAAAGGATGCATTAATGCAGAATCTCTGCGGCTGCTCTCTCTGAATGATAACCGGTTTGTAAGATATTTCAAAGGCCATCTTGACAGGTCTGCTGTATTATGATAAATGATAGCCACACATTACAGTTAAGCTAACGCGACGGGAATCCTTATGATTTATGTGTTTTCCAGGGTTGTTGCTATGTCGTTATGCTATGAGAAAGACAGTTTTCTTTCTGGTTCACTTGATCGAACTGTTCTCCTTTGGGATCTGAGGGCCGACAAAGCACAGGTACAACTATTGATACTGTAAAACTAGAAAATGCTATCTAATAAAACCTCTTTCTAATCGGCGTCTGATCCATGCCACTTAGCAAGCTGCAATTACAGTTAGCTATTCTGGATTTGGTGTCTGCTTTTCTGTTTCTCTGTTAACCAGCTTCTTAGTCTCCTCCTTGCAAATAGAAACTTCTTAATTTCCTCCAGATGATGAGAAATCACCCTGTACCAAAACATATCGTGTAAGACTGCTGGAATTGAATCCTCAACATTCCCGAAGTTGCTAGTATTTTCTGTTCTGAGATAATGGATATTAGATTCACAATATTCCTATATTTAAAGGCATGAGGTCTCTTGGGACTGGTCATTTCATTTATCTGGACTTTTTAACATGTATGCACATACGGCAGCAGCACAGTTGAAAATATTGGATAACTTGTGACTAGTAAATGCTCCCTTTGAATTTTGCAGGGCTTACTGCGTGTGCAAGGGCGACCTGCAGTTTCATATGATGATCAGGGTTTAGTTTTTGCAGTTGCGTATGGTGGCAACATAAGGATGTTTGATGCTCGAAAATTTGAGAAGGTAGTATTGATTGAATGTCTTGTTTGATCTTTAATTGTCCGATACTTTTATCTTACATTCTTGCATCCGTAGGGGCCTTTTGATATTTTCTCCGTTGGTAATGATGATTCAGAAGCCAATGTCATAAAGTTCAGCAACGATGGAAGGCGGCTTCTTTTAACAACCAAAGCAGGGTATATTCATGTGCTAGATTCATTTCACGGCAACAACGTAAGCATTTCAACTACTTACTGTAACTTAATTGTGCAGGCTAAAGGACTTGGAAATAACTCTTATGTCTTTATTTTTTCAGATAACAACTTACAATGTTAAGCCAGCTGTAACCGATTCAACTTTGGAGGCATCATTCAGCCCTGATGGAAACCATGTTATATCTGGTTAGAAACATTTACCATTTTCCCCATCACCTTTTTTTATCATTGCTGCATTCTCTTTTATTAAACCAATAAACCTATTCGTTATTGTTGTTCTTTTTGTTCGCACAGGCTCTGGTGACGGTAGCGTTTATGCTTGGAGTGTTAGAAGTGGAAAGAAGGTATGTAAGAACCCGGCATGTAACATTTATAGTTAAATTAGAATTTATATGTTTATAGTTTCATGAGTTATATACAATGATGGTCGGCCTGCAGGTTGCACGATGGGGGAGCACAGATAATGAGCCACCACTTGTTAGGTGGGCTCCAGGATCGTTGATGTTCTTGACTGCATCTTCAGAACTATCCTGCTGGGTCCCTGACCTATCTAGCTAGAGGTCGTTCGCCGCTACTAAGTAAATTCGAATGATACAATATTGATAATCCTTGAAAGTTTGCAGACTTTACTTCTAGCCATTTGCATAAGAGTAGTTTGATCGGTGCCACTCCTAACTTCCAAACTGAGAAATGGCATTGAAAAAACTGTTTGAGCGAATGCTGTAGCAAACTGCAGAGTGCAGATACAGTCCCAGAACGCCGTAGCCGGATATTGGGTATGAGTTGCCATAATGGCGTCTGGATTTGTATGGCAATTTGTCCAAGCGGGTTCTATAAAGGCATTTCTCAATTAAGGCAACTTGGGAGTGGCATAAATCTGAATAACCCCAACCATTGATTTTCCTATGTTATGCTGAACTCACTGTTTCTGTAGATTCTGACATGGCTAATTGATGCGGCTTATCAAGTAAGCATATCTAGGTAGCAAGGATTATCAGCCTTTGTACTGACATTCAGTAATGACTGCCTGTTTGGCACCAGCTGTTAATACGTGGAGCAATAAGCTTTCATGTAGTGTATGAATGTGTCTTTTTTCATGGCACCATTTGCCTTGATGGAGTGTATAATTGTAAAGTAAGCTCTTCATGGTGCACAGATGGGATATTGAATTGAAACTATGCACTGCTTGAAGAGGTTTTAGTGATTTATCATGTTTTAGTGCTGTTGTATCATGATGTAGCCAGCATGATGCCAGTAGCTGGAATTACTGATTGGAAGTTTTAGTGTGCCGAATGCTTATTGCAGCTGCGTACCCTAGCACCAAATTACCTTTGTAACTAGGTTGAGTGTTGATATTGATACTTGAACAGTGCCTTAATAGTTAGACATGGTTGTTTCCGATGTGTTTGTTGATGTCTTGATGTTAATACACGTTACCTGTAGTAAGGTCGCTATTGTTGTAAACTGGAGTATTTGTGTGCTAATATCTTGTTCACAAAACTTTGAACCTGAGGACAATTGGGATTAATGGAGACATGTGATGGTGATGAGATGTGGTTGGGGTTGTATGACCCATCAAGCGAACAGAACTGCCAGTACCATATAGTCTTGTCCTCTCTTGGATCACTGGCGTAAATCTTCCCTGATCCGCTCTCATTTGGACATTCCTGGAATCCTCACTGTATCCACAGTTGGTCGGTAACGTATATCAGTATGTGCTTAAAGCTCACAATCGTATCTTCTTCTAACCAGACTGCAAGTAACAGGCGATACAAAAGCTAAATGTTGGAACAAGTGTGTATGTTTACGGAGCTGTTCAAATTTTTGAAGCAAGAGGATGAGAATGTCAGCTATTTTTGCAACTCTAAGCAGACTAGTCGTGATCGAACCGTCAAATCTACCAAGACATACAAGAATTGCTTCTCAAGAGACTCATGAAACTAACACAGTCGATAAGCACCAACACGTGATACAGAAAACAAGCAAAAACAAATTTACAGGACGAAACCAAGTGACAGCACCTATGTTGATCTTACAGCACTTGACATGCCATCTTAATCTGTATCTTATGTACAAATGCTGCGGAGCAAATGCAGGATTTTTTCTCCCAATGCAAACTGCTAGCTCGGCCATTTCCCAGTCTCTGCGTGTCACGGCCATCCTAACTCGAGCGTATGTGCCTTGCTCGTCGTTATCTTTGCTCGGTCCTGAGGATCCTGGTTTCCATGCTGCTAGCTATGCTCAGTTACGCTAACAAGCTTGCGAGGAAACCTCTGACCTATTATCGCCATCAGCTGTCGCCTGGACTTGCGCAGCGTACTGAAGGTTCCAGAGAACCTCTTCGATGGAAGGTCTGGTCGAAGACTCGACGGATAAGCATTTTATCGTGATGGAGACCACCATTGATAAAGAATCCTGTGAGGAGGTGCCGAGAACAACCGGATCCAGGACACGTCACGCTCTTCCAGGCTTGATATAGACAGAACCTGCAGATACATGCAAATGTTTCTCAGGCAGCTCATTATTTGTCTTTGGCAGTAGATGCTAGTGTGACCATTAGGACAGATCTGGGGCCTATTAGCTGAAACACTGAGCACAACAGACTAGTCCAGATCCTGAACTTTGTATTAGTTTCTCTATAAGCAGAATTAATGAGAGAGTTCATACATTGAATAGTTCACTTTTAGTAAATGCATGCTAACTTGTAGACCCAAAATCTCCATAGACCATAATTCATATATCAAACAGTTCACAGCTGAATTATGAACTATTACCCTACAGGACAAACTTTCAAAGTGAAAATAGGCCTGTTGAGTGTTGTAAAGCCAAATAAAACCTTAATTTGGGGGAGGGATTCGTCTTCACTACTACAAAGCAAGAGGGGAAAACATACCAGTTCACTTAAAATAAAAGGATCTCCTTTTCTATGTAGTTTTGAGCCCATAAGTACTTCAAGTATAATACAACCAAAAGAACATACATCATCCTCCAAACTTTCCCTGCAAAAACATAGATACACATTACAATTCAACATGGCTAATCATCAGTTTATAGAATTGTTGAACTCTATAAGCAGATTTCCTAATCTATTTTAGTAAGTTGTGAATGTAGTTGACTTGGTGTGATTACATGCAACTATATCTGAAGTGCTGAACTCCTCATTTAGTTATTATATACAACTACATATAAAAGCTATATGTTGTCAGATGCTATTCTTCAGGGACTTACAACTCCTCAGCATTATTTTGTATGTATCTCTGCCCTTCTCCTAATACCTGTAAACCAAAAGAGATATTGGCATTAAAAACAAGCATGGTCTATCCTCAAAGAACCTGTATTAACAATTAGGGGAACATCAGAGATAATTTCCTCAAATGGCAAACCAACCTCATGTTTGTATATCTCCTCTGTGATTATGGACAAACCGTAGTCGCTTAGTTTTGCCATATGGTGTTCATCAAACAGAATACTAGAAGCTTTCAATCGATTATACAAGGAACCAGGAATTATTCCTGTATGTAAGAAATGAACAGCCCTTGCAATGCCTATCAACACATGTAGTCTATCACACCATTTCAGTGTTTTCTCGGGACTGGAGCCTGCCAAGAAAGGCAGGCACAAATAACATATTAAATAACCGAATTAATATCAATTCATATAACCCTTAATTACCCATATTTAGGTGTAGTTCCTTACCAGAAAGATAATAAGACAGAGTTCCATTAGGTACATGTTCATAAACAAGAAAAACCCTTTTTACACTTGATTCATCAACTGCGCTGTCAATGCAGTGCCCCAAGAGGCAAACCAAATTTGGGTGGCGAAGCTTTGCAAGTAGATCTAAACGAAGCTTTAGATTTCTTATTGAATATCGCTGGTGCAGTGCCAAACATCTATTGCAATCACGGTTCCATTCTCTAGTTTTCCCTTGTATAGCTGAAGAATAAGAAAAACATGTGTTTAACAACTAAGCTGTAAAAACGCAATGAAAAAAATACGAAAATAGAATGACTGTATGAACTTGTAATTTGCATCACTATAGAGCCGAGTAATTATGCTGTCAATATTTTCAACATGATATTTATTGTGCATCTAATATAATGTAAATTCGTATCTAAATCAACGAATCTATCAACAAAGCAAACCTTTCCAATGGACCCCTCGCCTAAAAATGCTGATCTTTCAAAGCACTTTGTTGCTTCTTTGAGCTCTTCTAAAGAAAATACACGATGTGTAGGCATTATTTGTGTTGCAAACTTCACAGCTTGAGATATGTACCCTGTAATGAAGAGAGGTAGAAGATGATTCAAAACATATCAAAATTTCTTCCAAACATGTAAGTAGCATTATCATGCCATTCAGCTCAAGCACATTTACATATAGTTACAACTTACAAGGTATATGATAATGCAGAGTAGGTACAGGATGGAAACAAGCTAGGTGAGTTAACATGCAAAAGTATGTGAGTTCACGTCCCTCTGTAAAAAGTATGTGAACTCTAAAAGTACCACATTTATTTTGTCTAAAGAAGAAGGCTAACTCCACAAACAGAAAAGAAGTCTTATACACGGTAATAAACAATAGCAAATAACTGACCAAACTGCAAACATGTATTCAGACATGTCAACGTCTAGTAAGACAGGGATTTTATGGATACTAAGGAGGTTGTCAATGTCTAGTAAGTCGAGAAAATTCTTACTTGCATTTACAAGCAGTTCAGAGGACATTCCTGGAGTCGAATTATCTTGCATATGCTTTTGCAGTTGTTGCTCTGCTGTAACTCTCTGGCAGTTTCTTTTGTTTGATGCGATTAATAGAAGAGAAATAAAAAGAACAATCAGTACAATCCCAACAATAGTGACCACAAGTCCAATATCCTTGCTTGATCTTTTCCCGTGATGAGATTGTCCACAATATTTAGCTTCATGCTGGTGTTCAGGGTCAGCACTAAAGCAATTCCCATCGAACTTGACAACCCTGTTATTCAAATTAGCATTAAGGCAAGCAGGCAGGTCACCTGTGAGCCGGTTGGTGGACAAATCCACAAAGCCCAGGGTGCTGCTGCATGTTAAACTACTCAGAAGTGACCCACTGAGCATGTTTGCTGCCAGGTTCAAATAACTGATGTTTGGGAGATCAAAGAGTTTTTCAGGAGGTTTGCCCTCGAGAAAGTTGAACGAGAGATCGAGGTGTTGAAGCCTGTTCAGTTGACCAAAATTTTCAGGAATTTCACCCTTGAATGAGTTCTTGCTAAGCAAGACTGTTACCAATACAGTAGGCATGTCTGGAATCTTCCCATCTAACTCGTTGTCCCTCAAATCCAACATCTCAAGCTTATTTAAAGTACTCAAAAGTGGAACCTCGCCTGAGATGTCATTGCCGGCAAGTGCTAGCTCTGTAAGCATTGTAGCTTTACCGACTGATGCTGGTATTGACCCCTTTAACCGGTTACCCTGCAAGCGAAGAACAGTGAGGTTCGACAGCGAACCAAACCAGTCTGGCACAGTTCCATTGAAGTAGTTACCATCCAGTGTCAGGGTGTGAAGCTTTGACATGACCGACAGCTTGGGAGGGATCGATCCATACAGAAAATTGGAGCTCAGATCAAACACTTGTAGCGAAGACAGCCGGTGAATCTTGTCGGGGAGAGGGCCCCATATGCCCAACGACACCAAGATTACAACCCTCAAGGTAGTCAACCTTGCCAGTGTAGTAACAAACGAATCGATAACAAAGGCTTCAGAGAGGCTGACATTCGGAAGAGGATAGCCACTGAACTTTGATGGCTTAGTGATCCTATCACCGACTATCTTGAGCTCTGTAATGGCATTCCCCTCGCACATCACGGTAACCACTGAAGTGGGCTGAGTGTTGCAGGGGTCGCCGCTTGGAGTATTCCAGACATCCAGCTGCCTGGGGTACTCCAGCTGCTTCCTGAGCTGCTGCAGCAGCTCACTCTGTGAAGACTGCTCGCTTGTTCTGAATAACATCAAACAAGTTATGGACATCACAAGAAAACTTAACTGCCAAGCCATCGGAGCCCAGTTTTGTGCACACGATTGTATCCTTTTTCAGTTATCTGCCTGTGTATCTTTGCAAGTTGTACACTATCCAATTTCCCAACCAAAAGTTTCAGAATTTCAACCAGGATTTTGATAACGAATGAAGATGGAGGGCAGGATGGAGAATAGCAGCAGCAAAATTATTCTTGGCAAAAGTTATCTTTTGTTGATCCAACGGTACATTTTCCTGCAGAAATTAATAGTTTTCAGAAAATTAGTGAGGAAAATGAAATAATGGAGGCTGGACGCAAATGTCAGTTCCCCTACAAAAAGGGAAGCAAATCTGTCACAGAACCTAGTCCATTTATCTGTCTTACCATAGGCAAATATTTGTCAAAATTATCTGTCTTGCCATAAAAAACTATTTTGGTGACGAAGCGCGGGAACAGAGAGAACAGTTTTCACCTTTTTTTCAATAAAAAATATTTGAAGGCTCAGGCTTGTAAATCTGTTGGGAGCCGACAAAGAAAATGACAAACTGGGCCAACTACAGGGCAAAGCATTGAATTGCAATAACAGCAGGACAACGACTACAGTAAACTGAACAGATTCCCCTTCAAATGGGAAAATGCAAATATCTCAAGTTCACTGGGCTGGTTGATTTTTTAAGGAATAAAACCCTATTTTCTGCAAAGAACTCTTCTGGCAGGCAAAAACCTGGAGGAAGCAAAACAATGAATAAGACACAAATCTGAGCTTGCAAAGAAAAACTTCAGAAAAGCTGTCAAGCAAAATTGAAGGCAAGACAGGGGGAAATACAGTAAACTCAAAATGGAAGTAAGCTCCCGGTAAAGGCAAGAGTGCACTTATACATGAAGCAATTTCAAGTTACCAGGTAGAGAGATGGCTCAAATACATGTCCAAAACAAGAGAATAGAGAAGAAATGAGGAACACGGGGTGGAATTGTGAAAGGAAATTGCATAAACCTGACTACTCCCAATCACACACACACAACAAACAGGTGAGGAAGCTGCAGAGTAGTGGCGCAGGGGAATGCGAAAACTCTAGCAAGGACCCAAAAAAGCGTAATATCAACTGCATTTGTACTTGCATTGCAGGAGAACTAAAAATCACTGACCTGAACGCCGGCTGCCGAGGGCTCTGTACCGCCGCAGGAGCACCCTTCTTCTTGCTCACCACCGAGGTCAGCAGCGGCGGCTGCAGCAAGAGCAGGAGGAGGCGAGAATTAAGGGAGGGAGAGGCGGGGCGGCCGCGGCCGTTGCTGCTTCGAGGGTGGGGAGAACGTCCCAGCGCACATGGGAAGGGATCTCTCCTCACCCGCTCACCGCTCACGCTCTCCCTTCCCTTCTCTTCCCCCAGCAAGCAAGAAGCGGCAACGGGCGCGGGTCTGCACTGCACGAGATTAATTGCCCAACGCTAAACCAGCTAGGCAGCTACCGCTACCTCACCATGGAGCTGAAACCATCCTCCATTGTTTACTTCTTCTTACTCTGGACGGGACCTCCCTCGCAGTCGGCGATTGTAACACAAGGAGTAAAAGCACGAGCAGGCACTGGCGCGCGGTGGGTTGGGCTGGCAGGAAGAAGCTAAAGCTGATTGAGGTGGCGCGGTGGGCTGTACTGTACTGCTGTAGGAGTAAATATTTTCAGTCAGCAAAGGTAATAACCGCTTTAATACTACTCGGGGAGCGGGCAGAGGCCCAGAGACGGTCTTGGATCGCGTCCAAGGTGATGGATTTTCTGCGTCTGATCGGTTCATGCTGATTTTTTTTGAGAAACACAGTACAAACGTAGACGCTGACTAACGCGTGCACACACTCACCCATATAAACGCACGCACGCACGCACACCTTATCCCTATGAGCACCTTCGAATACTGAGCCGGCGGGTCAAGTCTTGAGATTGACGAAGTCATTATGGGCGCCTCGCTGTCGACGGGAACGTTAGCTCCCACTGAAAAATGTTCCGCCTAAATGAGAAATATCAGCGTCAAACTTAAGGTTTAAACGCCGGTGAGAAGGGGGTACAACCACCCTGCTAACCATTTTGCCATAGTAAGTTCTTATGGGTCGTGCTGATCGATGAGGTTCTCATGTACTCCGTTGTAAGTTTCTATATGGGTTGATCTGACGAGCGCTGCGTTGTCCATGGTCCATGATCTTTTGGTTGGACGTTAAAACGAAGTTTGCTCTTTGTATTTTTTCGGCTAGTAAATGCACGAGAGGAAATGACACGTTCTTGGTTTAAAATGCAGCATTGTGTTTTTTGCATGTGCACACGGACCACGGTATGTTTATGGCAGCATCTCACCTTCACAAATAGGCACACGTCTCAAAGATAAATGTAGGCACACATCCTATTTGTGCGCCGGACACTACATAGTTGTAAGAAGCAAAATTAGTAAAGAAACGAGAGCCCAACAATAGGTACATTACCCATAAATTAATCCATCTCTCATTTGAATGTGAGTGTTGTAGAAATTGTTAATCCTAATTGGAGCCCCGTCAAGTCTTTTGTGGAATCTAAGAGTATCTCCGCTCGCAGCACTCAAAGTCCCCCTCCCAAAAGGCCTATAGGGAGCTCCAGGCAAAAATCATCGCCCACTCGCGCACCCCAAATATTATTTTCGGAGCTACCGAGGCAAACTCAACCTGTGGGGTGTGTATTGGGAGCGCCGGACGAAACGGAGGAAACTGCACATAGCACTCCTTTCGGCTCCAATCCGGACACATTGGGAGAGAGCGAGTGGAGATGTTCTAAGTCAACCAAATCATAGAAAATCTAAGTAATTAGTCATGGCAAGCAAGTCAACAAATGGAAATTTAAAAGAATACTTCTGAAAAGTAAATGTCATATACTACTATATATGAAAGTAGGTCGGATTCACCCTCAGTTATGCCCTCCACGTCGCCCTTTGAACACCAGCCGTCCGATCGAGCTCACGGACGGTCCAGATCGGCCCCGAAGCCGCGCAGCACTGTAGCAACACTGTAGCTCGGGACTTTCTACCAATCAGAGCTCGCGCACGATTTTTGGCGCAGCCAAGTTCGCAAAGACAAACTCGCAAACCCAAAAATAGTATATCATAGACCATGGGGCATATTGGCTTGCATGAGGTTCAACCAAGCTCGCAAGATCCTATTTCCGTCGTGTTTGGTCACATGTATGAGGGGTCATACCTGCATGATGCCTAAAACACCCCTTAACTAGGCCTGGGAAACAATGTTTCCAACGAGTGGTAGCTCGATGGGAACAAGGCGGGTGATGGAGGGAGATAGAGGGTGAATTTACCTCTCTTACTTATAATATTTGAGTAGGGTGTGCAGAGGAATCTTATCATACCGGATACATTGTTCGTAGTTGTAGTTCAGGTGTGGCTGTTTTTGGTCGGTAAGAGGCCTAGTAAATGTTGAGTCCATGTGACAAGATATATCTGATGTCATGCCAAGATCAAGAGGCACTGGTAAACTTGAAAATATCTAGAATTATGATGATGCAAAGTCTACCAGCATGCTTCGGATGAGAAGAGACCCCTCTCTTCCACCTTTGCGACACGCTTTGAAAGAGGGGTTTGCGGTTAGATAGCATCCAAATAACTGTGGATGGTCAAGTTGAAATGTTCCTTTATGTTCTAGGTCACAACCAGATATGTAGAGTGATTAAGAACACCTTAAAAATATTCGTAGAGACAATCCACGAATATTTCAAACAAGTCTTCTAGGTAGATGGTAGAGACGTTATGATCAAGCCACCAACTGGCCAGTGAAGATAAGTACTAGCCCAAGATGATATCCATATTTCAACGTAACCCGCCCTCCGCGGAAATATTCATCAAAATACAATCGATCATATGTATATTGATCGAACGAAGTGAGGACCTGATGGAATCTACGGGAACAGCTGTTCGAAGATATATAGAAGGTATCATTTGTATTGTTACCACATTCATGATCACCCGATTACGTACGTATCTCATGTTTCCGCCTTGATTTTTTGTCAACATGTAGAGTCCTAGATAGAATTAAATCTCAATCTAGAGGGCCATGAAGTCATCGATCATTTAAATTTTAGTTATTTCCATTATAGTGCATTCATGTGGTTCATCTGACAAATGGAGAGTAGAAGTATCATGTAAAAAGAGTTTAAATATCATCCCAAAATTTGTCCTTTTATGGTGGTGCTAATAGTTTATCAATTGCGTTTGAGTATGCTTACACTTAATACATGGAGTATGTTTTTCAATAGAACATTGTGACACTAAAAAATATCTCTCAAGTGCAAGCAACATTGTCTCCGAAAGCGTCCATTATAACGATCTGTGGTTGGTGCAAAATGAACATGCAAGGGGTAATAATAGTAGTGGCTACTGCACATAGGGAAGTATCCATGTTACAGGATTAGATCCCGTGAAAGAAACCAAACTTGTACACACGTCTCTTTGGAAGGACAATATTTTATTTTCTTGTGCATACCCTAAATTCTCGATGCCTCCCAAGCTCGATTGTAAGAACAAGAAAGGAAATACTATGTACTCCCTCCGTTCCAATTTAATTGACTTGCTATCCACCAAATATGGATATATCTAGACATGTTACATGTATAGATACATCCACATGTGGTGAATAGCAAGTCAATTAAATTAGAATGGAGGGAGTACGTATATATGGGGCAACCACAACAGGATTGGACAACAAGAGCCTTGCATGTTGATAACCATGTGCGTGCCATTACTCTACCAGCCCAATCCATCTATATGATGTAACCATATTATAACACCGATCATATAATGTGATATTTCTCTTTATTTATCACCAACCCAACTCAATATGCCATCACCACGTTGATGTCTTTGTGCAGTTGTACTCAGTTCAGTTGTACTCAGCCGCAGTTACGCTTGGGAGGCAATGACGAATAAAGGAGTGGCCCTAATGTATGCTTTTAGTGGTTGAAAGAAGAACATAGTACCAAATCTCTCAATACTGGTTGGGTTAATTGTCGAAAGTTAGCTTGCAACATTCACTAGCAGAACGATCAAGTTTTGGTATTTTTTGCTCACTAGGAAAAGAAAAGGAATACCCTATACAAATTTAGTTAGCGCAAAATCCAAAAGTCACGTTGTTTTAAATTTGGCTAACTAAATTTTAAGTTTTTCATCCCAATACCAATTCTACCATTTGAGATAATATTCGAGCAAAAAAGGAAAAAGTACAATCATTTTGTCGGATTCAAGCAAGAAACTGAGTTCCTCCACCACTGTGACTTATGCAAGAACTTTTGATGTTTCTCGTATTTTTTATAAAGTACATGTTTAATTACGAAGTGTATGATTTATACTAGACTAACTTTTCACTAGGATTGTGCTCTATTACCCTCCGTGGAAATATTGATCGAAATACAGTCATATCACTAGTACAAAACGACACATCGGATAACCCTCTATGGAAACGGCACGAGTTAGGCGATGGAAGAATGAGTCCCGCGCGCTTCCGCGAGTGCGCGCGCGCTAGCCGGTCGATGGGCCTGACACAATGGTAACGAAGGTGAAAAACAGAGAAACAACTCCGTTGCGGATAAGCCCACAACAGATACGGAGTTCTGGCAATCTCTGTTTCCCATGTGAAGGCCCATTAAGCGGTGCCCGTATAAATATCATCCACTTCAGTGTATCTCACTCTCACTTTCCCCAGGTCCTAACCCTAACCGCACACTCTCATCACCTACTTCACTCCCTCGATGGCGAGCCCCTCCGTCACCGACGGAATTCAGGATAGAGCCTCTTCCTCCGAGACGCCAACCGGAGGCGAACCTCCACGACAACTGTGACGAGGTCCACAACAGATCCATGACGGCGGCGGCCCCCGACGCCCAGATCTCGTCCTCCTCGGACGATGAGGACTCAGATCTGGAGGTCGGTCTCCTCCTCTCTCGCGCCGCCTTTGAGCGCGAGCGCGCCGACGGTGTCGTTTTGGCGTCTGCGATGGAGAGAGCTGTCCACATCTCCGCCGCCGAGCACGCGATAGAAGCCGACGAGGAGGCGTTGTTCCAGACGCAGCTCCGGGCGGCCATACACCGGTCTCTTCTCCCTGGCCAGGGCCCTGGGCCAGATGCGGCGGCGGAGGAGGAGGACGCTCCGGTGTTCGAGGAGGATGAGGTCTCCTCTGATGTCTCCTCTGACAGTGGCTTCGGCGCCTGGGACGCAATCCACGACGGAAAGAGACCCCGCCTCGCCTAAGGTAAATGACCACTCTTTTTACTATGTATTTGCTATGTTAGAGTACTTATTTAGCTTGATTTGCTCTGTTATTTAGCTATGTTTTTGCTCTGTCGGCTACTTATTTAGATCGGTTTGCTCTGTTATTTAGCTCTGTTCAGCTGTGTATTTGCTCTGTCAGTTACTTATTTAGATCGGTTTGCTCTGTTATTTAGCTATGTTCAGCTATGTATTTGCTCTGTCAGCTACTTATTTAGCTCGGTTTACTCTGTTAGTTAGCTATGTTCAGCTATGTATTTGTTCTGTTAGCTACTTATTTTGCCTTGTTAGCTACTTATCCCACTCCAGCTTGCTATGTTATTTCTTTCTAGTTAGCTCTGTATTTTGCTCTGTTTACTGCTTATTGGCTCTGTTTATTAGTTCTGTTTGCTGTTTTTAACAAAGAATATTCTTTGTGTCAAGGGCTTGGTGGATGCTTGGTGACGATGTTGTTGCCGTGAAGACCTAGGAGTGGGGCTCCGTACACGGTGCCGTCACCAGGAGCAGTACATTTTGTGCAGCAGGATGAAGACAGTCGATGATCATCTGGCGGCCGTGAAGACATAGGATCAGAGCTCCAGCCACGCGCACCGATGAACTTTTGTAAAGCAGGGCGTACAGGAATACGGTGACGACCGGGCGGCCGTCTAGTCGCATGGAGCATGGCTCCATCGACGGCACAGACCATCACCGTGTTTTTTTTTGTTTTCCTGTAACACTTATTAGAAACGGTGATTAGCAAACTCCGTGTCTAATGTGAAACATATCAGTAACGATCTAATATAATAACCGTTGCCCATGTTAGGGGCAACGGTTTATCAACTCTGTTGCCATTGAGCTCTTCACATCAGTGACAGGGTCGGGGACACGGACCCTTTCTCCGTTTTCGATGGGGGTTTTGTCCCGTTTCCGATGTGTCGTTTTGTACTAGTGTCTCAAACGAAGTGAGGACCTGATGGAATCAGCGGGAGCAGCTGCTTGAAGATATATAGAAAGAATCATTTGTATTATTACCACATGCATGATCACCCGGTTAATTACGTACGTACCTCATGTTTCCGCCTTGATTTTTGTCAACATGTAGAGTCCTAGATAGAATTAAACGCTCAATCTAGAGGGCCATCATGTAATCGATAATTCAAATTTTACTTATTTCCATTGTAGTGCATTCATGTGGTTAATCTAACAAATGGAGAGTAAAATTAGACCGTAAAAAATTGTTTAAATATAATCCCAAAATCTGTCCTTCTATGGTGGTGCTGATAGTTTATCGAATGTGTTTGAGTATGCTTACACTTGATACATAGATTATATTTTGCCATAGAACATTGTGACGCTAAATGTATCTTTTATTCTTTCAAGTGGAAGCAACATTGTCTCTGAAAGCGTCCGTTATAACGATCCGCGATGGGTATAAACTGAAGACGCAAGGGGTAATAATAGTAATGGCTACTGATTATGGGGAAGTCTTGATGTTACAGGATAAGATGTCGTTAAAACGAACCAAACGTGTATACACGTCTCTCCGGAAGGACAACATTTTAGGCTTTCTTGTGCATACCCTAAATTCTCGATGCCTCCCAAGCTCAATTGTAAGAACAAGAAAGGAAATACTACGTATATATGGGGAACCACAAGTGGATTGGACAACAAGAGCCTAGCATGTTGATAACCATGTGCATGCGCTTACTCTACCATTGCAATCCATCTATATGAATCATGTAACCATATTATAACATCAATCTTATAATGTGGTATTTCTCTTTATTTATCACGAACCCAACTCAATATGCCATCATCATGTTGATATCCATGTGCAGTTGTACCCAGTTCAACTGTACTCAGCAGAAGTTAGGCTTGGGAGGCAATGAGGAATAAAGGAGTGGCCTTAACGTATGCTTTAGTGGTTGAAAGAAGAACGACGTACCAATCTCTTAATATTGGTTGGGTTATAATTATCGAAAGTTAGCTTGCAACATTCACTAGCAGAACGAATAAGTTTTGATATTTTTTGCTCACTAGGAAAAGAAAAGGAATCCATATACAGATTTAGTTAGCGCAAAATCCAAAAGTCATGCTGTTCTAAATTTGGCTAATCAAAATTTAAATCTATCATCCCAATACCAATTCTACCATTTGAGATAATATTCGAGCAAAAAAAGGAAAAAATCCCTCATTTTGTCGTATTCAAGCAAGTAGCTAAGTTCCTCCACCACTATGACTTATGCAAGAACTTTTGATGTTTCCGTATTTTTTTATCAAGTACATGTTTATGACAAAGTGTATGTTTTGATCAGAAATTTAAACTAGATCAACTTTTCATTAGGATTGTGTTCTATTACCCTTCGTGGAAATTTTGATCGAAGAAGTGCGGTCCTATGTATAGTGAGTGAACATAGTCGCGACCTGATGAATCAACGGGAGCGCGGCCACTCGAAGATATATTGAACGTATTGTTACCACATGCATGATCACTCAATTACGGACCTGATCTTTCCGCCTAGATTTTTGTCAACAGGTAGATTTAGTCCTAGATAGAAGTACACGCTCAACCTAGAGGGCCATCAAGTCATCGATAATTTTAAATTTTAGTTATTTCCATTGTAGTGCATTCATGTGGTTAATCCGACAAATGGATATATATATAGTAGAAGTAGCTCCTAAAAAAAGAGTTCAATATAAGTTGTCCTTTTCCGGTGGTGCTAATAGTTTATAGATTGCATTTGAGTCTCCTTACACTTGATACATAGAAATGTGTTTTGCCATCCAACATAGTGACGCTAAATGTATCTCTCTAGTGCAAGCAACATTGTCTCTGAAAGCATCCATTATAACGATTTGTGGTGGGTCCAAACTGAACATGCAAGGGGTAAAGATGGTAGTGGCTACTGAACATGATGAAATCTTGATGTTACAGAATTATATATTGTAAAAATGAGCCAAACGTGTACGCACATCTCTTCAGAAGGATAACTTTTCAGTTGTTTTGTGCCTACCCTAAATTCCCGATGCCTCCCAAGCTCGATTGGAAGAACAAGAAAGGAAATACTATGTACCTATATATGAGGCAACCACAAGAGGATTGGAGAATAAGAGCCTTGCATGTTGACAACCATGTGTGTGCGAGTGTCTATAGCATCAATCTTATAATGTGTAATACCCCGTAGTTTAGAGAGTCGGAAGGGTAGAATTAGAATTTGTGCATTTGCATGACATGCATCTGAAAACACGGGAAATTTTGGCGCGTTAAATTAAACGATGCATCTGAAAACACGGGAAATTTTGGCGCGTTAAATTAAACGATGCAAAGTGATCGATGATTCTCTCGACACGATGAATTAGGGTTTAGATCATCTGGTGGAGTGTGAAAAACTTAGACATGATCTTTTTAACAACCAAATTGAGACGAGAATCTTTAGTCGAGGCAATCCAGAATTGGACATGACCTTTCCTAATTCTCGACATTTCTAGTCATAATTCAATAACATGACATGTTCATAGTTTAAACACTCATAGAAACAATAAATTCAAATCCCCATATCTAGGATCATCTCATTACATCATTCATCCAAACATCATCTCACAAGAATGAGTTTAACACGTCAATTCATCATCTTATCTCACACACTAAAATAACTCATTTTACATCCATCCCAAATACAATATGATGATCAAATGTCCAAAGTCTATTTAAGTTACATCATATGGAATTTAAATACAAGATCAAAATGAAAGAATCAATATTACAAGTTTAATCGAATATGTACATATCTCATCCAAATACAAAGAAAGTTACACAAGATTAAAAGAAAAGCCTAGCTAAATCTTTATCTTCTTATTTTTCCAATCTTCATCTTCAATTCATTACCTGCAAAATAAACAAAGACAAAAGAAAGGGGGGTTGTGATTAAAATGTTTGCCTTCACCACAAGGGTGAGGCAATTTAATATTGGAACTTAACTAATGAATATTAGGAACTTGTCCTAATATCCAAATATTGACTAGAGGGATCAATATTGAATCGAAGGCAACAATGGATCATATTTTGGATCATCCTGAGGCAACTAGGCAACAAGGGACAAGAGGCAACAATAATCCAATTGAGAGAAGGGACAAAAGGCAACACTGATTCAATGAGGCATATTCATCTGATCCATATCTATTTATCATAGGCAACATATTAATCCCTCTAATCTAGTCAAGCTCCTAAACAAGAAAGCTCACATTAAAATATTTCTCCAATGGTATTAATTACCAAGGAAGAAAATAGACAAATGCTAAAGTCTACAATCAGAAATTATTAAGCCACATGATCACCACCCATAACTTGGAAAGCCACCAATTTCTCACAAGCCCACAAAAGAGAATAAGCCCACAAGTCCATCTAGCAACAAAAGCCACTTGGCTTGCCTAAGAATAAATCCTACAAAGAGATAATACCAAGCTTGAATGGATAAGCTTGCCACATAGGAGAGTTATCCACAAGCAAAATATCTACCATAGCTTGAACCCCAAGTAATGCCTATACATGAGGACTTGACACCCAAGCACCTTATTCATCCTTGTAAAACATGAGTCATCTAGTTGTGTGGCAGCACCACAACAACTAGGCAGCAGTATATAAACACCACCACAGCCTTCTAGCCACTCCATTTGCTCACAAATTCATTTCTAGCAAATAGCCAGATGTACTACAAGTTCTAGCCAACAGCCAAATCCTTTACAAACCGCACCATATGTTTCTTCCAGCAAGCAAATCACACCAGCTACTGTTCTAGCACCAAGAACAACCAAAAACCACAAGCCAATCATGAAGATCACCTAAACCATCTACCACAAGCCACTAAACCCAAGAAGGAGGCCAGTAGCAGAAGAAGACAGTAGAACTACAAGAAGCAGTCCAGAAGAGGTGGTTGAACCCTGGAGCAAGATCTGACTCTTCCGTAGCTTGATCTGCTCTACACCCAAGGTTGTTAAACATATGAGCTAGAGAGTGATTTAGCAGGTTCTGTAAATGACAGAACCATGCATGAGTGATTAATTAGCATCTGTTCTTAACAGAACCTTGCAAGCAAGGTAAGGTGCTATAGAAAAGTAATTAGCACAGCAGAGAACTTCTGTTTTGTGCTAGGAATAGGACAGAGTGAGACAGGAAGTGAAGTTGAGTGCAATATCATTTTGTTTGAGCATCTATAGAAGTAAGGGGTTGATCTTAGTGTAGCATCTGTTCTTATTTTGCTTAATAAAGCATCACCCACATGACAGTGAACCAGCAGAGCTGGATTAGCTGTTCATATCAAAGCTGTGCATCTAGAGGAAGCACAGGAAAACATAAAAACATCTCTAATCGAGCAAGCTTGCTGTGTAACTCAACATGGAGGCGTCACAGCAAACAAACATGATTAAATCATGCTATAAATAAACTAATCATCACTGCTAGTATTAATTCTAGCTCAGAAATAATTTTCCTTTCACACATATCACATCTATGAGCAAGAAATGATCTCCACAATACTCCAGAGGCAGTGGGAAGATCTATACATGCATGATCTACACCATATACCTCTACTGCATACACAGAGAGGAGAGCAGGGCAGCACATAAAAATCGATCAAGAATACATTTCTAAATCATTCCAACTACCCTTCAACTAGATTTTCACTAGGAGGATAGAAAGAAGTGTTTCTCTCAGATTGGCATAGAGTTGCTATGCTAAATCATCACAGAGATTAAAAGCCACACATTAGTATCTGTTCTTATCAAAATTTAGGCCTCAGCCTTTGCATCATCGGCTAGGCTAAGATATCAAGCATAAAATCTGTTCTTATCAAATTAATTAACCAAATCCTGTCCAGGAATATCTCTCCTAAATCATTTCAGCAACATTAGCATCACCAGATCATGCTTGGCATGGATCTGAGCACAGGGCACACTCCCAGGAGGCACCACAGGAGTAACTCATGATCAACAAACCAGCACATGGGCACAAAATCATCCAATAATACATCTTAACAAAATAGGCAGTGCATCATATTTAATCCTGCTATACCAGGGCATCAGATCATCCAAATATTCGTGGGAAACATCCACACAACATCATCTAGATGAGTAAATCATCTAGATTTCTTCCCGGAAATTAAATTGACAGAAACAACAAGTGACTAAACTGAATATTTCTTTAGTTAAACCACAGTCCGAGACCAACCAGAGACCATAAGCTCGATTTCATGCACAAGTTCATCACCTGGATGAACTGGAGCAGTACCACATCCCCTGGAACAGGGGAAAACCCTAAATTACACACGGTTTAAGCAACAGATGCTCGAGCAGGGTATTAGGAAGAGGAGAAGCATCTAGAAGAAGCACCAGAGTGTCTAGAACTAGAAGCAGTGGAGAAGCACTTACCAAGCGGCCATTGCCGTAGCTCCGAGGCGACGAGGCGGTGCTCGTGCAACCTCTGGAGGGGGCAAACGGCAGTAGAGGACACATAGAACAGCACCAGAGCACCAAGAGCAGCTCGGAGGCTTCCATGGCGCCGCACAGCGCGGAATCGTGCGCCGTCACCGAAACACTAGCTGAGGGGATCGAGTTGCGCCACTAACTAGAGGGCAGTAGAGACGAATCGCGTGGACAGGAAGGAAGAGCAGAGAGAGGAGAGCGTTTTGCTCCACAGCACGGCGGAGGAGGTGGCCGGAGTTGGCCGGAGCAGCTCGGGAGAGCACGGCGGCAGCATATCGCCAGGGGAATCGCGAGAGAGAAGCACTGGGAGAGAGAGAGAGAGAGAGAGAGAGAGAGGATTAGGGTTTGACCAGACCGGCTCGGTCGGTAGCCTGGTCTGAACCAATTTGACTTGGTTCGACCAAGTCAGCAGAGGGACATTTTAGTCATTTCACAATTTGAGTGTTAAGCAAGTTAAAATAATTATTTCTCACTGAAATAAAGTCCTAAAAATACAATAAAAATATCCACACACATCAGAAAAATACAAGGAATTTGATTATGATTTTTATTGGAATTTTTAAAAACCTTTGAGTGATACAAATATTCAAAGATCCTTAAGTGGATTATTCTTGGAATAATTTCTTAAAATTATTTTCTCAAGAAAAATAATCTGGGAAAAATAAATACTAAGTTCAAAATAATATTTGAACTATACCAAGACTATCTTGCTACTCATCCTAAATCAAAAATATTCAAACTTAAATGAATTTGTACACCAAATTCAAATACACAAAAATCAACTAAAAATATGCAACATACTCTACAAAATATGAGGAATTTTTATGTAAGTTTTATTTGAAGTTTTGAAAAACATTTTATGGATGAAAAATTCAAGGATCCTTAAGTGGAAATTATTTGAAATTCTTTTTCAAAATCTATTTTCTTAAAAGAAAATAATATGGGAAAATAAAGTCTTAAAATTCAATTATATTGAACTATTTAAATTCAATCACTTTAAATTGATTCCTCATGAAAATTGTTGACTCACAAACACTCGAAAAAGTCTTAAAATTCACAACTTGGGAATTTTGGGGTGACGATGCATTTCATGATTATGCATAATAGCATGCTGCTAGATTTTTCAGTAGTCCTTATCAGGATTACTTTGCTAATTTCAGAACTCGGGGTTTTACCGTAAACCCTAGAACCCCGAAGGGCCTGAACTGTCACTTCTACCACAGGCAAGTTCATTCTTGCATGTCCGTTGAAATATTTTTATCAAAGTATTTATAAAAGTAATATATTTATTTATCTGCATAAAAAAGAAAAACTATTTTCGAATGATGTGAATTGATATATATATATTGTTTGGCTGGCAATGGAACCACGGATTGATGTTGTGGTGGAGGTTCCATTGTATGGGAAAGTATATACCTAGGATTAATTACCAATGTCACAGTGATTCTTGCGCCGTATTGAAGCGTTTACCATGAGATCTGCTATGGACGGTAAAAGTCAGTCGTATCTTCTCTCGTTCACATATCCTCGGCAGTCTATTACCTGGTTGTGTCCGTTGCGGCGGCCAACAGTGTGGAAGCGCGTGACCTTCCCACCTGACGGGGTGACTGGAATAGAAGCTCGGGAGGGGTGGCGGGATAGCGGTCTTTGTTACCGGCCGCGCCACAAATGGGCGGATATGTGTTGTGCGGAGAGGGCGGTGATTGGCTTTGGACTCACACCTGGCCCCATACCATGGAAGTATGGACGGGCTAGCTACCCGGAAAGGCAACAAGGCTGGGTTTCTCTCATGGGTAAAGTTACGCAGCTCTGCAGAGTCAACAACAAGAAATTGTGGCTGTCACATCCTTGTTCCAGGAGGGAACTACAGAACGCTGTGGGAAAGGCATCCCAAGTGATGACTAAAGACCCGTGGAGACTGTGAGCATAGTTTTCTGAAAATAAAATGGACCCTTTCCTAAAAGCATTTTCCAAAACTTGCATTATGTCAATGACCGTTGGTCATGGCAGTAGCTAGTGCATAAAACACCTTATCGCCTATAATTTGAACTTGCTGAGTAACGCTCGTGTTGCTCACCCTTTTCCCCGTTGACCCCCTGCTTAGATTTTTGGAGCCAGCAAAGGAGTTGACAGTTATCCATCATGACGTCAAGGAAGTATCCAACAAGGAGTCAAGTCTACTGATGGAGCTTGAAGGAGTCAACAGCTTCTTCACCGACGGAAGGATGACGACCACCTTGCCTAGGTGTATATAACGATAAAATTGCCGATGGAGGAGACAACATCATATTGGAAGGAGTACAACTTGGATAAAGATATTCCAGATGGAATAGATTAGGGCTGTGACAACAGCAGTAGTGGATTAGGAATTAGAGATAGAGCTGATATCCAGCTTAGTGATACGAATTGGATCTTTTTGATGTTTCATTTGCACGAGACCTGCTTCTATCTGTAAAGAAGGTTCTCGAGATTTTGTATTGAATAGTGTTGTAATCCTATAGTGTTACCTTGGACCGGCTATGTTTCTGTTGTACTACTCTGAGAGATGTAATATTTGCGGAAAGGTCCTTCCGTGCGTATTACATCAATGACTTGTACACTACAACATGCAGTGGTGTGCTGGGACACCGCTGATGGTATCAGAGCAAAACGACTTTAGGATTAAAACCCTTTTAGGAGACTTGTAGGTTGGTAAGACTATAGGAACCTATCTTATCTAAACCATATCTTTCTACAATTATGATGGTTATTCACTTGGGAATAATACTGTCATACATGTATACACATTTTCTTACTCAACAAGAGTAAATCCTCTTATTTATTCTTTTATAGGTTTAATACTTACTTATCCTATATCTTTTCAACTTGGTATGACAAGGTTGAAATTAGTTTCTACCAGCTGGTATTCCAATAGAATTATATCCAAGTCAGTGTTACCTATGTGGTATCATTGATAGCACCATCCTATATGAGAAGACATATAATGAAGTAGAACCCTATCGTAAGTGTGTGAAGGATGAAGTCGGGAGGTGTTTGAGCATAGTGAAGCATCATCTACAATCAACTAGGGAAAGTATGCCAATACCCTAATGATTCACTTCTAGAGAGAATCAACTAGAGTATAGTATAGGTTGTTAAGATATTAGGAGATGGCATAAACAAGGAAGGAAGCTACAATACTACCTCCGAAGTACAATCAACAACTACCTGAAGGATCTGAAGATGCCAGAGATATTTGTTCTAGCCAGATGGAGGACTTCAATTTACATGGAGTTTAGTTCTGGACGTAACCAAACCAGACCACAACTACTCTTTGAGTACTTTGTCTTAGTATTATTTCATTGCAAATGGGCAATTGGGGTAACTACTGAGTCCAAAAGTTATTAGAATAGGATCATAAGGTGATATAAACCTATCTTGTAGTGTATAGCATCTAAGCCTGGGTACTTTTGAGATGTTTTTTACTCAAAGTACTATTTACTTTACGGGCTTATGTTGCATGATTGCTATATAACTGTATTCGGATTTTATTGGATCTTATTGGATTTTTGATTGGCTAGGTTGGTACATGAAGTTAGAATTTGATGTACAATGGCATGATTGTCAAATTGAGTTCCTTTCTTGATGTTACTGATCTAGAGGTAGATAGGAGTCGTGTAAGGGAGAGACGAGTTATTAGAAAGATGAGGAAGCAAAGAAAGCTCATGAAGAGAAGGAAGTCCAGAAGACAGAAGTCAATAAAGCTACGAATATGGAATGTGGAGAGCGCCACATCATGTTTGGATATAGAGGAGTAATCCCCATTACACAAAAAGATGAAGGAGCAAACTACGTTTGACCAAGAGAGTTCCAATAATTTGGAGGAACAATTAATAAAGAAGATGTCAAGAAGGCTACATGAGGAGCTATGTTGAAGTAGAAGAGAGTTTGAGATGAAGTTTAGCAACACTTAGTGTGAGAGCACCATAAGGTTGAAGATAAGGGACTATGAAGAGTAAAAGAACATGGAAATTCCAGAATATTCGAGAAGTTGATAACCCCCAAGAGCAAGGGATCACTGTAGCACCTCTCAATGTGGAAGTAAGGTATCGATCCGCAGGAGCAAGAAGGAAAAGTTATCTATTCCCTACAACTAAAGTGTCACAAGTTTTAGTTGATTATGCACTAAACAAGTTTAGAGAACAAGATGGTTGGTTTGATGGATGTAAAAGTGTCCCAATCCTCTTCTTTGCAAGAGGACAAGACAAAGGTAGTAGCAAGTGAAAGCTCTCAAAGAGAGAAAGCCCAATCCTCTATGTAGCAAGAGGACAAGCTCAAGTGTGTGTTTCTTATAGGAACAATGGACATGGTTCATGGGTTCACTTAATCCTCTCTCTCTCTCATCTACGGTGATCATCATGTTATAGATAAAGTACACACAATTGTCATGTTTTAATGGTAGCTTTTTATGACGGCTATATGTCCTAAAACACATAGTTGAAAGAAATACTCATTTGTGTTGCTAGGTCACCCCTCGTAAGGCTAGCGTGGTTTCTCTCACTCCCACATCATACTCTTTCTTTTTACCCCCAGATAAAGGATGTTGGGCGGTACTGTGTCACTCAATACCTATGCCGTGTCACATCGGCCATCCCGTACCCACATACATCATACTTCAAAGTATGACAAATCACAAAAGCTCCAACACAACGGTAAATGCATAACAAATCATCTCACACCACAATATTCACCACAAAGGTATTACATAGATGACCGTAATCATGTTCAGCAGCTCATACGGTACTAATTAGTGAAGCTCAAGAGAGAGGAGAGATACAAAAGTTACCACCACAAACCCTAGTCCAGGGGTGGACTACTCCCCCTTCATCATGGTGATGATGGTGGAGAAGTTCTTGCTGTAGATGTTGATGATGAACACGCCGGAGGGGGGTGGAGCCCTCCGGAGGTGATTCCGGCGGCGTTTCCCCCCTCCGATCTTCTCCGGCGGCAGCCTTCTGACTCTCTGTTTCGTGGTTTGTGTTTCTCCGCCGCCTCCTTTCGCGAAACGCCAGGGGACCTTTTTTATAGGCGTTTTTAGGTCAAGACTAGTCGGTGGAGAAAGATCGACGGCCACGGAGCTCCGAGGGGAAACGAGCTGGGCCCACGCGGCCATGTACTTTAGGCCGCGTGGGACCCTCCCATTTCCAGCCTGTTGGGCTTCTGGTCTTCAATTTAAGCCCATTGCGTTCGTCTCGAAAATTCTGAACCGTGCTCTTTGACCTTGCCCTTTTTGGAGTCCCGAAGCTCCCGGAAAGTCTGAAACACTAAAAAAGACGTTTTCTGGAAAAACAGGGTTAATTCCAAATAAATGGGAAAACTATGAAGTATTCCCAAAATCATTATAAAACATTGATATAACCCTTATATGATGCAAATATGATTGGAATATAAGCAATTAAAGTGCAAAGTTCATGTATGCATTTTACATGCATCAACATCCCCAAGCTTAATCCATGCTCGTCCTCGAGTATGAAGATGATAAAACTAACATGGACTTTGCAATTTAATACTTAACAATGAATATCAAAGATGATTACTATTGCTACATATAGTCAAATGATTCATTCTTCAAAGGAGTAGCAATATGCAAATAGTTTATGAAGTGATATCAAGTATTCAAGACAAGGATGTTCATTGATAGTTCACAAAGTGTAACATAACAGATAGTATATGGACACATGTATGCATAATGATAAGTAGACATCCTACATGGTCATAGAGTGATGATGAAAATCTGAATATGATAGGTGGACACTTTGGAAAGATGTAAGTGAGTAGAGGTAAAGCATGCATAAGTTTCATCTAACTCCAAACTCTCTACTTAAGTTAATGATTGCAATGTGGTACTTGGTGTCAAGCTCTCATTCCCCTATCATAGCATCTTGAATGATTAAGTTTAATGTGAAGCAAATATGAGTAGTGTGCTTGACAAAGTAAAGGTTGGATGTCTCATGCCCCTTGAATACAAGTACCTACACCATGATTACTCAACTTAGGAAACAAAGCAAGTTCAAGTTATATCATTGTAAGTAATAATAGTATCATCAAGAGCGTCAACTGGGGTACCTCTTGTCCCAGATATGGAACAAGCCCATATCAAAATGACAAGACAAACAAACAAATGAAAACCTCAACACCCTTTTTATTTACCATTGGAATAGCTTTTTATTGTAAGGTGTATCACAGAAATTCACCATAGCATGTAAGTAAATTTCCACCATGAATGATGCATGGCTTAGATTAGCGGCCCAGGCGTCTCTCTAACCATTTATACAAACTCATTTAAACTACTTCATTTCCACCTCATTTCACATGATAGCATCCATAAACAAAAGTACATGATATCAACTAAATGAGATGGAGCATGTTGAAAGCTTGCATGTGACAGCACATATGGGCTAACTCCAACCCGAACATTTATCAAGCCACTAGCATCATAATCTTAATCACAATGGGTCATGTTTTATTTATGCAATGATAGTAAAATGTGCATCAAGTTCGTGAGAGCTATATAACCAACTTTTCCATGCAATCAATAACATAACATTTTCATTCAGAGGTATAGATAACACAAATACATGATGAACATACTCGGAATAGCATAAAGCTAATAGGTAGATATGGTGGACTCACTGGAATAACTTTGGTTGAAGGTGTTGGAAACAAGTTTTTTTGTTGGAGTTTTTGGGCTAGCAAAAGGGAGAAAGTTGACCATCTAGATGCATGCATGAGTGTCCATAGAACTAACTAATCCATGTTAAACCAAGTAAATAACAATCAGCACCAAAACATGAATAAGTGATAGCTCTACAAAAAGAATTTGCAAACTATTACTCATAAACAAGCTCATGAATCATGCAACTATATGTATCATTAAAAATCAATCAAACATCCCTTTTCCCAATCTTATAAAAGCATCCAACATATTTCAACCCATATTTCCAGTAGCTCTCTCATATATAATGATAGTGTGGTGGTCTCTCAAGACTCAAACAAAAACAAAAACGACGCTCCAAGTTTATGCGATAAAGTGTTTCGATCGAAAAACAGAAGTTGGACGTGTGCAAACCGAGAGTGTGTAGGTCCAGCGGGGTTGTCTTCACATCCCCAAGCTTATGGTCTTCACCATCCTTGGATAGCTCTTGGTGCATCTCCTCCAATCCCTGTGAAAAAACTTCAAAACACCGTTTCTCCCATCTCTTTTCTGTGGGGTGCATTAATAGTGATAAACAAATAGGTTCCTTGCTGCATATAATCCTTGAACAAAAATTCATATGAATGTCCAGAAAGTGTATAATGTTGTATGCCTACTCATAAACTCAATTGGATCAAAAAGATTCAACTTAAAAGCTCAAAGCATGCATCAAACAAAATGGGACAGAATCTGTCCAGAAAAACAGCAGCAGCAAAACGTATTTTTCTACCCTACCAAACTTTCTCGAAAAATTCCGAAAAAATTCATGCATACAGAGGATGAAAAGTTGCAACTACAGTTCAAATATGAGCTCATTCGGAGTTACAGAATAAGAATTAAAAATCATACCGTGCACTGACTCGTGCAGGAATAAAATCTCCGAACGCTATAAGCAACTTTTTCAAACCAAAAAGGGTAAAACTTGGCACTTTATTAAAACTCCAGAACCTAAACTAGACACAAAATCTCTTGTTACAGCAAGAGGACACAAAGAAAAATCACACACAAAAATAACCGGGTTGCCTCCCGCAAAGCGCTTTCTTTATAGCCATATAGCTAGGCTTGATAGTTTTAATGATGCTCCCATAGGAATAAGAGTTGAATATAAAAGAGCATCAAGAAGCAAATATCAAACACATTTAAGTCTAACCCACTTCCTATGCATTGGGATCTTGTAAGAAAATAAATCAATAAAGCACAAAGTGACTAGCATAGGAAGGCAAAGCAAGTGCAACTTCAAAATTTTCAACAAAAAGAGAGAAGACTTAATATTTTTGAGATATATGAAATCATGTCTCCCTCTCTCATAAAAACTTTCAGTAGCATCATTGATAAACTCAACAATATAGCTATCACATGAAACATTCTTATCATGATCCATATGCATAAAAGTATCATTACTCTCCACATAAGCATAAACAGTTTCATTAGGAATAGTGGGAGTAAAACATTCATAATAATCATTGTAATCATCATATATAGGAGGCATATCATAATCACAATAAACTTTATACTCAATAGTGGGTGGACTGAAAATATCATATTCATCATCATAAATGGGAGACATAGTATCATCAAACAAGTCAAAGAACCTCCCCAAGCTTAGATGATTGCAAGATATAAAAGGAACCTCCCCAAGCTTAGTCTAGTGCACACAAGAATAGAAACTTAAGCGCTACGCTCCCCGGCAACGGCGCCAGAAAAGTACTTGATAACCCCCAAGAGCAAGGGATCACTGTAGCACCTCTCAATGTGGAAGTAAGGTATCGATCCGCAGGAGCAAGAAGGAAAAGTTATCTATTCCCTACAACTAAAGTGTCACAAGTTTTAGTTGATTATGCACTAAACAAGTTTAGAGAACAAGATGGTTGGTTTGATGGATGTAAAAGTGTCCCAATCCTCTTCTTTGCAAGAGGACAAGACAAAGGTAGTAGCAAGTGAAAGCTCTCAAAGAGAGAAAGCCCAATCCTCTATGTAGCAAGAGGACAAGCTCAAGTGTGTGTTTCTTATAGGAACAATGGACATGGTTCATGGGTTCACTTAATCCTCTCTCTCTCATCTACGGTGATCATCATGTTATAGATAAAGTACACACAATTGTCATGTTTTAATGGTAGCTTTTTATGACGGCTATATGTCCTAAAACACATAGTTGAAAGAAATACTCATTTGTGTTGCTAGGTCACCCCTCGTAAGGCTAGCGTGGTTTCTCTCACTCCCACATCATACTCTTTCTTTTTACCCCCAGATAAAGGATGTTGGGCGGTACTGTGTCACTCAATACCTATGCCGTGTCACATCGGCCATCCCGTACCCACATACATCATACTTCAAAGTATGACAAATCACAAAAGCTCCAACACAACGGTAAATGCATAACAAATCATCTCACACCACAATATTCACCACAAAGGTATTACATAGATGACCGTAATCATGTTCAGCAGCTCATACGGTACTAATTAGTGAAGCTCAAGAGAGAGGAGAGATACAAAAGTTACCACCACAAACCCTAGTCCAGGGGTGGACTACTCCCCCTTCATCATGGTGATGATGGTGGAGAAGTTCTTGCTGTAGATGTTGATGATGAACACGCCGGAGGGGGGTGGAGCCCTCCGGAGGTGATTCCGGCGGCGTTTCCCCCCTCCGATCTTCTCCGGCGGCAGCCTTCTGACTCTCTGTTTCGTGTTCTGTGTTTCTCCGCCGCCTCCTTTCGCGAAACGCCAGGGGACCTTTTTTATAGGCGTTTTTAGGTCAAGACTAGTCGGTGGAGCAAAGATCGACGGCCACGGAGCTCCGAGGTGGAAACGAGCTGGGCCCACGCGGCCATGTACTTTAGGCCGCGTGGGACCCTCCCATTTCCAGCCTGTTGGGCTTCTGGTCTTCAATTTAAGCCCATTGCGTTCGTCTCGAAAATTCTGAACCGTGCTCTTTGACCTTGCCCTTTTTGGAGTCCCGAAGCTCCCGGAAAGTCTGAAACACTAAAAAAGACGTTTTCTGGAAAAACAGGGTTAATTCCAAATAAATGGGAAAACTATGAAGTATTCCCAAAATCATTATAAAACATTGATATAACCCTTATATGATGCAAATATGATTGGAATATAAGCAATTAAAGTGCAAAGTTCATGTATGCATTTTACATGCATCAGAAGTTGACCACCTATTTCGAGGCATTGACGGAGTCGACAGCGGAGAAGTCGACCGCAAAACAAGAGTTCTTGATTAGAGAATAGACATTTACAAGGAAATATCTTTGTGTTAGATACACAAACAGATTACAAGGAGGAATTCATGAGAAAGTTATCCCACAAATGATGATAAGTCAATAAAGGATGAGGAAAGTTAAATAGTTGGATGGAATTATGTGGATGTTCCAGAGTTGACATATCAACTATGTCAAATATAGAGTCCAAGGTTTAGGAGAACATCAGAATCATGGAAGAAGAGTTCGTTTTGACGTGGATGGACAACAAGCCAGAAGGTGGATCAATGTGAATGAAGACGCATGAGACATGTGATATCGAGACGCTAAAGTCATAGATAATGACAGGAGCAATTGGAAATAAAGATTTATTATAAATAGGATTGACATCCTAGAGTCAAGCACTCAGATGATGGACATGTTAAGTAAAGTTTGCTGAGTTATATGGTAAAATAAGTCACGACTGTATGGAATCAGTCTGCAATATCAGACATGAAAAGGAGATGACACGTCAGCTGAAGCTGACACTGTTGACCAACATCCTATCCAACTGTGGAGCTAAGATATCATCAATTGCACAGGTATGTGTGCAACTCTTATCTTGAGACCATTGGATGAGCCAAACGGAATGCTACTATAGTGATTATCCAATTTACCGGAAGATCTTATTGGTTGTTCACAACATGGTGGACATACCACTTGTTCTTCGGGAAACAATTGGAAATATAGTAGGATATAGTATTTCTTTACTGGAGAACGATAATGAGTATTCACTACATGGTGGATATACCACGTGTTCTTCGTGGGACCATGAAGCAGACACCGTGGAAGTTCAAGTGGAAAGGCAAGTTATGAAGGTTGACTGAATGGAAATGAGTGGATGGAACTAACGGAGGGAGTTCGAATGACAGAAGGTGAGAACAGAGAAAGTCTTAGGAAACTCCAAGGGGGAGAGTGAACAAGTATATTTGGATAGTATTTGGCAGAAGGGAATGTGAAGTTGGAAAGGAATACCCCGATTGAGACAGAATCGAATTAATGCTCAAGAAGGTCTTCAAAAGAGAGGAGTATTGCCCACAATCTTTATCAGATTCTGAAGTCAAAGAGTTAGTTGGTATATGAAGGTTGAATTGAGTCTTCAATATCATGAATTTCTCGAAAAAGATGAGTATTATCGGAAATCGTTGAGATATTAATGAAGTAATGGAGTTGAAATCCTGAGAGAAAGGAACAGTAGGAATTTAGCAGTCATAGAAGTTATGACTAGCGGATCTAAAGAAGACTGATTAGAAAAGACTATTTTCAAGGATGAGAAAGTCTACTGTATTGGTACTAGGATACGAGGAGTTTGATATCGAAAGGATTGTTTCTCTTGATTACAAGTGATATGAGAATTACTGTAAGATAGAGTAATCAAGGTTGGATGGACTACCAGTGTCTAATCCATTCAGAGGAAAGAAACCATGAAGGGAGAATTATGGTCTATATAGTCTGTAAAGGACAGTTACCTCAGAGGTTTTGAAGCAAGGGCGATGAGTTTACCACCAGAAACAAAGTTTTCCTAATATCTTGATTATAAGGAAAAGTACCATCAATTATATTAGAGGACTATAAGGTGGAAGATGAGGATCTTCGACAGAGGTTATAAAGCCCGGACAGTACAAGAAGTCTGAAATGGATGATTCAAGGGACATGAAAGAGTAGTGGGATCGCTGGAAATTATCGAACAACTCAAGAAAGTCGACAAATGGATAGTAAGGATCGTTGGAGGATAGACAAAAGGCTTTTGGTCAAGGGATCACATAAGTCTATATCCTCGCCACAAAGGAATTTGAGAGATGCAATATCTGCAAACATTCTTTCTTACCTTATTCTACGTGAGAGGAGTCGAAACTTCGGGACGAAGTTTAGTTTAACGGTGGGAGGATGTAATACCCCGTAGTTTAGAGAGTCGGAAGGGTAGAATTAGAATTTGTGCATTTGCATGACATGCATCTGAAAACACAGGAAATTTTGGCGCGTTAAATTAAACGATGCAAAGTGATCGATGATTCTCTCGACACGATGAATTAGGGTTTAGATCATCTGGAGGAGTGTGAAAAACTTAGACATGATCTTTTTAACAACCAAATTGAGACGAGAATCTTTAGTCGAGGCAATCCAGAATTGGACATGACCTTTCCTAATTCTCGACATTTCTAGTCACAATTCAAGGGTTTGCCTTCACCACAAGGGTGAGGCAATTTAATATTGGAACTTAACTAATGAATATTAGGAACTTGTCCTAATATCCAAATATTGACTAGAGGGATCAATATTGAATCGAAGGCAACAATGGATCATATTTTGGATCATCCTGAGGCAACTAGGCAACAAGGGACAAGAGGCAACAATAATCCAATTGAGAGAAGGGACAAAAGGCAACACTGATTCAATGAGGCATATTCATCTGATCCATATCTATTTATCATAGGCAACATATTAATCCCTCTAATCTAGTCAAGCTCCTAAACAAGAAAGCTCACATTAAAATATTTCTCCAATGGTATTAATTACCAAGGAAGAAAATAGACAAATGCTAAAGCCCACAATCAGAAATTATTAAGCCACATGATCACCACCCATAACTTGGAAAGCCACCAATTTCTCACAAGCCCACAAAAGAGAATAAGCCCACAAGTCCATCTAGCAACAAAAGCCACTTGGCTTGCCCAAGAATAAATCCTACAAAGAGATAATACCAAGCTCGAATGGATAAGCTTGCCACATAGGAGAGTTATCCACAAGCAAAATATCTACCATAGCTTGAACCCCAAGTAATGCCTATAGATGAGGACTTGACACCCAAGCACCTTATTCATCCTTGTAAAACATGAGTCATCTAGTTGTGTGGCAGCACCACAACAACTAGGCAGCAGCATATAAACACCACCACAGCCTTCTAGCCACTCCATTTGCTCACAAATTCATTTCTAGCAAATAGCCAGATGTACTACAAGTTCTAGACAGCAGCCAAATCCTTTACAAACCGCACCATATGTTTCTTCCAGCAAGCAAATCACACCAGCTACTGTTCTAGCACCAAGAACAACCAAAAACCACAAGCCAATCATGAAGATCACCTAAACCATCTACCACAAGCCACTAAACCCAAGAAGGAGGCCAGTAGCAGAAGAAGATAGTAGAACTACAAGAAGCAGTCCAGAAGAGGTGGTTGAACCCTGGAGCAAGATCTGACTCTTCCGTAGCTTGATCTGCTCTACACCCAAGGTTGTTAAACATATGAGCTAGAGAGTGATTTAGCAGGTTCTGTAAATGACAGAACCATGCATGAGTGATTAATTAGCATCTGTTCTTAACAGAACCTTGCAAGCAAGGTAAGGTGCTATAGAAAAGTAATTAGCACAGCAGAGAACTTCTGTTTTGTGCTAGGAATAGGACAGAGTGAGACAGGAAGTGAAGTTGAGTGCAATATCATTTTGTTTGAGCATCTATAGAAGTAAGGGGTTGATCTTAGTGTAGCATCTGTTCTTATTTTGCTTAATAAAGCATCACCCACATGACAGTGAACCAGCAGAGCTGGATTAGCTGTTCATATCAAAGCTGTGCATCTAGAGGAAGCACAGGAAAACATAAAAACATCTCTAATCGAGCAAGCTTGCTGTGTAACTCAACATGGAGGCATCACAGCAAACAAACATGATTAAATCATGCTATAAATAAACTAATCATCACTGCTAGTATTAATTCTAGCTCAGAAATAATTTTCCTTTCACACATATCACATCTATGAGCAAGAAATGATCTCCACAATACTCCAGAGGCAGTGGGAAGATCTATACATGCATGATCTACACCATATACCTCTACTGCATACACAGAGAGGAGAGCAGGGCAGCACATAAAAATCGATCAAGAATACATTTCTAAATCATTCCAACTACCCTTCAACTAGATTTTCACTAGGAGGATAGAAAGAAGTGTTTCTCTCAGATTGGCATAGAGTTGCTATGCTAAATCATCACAGAGATTAAAAGCCACACATTAGTATCTGTTCTTATCAAAATTTAGGCCTCAGCCTTTGCATCATCGGCTAGGCTAAGATATCAAGCATAAAATCTGTTCTTATCAAATTAATTAACCAAATCCTGTCCAGGAATATCTCTCCTAAATCATTTCAGCAACATTAGCATCACCAGATCATGCTTGGCATGGATCTGAGCACAGGGCACACTCCCAGGAGGCACCACAGGAGTAACTCATGATCAACAAACCAGCACATGGGCACAAAATCATCCAATAATACATCTTAACAAAATAGGCAGTGCATCATATTTAATCCTGCTATACCAGGGCATCAGATCATCCAAATATTCGTGGGAAACATCCACACAACATCATCTGGATGAGTAAATCATCTAGATTTCTTCCCTGAAATTAAATTGACAGAAACAACAAGTGACTAAACTGAATATTTCTTCAGTTAAACCACAGTCCGAGACCAACCAGAGACCATAAGCTCGATTTCATGCACAAGTTCATCACCTGGATGAACTGGAGCAGTACCACATCCCCTAGAACAGGGGAAAACCCTAAATTACACACGGTCTTAAGCAACAGATGCTCGAGCAGGGTATTAGGAAGAGGAGAAGCATCTAGAAGAAGCACCAGAACGTCTAGAACTAGAAGCAGTGGAGAAGCACTTACCAAGCGGCCATTGTCGTAGCTCCGAGGCGACGAGGCAGTGCTCGTGCAACCTCTGGAGGGGGCAAACGGCAGTAGAGGACACGTAGAACAACACCAGAGCACCGAGAGCAGCTCGGAGGCTTCCATGGCGCCGCACAGTGCGGAATCGTGCGCCGTCACCGAAACACTAGCTGAGGGGATCGAGTTGCGCCACTAGCTAGAGGGCAGTAGAGACGAATCGCGTGGACAGGAAGGAAGAGCAGAGAGAGGAGAGCGTTTTGCTCCACAGCACGGCGGAGGAGGTGGCCGGAGTTGGCCGGAGCAGCTCGGGAGAGCACGGCGGCAGCATATCGCCAGGGGAATCGCGAGAGAGAAGCACGGGAGAGAGAGAGAGAGAGGATTAGGGTTTGACCAGACCGGCTCGGTCGGTAGCCTGGTCTGAACCAATTTGACTTGGTTCGACCAAGTCAGCAGAGGGACATTTTAGTCATTTCACAATTTGAGTGTTAAGCAAGTTAAAATAATTATTTCTCACTGAAATAAAGTCCTAAAAATACAATAAAAATATCCACACACATCAGAAAAATACAAGGAATTTGATTATGATTTTTATTGGAATTTTTAAAAACCTTTGAGTGATACAAATATTCAAAGATCCTTAAGTGGATTATTCTTGGAATAATTTCTTAAAATTATTTTCTCAAGAAAAATAATCTGGGAAAAATAAATACTAAGTTCAAAATAATATTTGAACTATACCAAGACTATCTTGCTACTCATCCTAAATCAAAAATATTCAAACTTAAATGAATTTGTACACCAAATTCAAATACACAAAAATCAACTAAAAATATGCAACATACTCTACAAAATATGAGGAATTTTTATGTAAGTTTTATTTGAAGTTTTGAAAAACATTTTATGGATGAAAAATTCAAGGATCCTTAAGTGGAAATGATTTGAAATTCTTTTTCAAAAACTATTTTCTTAAAAGAAAATAATATGGGAAAATAAAGTCTTAAAATTCAATTATATTGAACTATTTAAATTCAATCACTTTAAATTGATTCCTCATGAAAATTGTTGACTCACAAACACTCGAAAAAGTCTTAAAATTCACAACTTGGGAATTTTGGGGTGACGATGCATTTCATGATTATGCATAATAGCATGCTGCTAGATTTTTTAGTAGTCCTTATCAGATTACTTTGCTAATTTCAGAACTCGGGGTTTTACCGCAAACCCTAGAACCCCGAAGGGCCTGAACTGTCACTTCTACCACAGGCAAGTTCATTCTTGCATGTCCGTTGAAATATTTTTATCAAAGTATTTATAAAAGTAATATATTTATTCATCTGCATAAAAAAGAAAAACTATTTTCAAATGATGTGAATTGATATATATATATATTGTTTGGCTGGCAATGGAACCACGGATTGATGTTGTGGTGGAGGTTCCATTGTATGGGAAAGTATATACCTAGGATTAATTACCAATGTCACAGTGATCCTTGCGCCGTATTGAAGCGTTTACCATGACATCTGCTATGGACGGTAAAAGTCAGCCGTATCTTCTCTCGTTCACATATCCTCGGCAGGCTATTACCTGGTTGTGTCCGTTGCGGCGGCCAACAGCGTGGAAGCGCGTGACCTTCCCACCTGACGGGGTGACTGGAATAGAAGCTCGGGAGGGGTGGCGGGATAGCGGTCTTTGTTACCGGCCGCGCCACAAATGGGCGGATATGTGTTGTGCGGAGAGGGCGGTGATTGGCTTTGGACTCACACCTGGCCCCATACCATGGAAGTATGGACGGGCTAGCTACCCGGAAAGGCAACAAGGCTGGGTTTCTCTCATGGGTAAAGTTACGCAGCTCTGCAGAGTCAACAACAAGAAATTGTGGCTGTCACTTCCTTGTTCTAGGAGGGAACTACAGAACGCTGCGGGAAAGGCATCCCTAGTGATGACTAAAGACCCGTGGAGACTGTGAGCATAGTTTTCTGAAAATAAAATGGACCCTTTCCTAAAAGCATTTTCCAAAACTTGCATTATGTCAATGACCGTTGGTCATGGCAGTAGCTAGTGCATAAAACACCTTATCGCCTATAATTTGAACTTGCTGAGTAACGCTCGTGTTGCTCACCCTTTTCCCCGTTGACCCCCTGCTTAGATTTTTGGAGCCAGCAAAGGAGTTGACAGTTATCCATCATGACGTCAAGGAAGTATCCAACAAGGAGTCAAGTCTACTAATGGAGCTTGAAGGAGTCAACAGCTTCTTCACCGACGGAAGGATGACGACCACCTTGCCTAGGTGTATATAACGACAAAATTGCCGATGGAGGAGACAACATCATATTGGAAGAAGGAGTACAACTTGGATAAAGATATTCCAGATGGAATAGATTAGGTCTGTGACAACAGCAGTAGTGGATTAGGAATTAGAGATAGAGCTGATATCCAGCTTAGTGATACGAATTGGATCTTTTTGATGTTTCATTTGCACGAGACCTGCTTCTATCTGTAAAGAAGGTTCTCGAGATTTTGTATTGAATAGTGTTGTAATCCTATAGTGTTACCTTGGACCGGCTATGTTTCTGTTGTACTACTCTGAGAGATGTAATATTTGCGGAAAGGTCCTTCCGTGCGTATTACATCAACGACTTGTACACTACAACATGCAGTGGTGTGCTGGGTCACCGCATAATGTGTGGAATTTGTCTTTATTTGTCACCAACCCAATTCAAGATGCATACAGTACCAAGGTCATTAGGAAATATCATCACCACATGATTGTCTATAGGGCATATTTCCAACAATATGTTTTCGTAGGATTTTATTAGTGAAATTGATAGTATGTGACTACTATATAGTACCAAGGTCACATGAGAGTCAAGTGATTTGGAGGACAAGCTATAGGGAGCTCTTTTCTTGAAAAATTCAAAACGACGTTTTTAAGTTTCGAAAAAATGTGAAAACAATTCTGGATGTCAACCATGATTATTTCTACCAGTGTGCAAAATTTCAGTGCGAAATAGTGTAGTTTGGGCTGTGTAAAAATGACAAATTTCTGAATCTGAGATGTGAACAATGCCAGATTCGAAATTTTTCAGATTTGTCAGAGTTTCATTTTTGTGTAGGCTAGAATACAAACTATTTTGGGATTAAAATTTACAGAACCATATAATACATCATTTTCAACATCCATGATTTTTTTGCAGAATTTTTAAAAACATTAAATGTCAATTTTAAAAAATAAAAAATAAGGGCACCATGGAGCTCGTGCTCCAAATAGACTTTCCGGGTCACATGATGCAATATTCGGGGATTAAAAAGCACTTCACGAGCTGCCCTGCCAAAATGTTCTTCCTGCTAGTAAATGTCATCTCATGTTCACATATTTCTTAGGGGATAAGAGGGATCAACTTATGATGCAAATTTCTCGTAGACAACAAGTTTATCTACCTGAGGTAATGTTGTTGACCTTGGTATCTTGTGAAGTAAGGATGACTCCAACGGTCCATGTCCGCTGGAGCCAAAAACACGGCCCAACGGGGCGACGCAAACAGACCACGGTCCGTTTTTCGGTCCGCCGCGACGCATTCCTGGCCTAAATTTGGGCCATCGATGCGTCAGCGCGGACGCGCAGTGGAATGAAAACGCGGCCACGCCTCGTGTCCTCCCCGAGCCCACCTGTCAGCGACAAGGCGCGGTCAGCCTCCCCTGGCCCAGTCCTTTTTAATGCCAGGGGATAGGGACGGCCAACCCCCACCCACTCCACTGCCCACTCACCCTCTCCGGCGACCAAACCCTAGCCTCGCCGCAAACCCTAGCCACCTCGCTCGCCGCGATGCTGCTCCGATGGCCGGGGCTTGGCAAGGCCAAGAACGACGGCGAGGCGGGGTCCTCCTCTGGCCGCCGCCGCCGGCGCTTCCGCACTCCCTCCCTGACGCCACCATCTTCTCCGGAGCCGGAGCCGGTCCCCGCCGTCTTCGAGCTCGCGCCGCCAGGCGCCGAGGTGCGCAACCGCGTCTACGTGCGCAAGGAGGATTGCCAGTGGTACTGGGACCACGCAACCCCGCTGTCATGGCCAGATGTCAAGCTCCCCGAGCATTGGCACCTGAACCCGCAGCGGATCCCGGTGCCTCCGATTCCGACCAACAAGCGGGCACTGGATCTAGAGGTTGAGCGCCGCCGCCGCCGCCTCCCACCGCGAGGCGGACCACCGGCGCACCTCTGGAAGCAGCCGGACTACGTCATCCTCGATGGGGATGACGAAGAGGAGTAGAAGCCCGCGATGGGCAAATATTCTAGCTTTTATATATTTTTGTTTTAAAAATATTATGTAAAAAGGCCGTTTGTGGCCCACCCCCGATATATGAATGAAAAAGGCCCATATATGGCCTGTTTAGCTAAAAAAAATTGCCGGGCGGACTCCATGCGTCGGGCCGTTGGGTGCACTGCCACCAACGGCGGACAGGGGCGGACTGTTCCTGTCCGTTTGCCGACGCAAACGGATAAAACGTGGACCAAACGCGCGTCCGTTTGCGTCGGCCCGTTGGAGTCATCCTAAGTGAATCATCACAATTGTTTGTAAATATGGTGGATCATTTTAATGTGTAGGAAAGTTCTACCTGGCAGAAGCTTTATATGCATATGGGGATTCCTACAACCATTCAGAGAACCAAGTACCATCTGAACAAGTTATCATCTACTAATTCTGCCCAGACTGTCAAAAATGTTCAATCTCAGACGCTCAATCCTTAGGGTCATAGTTGAGAGGGAATTCACAACAAAGTAATACAATATTTCATATCCAAGGTCAAAACTTATTCCCCACTTTAAACTTACTTTAATATGTGTATTCTCCTAAAAACATGACACGGTTAAAATTAAAAAAAACTTGTTGACTAAGCTAAGACGTGATCTCTAGTAAGAGATGTGTTCGGTTGTGGAACCGAATGGAATGGAATGGTTCCATTCCATTCCACTGTCACAGAACCATTCCATCCATGTGTTCGGTTTGGACAAAAAATTGTCACGGAACCGTTCCATCCCTGTGTTCGGTTTTGGAATGGGATGAGAATGGAATGGAGTGAGAATGGAATTATTCTAAACTCGATTAATTATTTCCTAAACTGGATTAATTATTGCTAAACTTGATTAATTATTCCTAATCTTGAATAATTATTGCCAAACTTGATTAAGTATAGCTAAACTTGATTAAATTAGAGGGAGACACTGTGCCGTTCCACCTCGTCCGGCCGAATGGTTGGTTCTGCATCTAGAGGGAATATGCCCTTTTGTGGAACCACCTAATTCCGTTCCTCGCTCCAACCGAACACAAGAATGGGTTATGTGGAATGGAATGGTTCCACTCCATCCCAGAACTGAACACAACTAGTAATCATCGCGATTAACTCTAATTTAATCAAGTTTAGCTATAATTAATCAAGTTTAGCAATAATTAATCAAGATTAGGAATAATTAATTACGATTAGGAATAATTAATCAAGTTTAGCAATAATTAATCCGGTTTAAGAAATAATTAATCGAGTTTAGAATAATTCCATTATCACTCCATTCCATTTCATTCTCATCCCATTCCAAAACCGAACACAAGAATGGAACGGTTCTGTGACAATTTTTTATCCAAACTGAACGCAAGAATGGAACGGTTCCATTCCATTCCACTCCATCCCAAACTGAACACACCCTACATGACATCGCATGCTGTGTATGACTTTTTCAACCAGTTTGTGACACATGTGAGTAAATTCCATATCGGTCTAAATTCATGAACCTCAAGTGAAAACGGATAGACAAGTCATACGGAGTACGTATATTGTAACCGTAGGTGTCTCGTACCTCTTTACTTTTGGGGTCTTCTCGTCATATCGATTGCCATCGTTGGGTCCCTCGTTCAGTGTCACTATAAATCCAACGATATGCAGATCCACGTGTTAAGTACTGCTACTCCGGATTTTGGCGAAAGCTTTGTAGGTCCCTGGACTCTACCGGCGACGACGACGCTCATGGGCGCCGTGTTCCTTCTTGGAGGCGTCGTTGAACCCCCTCCCGTGTTCGCGAGCCCTACGTTCCCTGGCAGTGTTGGTGCGGTTGAGCCTTGTTTGGAGTTAACTATTTCATTCTTACTTCCGTGCAATAGAAGACGACGCGCCCCTTCAACTAGAACAAGACTTAGACTTTTAGTTTTGCTTGTTTCCTTTATCTTTTGTAGTCTTATGTTGTTTGTGTTTTGGCGCTGTAGCTGGTTTTCCCAGCTTGTGTGTGTAAGTTGTAACTCCTAACCGGTTGATGGCTTCGTTAATTCAAAGCCGGGCTTTTCTCAAGCCTTCCGTCTTAAAAAAAAGTACTGCTACTCCTTATCCATGCAAGAGCACCGGCAATCGAGCGCCATCTGTGTCTTTAAAGGACTGTGCAACCGCCTTTCGAGCGAAGTGTTCACGGTCTCGCTTTTCCTTTCTCTCTAGCTTGCACCAAAATACCAGATCATGTGTTCGTTCCTTGCTAGCTCGGCCTTAATTATCTCCAATCATTCAGCTCATGAGTTGCAGTACTTGCTAAGATTGATCTCGCACACCAACGTCTTTTAAGTTGTACACGTACTCCAAATTAGGCACTTGTTGTCTTGCTGATAAAGGACATTGGGCGGCATGCATGCACGCGAAATGGCGAAATTGATCATGAAGAAGAACCCACGGTTGATCATAACAGTGGATAAATCATCACCCACTTCCGAATTGAGTAGTACAAAGCTTGCAGGACGTGGAGTAGGAAGTTGATCATTCGGGTGTCCGGGCCTACGGGGCCGCCGGCCGTACACCGGAGCACTAATAAAAAAGGGTCTTTAGTATTGATTGGGAATGGGTATCGATTGGGAATGGGTTTTAGTACTGGTTATCCTACCAGAACTACGGAATCTGGACTAAAGGCCCCGTCCTTTAGTCCGGTTGGTCACAAACCGGGACTAAAGGCTCTCCACGTGGCTGCGGTCGAGCGCTGGGGCTGGAGAACCTTGGTTCCAGTTGGTGTTACCGGGAATAAAGGACTGCTCCACAAACCGGGAGTTTTTTAATTCTATTCTTAATTCTATTCCGAAATTTCCCACTTAGCCACACAATTAATCTCTAATTATACACTTAATGTTAGGTCAAAGTACTTACCCTCATTCGGTCACCCATATTCAAATTGCTTCAGCCCAAGCATGCTTAATTTTTTATTTCCTTCCAAATTAGTTTTCAAATGAGAAGTTATAACTTACTGATATTAGTATCCTATCAATCATATTAACCCTGGGTCATGATGTTACACTTTTTATTGTTTAAATTTTCAAAATTTATTTGAATAAATAACAATGATTATGTAATAATATTTTTTGAATAAATAACAGTGATCATGTAATAATATTTAATATGGAATAATTCATATCTTTAAATCCGTAAATCGAAATTTGACAAATAAAATATCTAAATCGATTATAAAAATGAGAGGAATTCAAATATGCCATCCATATCATCTTTTGCATCACAGAAACATCGATAAAATTGCTATAAAAAAAAACTCTAGCATGGAGCCAAATGATCAAGTTATGGCAATTCCCACGGCATAGTTTGTGATAAAGTTCTCATATTCGACAAATATGTGTATCTTGGTATAGGAAGCAAATGGTTCTGAAGGGGGTTTTCAAATTATTTTAATAAATATCATTTCTTTTTCTAAGTGGCAAAATTGATTTTTTTTGTAAACCAGGTACAGAAAATATGGTGCAAAATGGCACACATCTAATTCTCACAAAGAGTAGTCCACATTTGATGGATAATCCCCAAGTATTAGGATTTTTTTAATTTCTATCTAATTTTGCCTAGTTAAAAGAGTTTATGCTGATTTTATGAAAATAATCCAAATTTGAACTACAAGTGTTTAACAGTTTGGTCTGAAATAAAAAAAAATTAAGTACACAACTAGTGGTTATATCACAGAAAAATCAATAGTTTTAGAGAATTTGACCTCTTTCGATGAATAGTCATGGTGGCCATTTTGACCTTTTTTTTAAAAAATCAAATAAAGTGAAAAACCCCTCAAAAAAGACATCCTCTGGCATGGAGTCCTTTTATGTGTACTAGTTGCTATGAAAAATGATAAACTTGATTTTTGACAAATTGTTTAAAACAATCTTCACAAAAAGGTCAATCATGTATAAACATATATAATTAAGTTTCAAGCCCAATGACCAAGTTATCACCATTCCCACGACATAGTTTGTGGTAAAGTTCTCATATTTGACAAATAGGTGTATCTTGGTATAGAAAACAATGGTTCCGAAGGGATTTTTCAAATTATTTTTATAAATATCATTTTCCTTTTTTTAAGTGGCAAAAATGACTTTTTTTGTGAACCAAGTATAAAAAACATGGTACAAAATGGCACCCATCTGATTCTCAGAAAGAGTAGTCCACATTTGATGGATAATCTCCAAGTATTAGGAATTTTCTTGATTTCTATCTAATTTCGCCTAGTTAAAAGAGTTTATGCTGATTTTCCGAAAGTAATCCAAATTTGAACTACAAGTGTTTGATAGTTTGGTCTGATTTTTTTTTAAAGAAATCATTTTAAGGTACACAACTAGTGGTTATATCACAGAAATATCGATAGTTTTAGAGAATTTGACCTCTTTCAAAGAATAGTCATGGTGGCCATTTTGACCGTTTCTTGAAAAAAAGAAGTGAAAAAAAACCTCAAAAAAAAAGATATCCTCTGCATGGAGTCCTTTTATGTGTACTAGTTGCTATGAATAATGATATACTTGATTTTTGACAAATTGTTTAAAAACAATCTTCACAAAAATGTCTATCATGTATAAACATCTATAATTAAGTTTCAAACCCAATGACCAAGTTATCACCATTCCCACGACATAGTTTGTGATAAAGTTCTCATATTCGACAAATAGGTGTATATTAGTATAGGAAACAATGGTTCCGAAGTATGTTTCAAATTATTTTTATAAATATCATTTTCCTATTTCTAAGTGGCAAAAATGACTTTTTTGTGAATCAAGTACAAAAAATATGGTGCAAAATGGCACCCATCTAATTCTCACAAAGAGTAGTTCACATTTGATGGATAATCCCCAAGTATTAGAAATTTTCTTGATTTCTATCTAATATCGCCTAGTTAAAAGAGTTTATGCCGATATTCCAAAAATAATCCAAATTTGAACTACAAGTGTTTTATAGTTTGGTCTGAATTTTTTTAAATCATTTTAAGGTACGCAACTAGTGGTTATATCACAGAAACATCGATAGTTTTAGAGAATTTGACCTCTTTTGATGAATAATCACGGTGGCCATTTTGACCCTTTTTTGACACAAATCAAATAAAGTGAAAAAACCCTCAAAAAAGATATCCTATGGCATGGAGTCCTTTTATGTGTATTAGTCTATAAAAAGTGATAAACTTGATTTTTGACAAATTTTTCAAAAACAATCTTCACAAAAAGGTCTATAATGTATAAAAATCTATAAGTTTCAAGCCAAATGACTAAGTTATGACCATTCCCACGGCATAGTTTGTGATAAAGTTCTCATATTCGACAAATAGGTGTATCTTGGTATAGGAAACAATGGTTCCGAAGGGATTTTTCAAATTATTTTTATAAATATCATTTCCCTTTTTCTAAGTGGCAAAAATAGTTATGCGAATTTTTCGAAAGTAATTTTGCCTATTCAAATGAGTTTTTGTGATGCAAAAGATTATATAGTTGTCATATTTGGATTCCTCTCATTTTTCTAATCGATTTATATATTTTATTTGTTAAATTTCGATTTACGGATTTAAAGATATGAATTATTCCATATTAAATGCAACGGTCGGAGCCTGCCGCAACCCCTTTAGTCCCTGTTGGTGTCTCCAACCGGGACTAAAGGTCTATCTTTAGTCCCGGTTGGAGACCGACCGCAGCCTGCCGCAACCCCTTTAGTCCCGGTTGGTATCTTCAACCGGGACTAAAGGTCCCGTTTGACCTGAGACTAAAGCTGGTCGTGCCCATGCGGCGTCCTATCCGTTGGAACCGGGACTGGACTTAAACACGGCCGGGACTAAAGTTCCGGACGGAAGGTCCATTTTCTAGCAGTGGACGGCCATGTGTGTTGCATGCACCACTTTGGAAAGTTGAAACCAAACCGATGATAGATCATTCGCTTCTTCCTCATGGCGAGAGTGTCTTTTCTTTCACTAGTTTGGTTCCAAAGATAATGTCGGACCCAACTCGTGCTCCAGCACAGCCACATGCCTGCACAGATACATCGGGCCAGCGCCTCCAGAAACGGACACCCAGGAGGTGCCCGAAACAGGTCCGTCGAAGAGCGGCTAGTAAGTATAATTCAGGACGACGGAGCTAGCAGTGAGTAAACAGAGAAGGGAGAGACCACCTGAGAATGAATCCATGGATCGAGAGAATGGGGGCCTCCTGCCATAGCTGGCACCATCGTGGATGCATCTACTTCTCTCGGGTAAATGAAGCAGCCAGGCGACGAGTCAAACAAGCGAGCATTGTTGTTGGGCAAGCTCCCCGGCCGCTGGACCACCCGGCGCATCTGTCCCGTGACCTCGGGGAGATGAAGATGAGTTCGGCCTTCTACTGCCACGCCGGACCCTAGCCGCTACTTTAAAGTTTAAACCCCAAACTCGTATGTCCAGTGGCGACCGGGGGAATGACTTGGCCACGGAACACGAGAAGAGTAGCAGCATCAACAGACGTGTAGCAGAGGAAGAAGAAAGCAAGAGGAAGGAGACGTCCAAGTCATGTGAAATTTTAAAAATAGTAAACCTTAAGTTTAGCACATCTGAAAAGGTACCGTAGGGTTCGAATTCAAAAGTTCATGCCATGTTAAATCTTTGCTGAAACAGAAAAGCGACAAGATGAGTAAAGGCAAATTAAGGCTTTATTTAAGAAAAAAAATGGAGGAATATCATCGGAATATATTTTTTTAATAAGATGTCACTTGGTTCAAATGAATGTAGTAAAGTAAGAAACACATACAAATTTGCTTTGATCTCAGTTTTGAAGGAAAAACGTGGAAAATTAACAATCCACGTGGACTTCTTTTTCGAATTCGTACTCAGGAAGAACGAGACCAAAGTCTTGATTAGCACAGTAACATTCTAATTATAAATACTTTCCCCATGTGGTTTCATTTTAATTTGACCATGTTTATTGCGATTCTTCTATTTTTTTATATTCTCATCAACCAAACACTCAAATTTTCACACGTGCATTATCGATCCTCTGTTTCGCACATGCATTATTATCATATTTATGTGTTTATTAATATTTATGTGTATTTGGAATCATGCGAACCAAACATGCCCGTAGCGTGGGGTTTTTGGAGATGAAACTGGCGTGGACATGCACCAGTTCAAGATTTTATCATGAGTGAAATACACCTCTCCGTTGGGATCAACACTTCAGATCACAGACTCAATGTCTCAATAAATACACGCTTAGCACCATAAACTCATTTTAATGACATGGAATTTAGAAAAAGAAAGTTTCGAAGAGAGCACTATGCTGATGTGGCACCCATATATAAGTGCTCCGGAAGGACGTCCTAGCACTGGTGTTTTTATGAGGGGTGTTCTGCAAACTCAGAATACACCATTTTGCAAGGTTGTCTCGAGCTCCATCTTCGTGGCGGCCGTAATGCGCTATTAAAAATGGACTTGATACGTGTCCAAGTTTCATGGAAACTTTTCTCCGTTTCTGACAACTGTGTCATGCATCAAATCCTTTATTGCACGGTTCACAGAAAAAATGGATCGAGAAAACATAAGTATATAAAATATAGTTGGATAACAAAATTCATTCTGTTCACACGAACGGAACAAATAAAAAAATGGAGAATTTTGGATCTCTGTTTCCATGATAATCACGGGAATTTTACTATCCACTTATAACAGCTATTTTTGAATTTCTACGCCCCAGAAATTGGACGAATGCATCTATTTTTATTTACAAGGTGAAGCCAAACTTCCTCAGGATGGTGGGTTAGGCGAAATAAACGTATTTTGTGCTTTAAAAGTTGCATTTCCGTAGCACTCATTTTTTCTCTGTGGCCACAACATATACAATTTCTTCTGAATTCTTCATAAAATTTTGCGCTCAGATGAAAGACTTGTACCTGTATATTATCTAGGAAAGTTCCGACGTTTTCGAAAGTTTAATCAGTTTCGTGATTTACTGTTCATGGTGAGAATATCCAAAATATCACACCCTCGAAAGCTATTCCATTCTCATTTGTGCAAAAAAAAGTCTTTGATTTATGTAGTATTTCCATTGTATCTTTGATATTTTTTAGAACATCTTTTTTGTTTGAGAGAAGTTTTTTTTAGAACATCTTTTTTGTTTGAGAGATGTTTTTTTTAGAACATCCATTGTTCCGTCTCTTTGATCCCCGGAACAATTGAACTGCAGGTCTTTGTTGTTAGCCCAACAGCACGTCTCTTTGAACTTCGAGATGGGCTACAATCGATCATTCCCCTCCGGGCAGCCCAACAGGTCAAAACACAAAAGGAAAAGGAAAAACTAAACCCTAGCACCGCGCCTCCTCCGGCCATGCCGTTGCCGTCGCCGTCGCGACCGCCGACGCCGCCGGTGCTGCCTATCTCGGAGCACGAGGACGAGATCGTGGCGGCCGTGGAGGCGAACCCGGTGATCGTAGTGATCGGCGAGACCGGCTCCGGTAAGAGCACCCAGCTCTCCCAGATCCTCCACCGCCGAGGCTACACCCGCCGCGGCGCAATTGCGGTCACCCAGCCCCGCCGTGTCGCGGCCGTATCCGTCTCCAGGTACCCCACCTCTCTCTCAATTGCGCGTGCGTGGTTACATTTGCTAGAGCGTGGGCTAGTCGCGCGGAAGATATGCGCCATGGGGAGCATATGGTTCCACTTGCTGATGTATCTTCCCCGTGTGTTATGAGGGCGCAGTAGAGCAATTAGCTGGACTGGGAAAGGAGGACGCAATCGAGATTGATTGCAGGACGCAATTAGCTGGATTATGTAGGGGTCTATATGGCCGTGGAGATACCAAATTCTTGATATGTTACGGAGTACCAGCATAATGTTCGATAGGAGTATCACCTTGCTGAACAAAAGTAGGTCAAGAAAATGAACACCTGAAACTGCTCCGTACGAAATTCATACCTGAAATACTGAGAGCAACTTCAATTGTTTGCAGGAGGGTGGCACAAGAGCTCGGTGTCCCACTTGGGGATGAAGTTGGGTATGCTATTAGATTTGAAGACCGAACTTCAGAAAAGACTGCGATAAAGTAAACTTCAGAAAGCTTGAATTTCTTGTAACATCGATATGCCCTGAGTTTGTGATTGAATATGTTGACTCAATTCGTAGGTACCTGACAGACGGTGTTCTTCTGCGGGAAAGCCTTTCAGATCCTGAGTTGAAGCGATACTCGGTGATTATCTTGGATGAAGCTCATGAGCGTAGCTTGAACACGTACGGTGATCTTTATGTTGAACAGATGTACAAGAACCTGTTTCAAAATTTAGAGTTTATCAACTTTTTACATATAATTCTGCAGCATGTCCGTAAACCCTAATTATGTGTAACTGTAACATTTAATGTATTACTATAATATAATCTCTCAAGTTAAAAATGTAAGATAATAATCCTTGATGGGCCGTGCACTATTCCCCAGTACATAATCTTTGTTGACAGCATAGTTTTATGTAAGATCCATTATATGCATACTGTGCTTTTCAATTGCCATTTAATTTCTTTTTAGTGATAGCCACTACTGAGCATAAATGTACAGCATGTAGAGTAAGAACATTGGGGCTATCAAACTATTAGGATCACCAAACTATTTCGGCAGATCATGCTATATCGTGTATTGAACATTGGTAACTCAGTCTTCACCTATACTAGCAATAGAACACTTGGGCATGTCAGTAACTCAATCTTTGTGCCATGAAACTTCGATCTGCTAAATGCGTTGGGAATTTTGCCTTTCTGAATTTCTGTCCAATTTATACAAGAAATTTTTGTTGTGAATTTGGGTAATGAACTTTATTTTATTCTGTTAATGATGCCTTATTTCTCTGTAGGAAGAAATTTAGTATAGAGTACATACCAAACTATTAATTGATCACTCGCTAATATATGTTTCAAATAACATATATAATGCATTACCTAATCGTAATTCTTCTAGTACATGCTTCACCTCGTTACTCTTTAGATGAGATGGCCTCTGATTGTAAACGCAAAGTAATTTCTAGCTCTTGGATGCAAATATTGATTTTGTAGCCAAGTAGAGCTAGTTGGGTTGTAGGGGTGAGAGGCCCTAGGGCAAGTTCGCCACTGGCATGCTGTTGCTGCTCTGATCTTTTGTTAGAAGGTAATCAGGAAGATAGACAATTTAAAGGGATATATTATGATAACAATTGGAAAGGGGAGCTTGTCAATGGTGCAACTGCAACTGTACCCACTCTCATATGCTTAACTCTAATATCAACGATGCTTATTGTGTTGAACTTGAAGTAGCCACTTACAGACTTCCCGAAGCCCATTGATTTTCAATAAGGAGCGTTCTTATCATGCGTGGTGTCGGTTTGTAGAAGATTAATCTTGGTGGAGGTTCGCCAAAATATAATCTGAAAGGGTGATGTCTGCAGCATGGAAATATCAGTGACAACCATGGAGGACACATTTGTGGATGGCATCATGATATGCACCTAATAGTGTGGATGTGTGTTGTGGACGGTATTAGATTGTACCATGGCAGTGACAGTTCAGTTGCGACTGTCTGGCCAGCAAGAAAGCCAATGCTATGTGCGTAGTAGCAGGAGGTCACATGTTAGGCAAGCACATGCAGCCTCAAGCAAGCAGAAGGGAGGTATCTTTAGGAAATAGCACCGTATTAGGAAGTTTAGGATTAAAGGCGTCCAATTCATCAGGAGTTTGTATCGTGTTAGGAAAGGTCAAAGGGCCTAAGGGTCCACTATATAAAGATGCAGTCAAGAACCAATTTTCTCTCTCATCGCAACCTATGTTTACCAAATCCCTCGCAGTCATGCCTCCTGGCTATCTTCAACACTAGCTATCTCGTTGTGCATCATGGTTCACAACAGTGTGCACATTTGTTATGGTTATGGTTATGGTAGTTGTTGGGGCTGTGCTGCTCCTGAGAAGGTTGGACATGGTGGTGGGGGGGGGGGGGGGGGGGGGGGGGGGGGATGCAAGGATCAACGAAGAATAGAACTGTGGAGAGGAGATGGTGGGAGCAGCTGCCAAGTTATCTGTCAGTTTGGTAATGGTGCTCCTTTTTTCCGGGAGTAGCCTTTGTTGGAGGAGTTGCAGCTTTTGTTTTAGTGGGGGAGGTGTGAAGGACGAAACACTCTCTTCATTATTCAGAAAAATGCATCAGGACCAGTTAGCTGGCTTGGAACCTGTAAATGTAATGTAGCTATCATAGGTTTGAAATGATAGACGAATTCCTTATTTTTGTAGTTTGATTTGATGTTGGTTGTAAACCTATCTGTAGTGACTCATTTTGATTAGTTTTTGCTACAGTGACATCCTTTTAGGTTTAATGAAAAGATTGATCAAACATCGAGCTTCAGATTTGAAAGTTCTCATCACTTCGGCGACTCTTGATGGTTTAAAAGTGTCAAATTTCTTCTCGGGATGTCCTGTGTTGAACATCCCTGGAACCATATTCCCTGTGGAGAAGTTTTACAGCACCGATCGTCCAACAAATTATATAGAATCTTCTCTTCGAACAGCTTTAGGTACAGATTTGTCCCCCTTGTGTAACTATTACACTCTTTAACTAAGCATGGGAGGGTCATGTACTCTTGTGGGCTGGGTGATTCCCGTGGCTCTTATCCACTTGACACAATTGAAATTGTGACGAGTTTTGACAGGAATATATATACATACTACTGTTGGCCTGCTACCCGCCTAGCTCGTGTCTTTTCACAACTGTCTTTGTGGCATATAAATTGTCTGATGCACGCATAAATACTATCACAAAATTATTTAGATATGTTATGTGATTATTTTTTGGTGGAAACTAACATATAAATTATAGGAAATCATATAATTATGTTTTCAGGCTTGTTTAAAATTTGGTCCTGATGATTTATATATGCTTAAATTATTTGAGATCTCCTTTTCCATAATGGCACTGAGAGATTTTCTTTGACAGATATCCATGTTAAGGAAGCTCCAGGGGATGTATTAATATTTATGACAGGAAAGGTCAGTACCTCAAAGTTTGCCACTGTTTATGCTCTTATCTGCAACTTTGAAGGACATAATGTGGTCTATCACACTAAGGAAAGACCCCGACCTGCTTCTGAACAGATTTAATTGCACCATTTACTTTATGTTGTCCCCTTTTATTTCATTTTTAGTGATTGGTGTCTAATGCAGAAAGTCCTTGTGCAAAGTTTGTATGTAAAAGCCTTAAGAGGAAAACAAATACTTGAGATATTTTTTAATACCTGCTACGGCCCTTATTTGTGACGAAATCATTCTGATAGGACAATGAAATATTCAGAAAATAATTTCCTTGGTCATCTTACTTAATTCCTTTTGAAAGTTGAAAATGTATTTTATTCCTCTTGTCTATAATGACTGAAAACTGAAAACTTTGGATTTTGGTGTAGCAGTAGAACTTTCAGGTGTTGTCATTTACTTGCTCTGTTCCTAATTATAAGATGTTTTAGATATTTCAATGTGGAAGATATACGGACTAAAATGAGTTTACATACACACTAAAACGTGTCCAGATACATGTGAATAAGAAAAAAGCTAAAACATCTTATATTTAGGAACGGAGGAAGTATATGTTAACATTGGAAGCATTTTGCACAACTTTGCTCATGAAGGTGCTCTGTGTTAGATGTGAAACCTATTCTATTATTTTTCATACTTATGTAAACTTCTTGGTATATTTTTCAGGATGACATTGACAAGATGGTGTCAAAACTGGAGGAGAGAATTCAAAATCTTCAGGAAGGTTCTTGTATGGATGCTCTTGTCCTCCCACTCCATGGTTCTTTGCCACCTGAACAGCAGGCAATCAGTTAATCTTCCATTGCATATTTGTTCTTGATTTCTTTTGCCTCAAAACTTTTATATATCCTTTTCATGAATGTTAGCTTCCTCTCATTTTTTTAGTTTGAAGTCATTAGGTCCCTGTAAGTAAGGAATTATGTCATCTTTTTCCTTTACATCTGTAACTCCAAATCACTTGAGAAACCTCCAATTACAAAAATGTCAGGACATATTCTTTTCTGAGATTTCAGCTACTGGAGCTTAAGTTTGACTTTGTTTGTACTTTTTTTGAACTGAAAACTGTAGGGAGGCCCCAACAGTAAATTTTATATAAAGCAAATGTGTACAGGAATGGGAAGGAAATGTACAAAGGGCATAGCCCGAAAGATTACAGATTGTCTAACCAATCAATCATAGATTATCTAAGATCCTCCGTAAGAAGAAGTAAAAGGTCCCTCTTAAAGGAGTGAGACCTGGCGCTAAAACCAGGGTTTACATTGTAAAAAATCATGGCGTTCCTTTGCTTCCAAATGCACCAAGCAGATGTGGCAATGACCTCAAAGAAGTGATTCGAAATGCACACAGAACTTACGTAACCAAACGGAGCAATATCTGTTGTATCAATGTTCTCTTTTCTTTGCAAATTACTCGAAAATGGTTTTATGCATGAATACTGTAATCTAAGATCAAGTCTTACTAGTCCTAGCATTTCAATAAAATTCACGGTATGCAGTTAAAAGCCTACTGAGTATTTTACTGGAACCTATGATGTCAGTCCTTTCATTTCAAAATAATAGGGTCCTGTAAGTAAGTCCTTCTGCGGTTCTTTTTTAGCACATTTGTAACTCCAGATCACATACAAACCTTATAGAATTGTTGCTGATCTGTTCACTTTTAATTATAGGTCCGGGTATTTGCTCCAGCACCTCCAGATTGTCGACGGTTCATTGTTGCAACAAATGTAGCTGAAACTTCGTTGACTGTGGATGGTGTTGTGTAAGCAGCTATCATTATCAGTTAAAGTGCATATACTTTCAGTTTTCTTTCTGTGAAGTCTTGTTTTTATATTTAATTTTGGTGACAGAAATGTTGGGTTTATGAAGTAATGAATCTATATCCGACTCTGTGTTTTGTAGAACATATGTGCAGGCAAATTACTAGAATTATTCTTTTATGGACTTCAGTTCTGCTAGTCTCCAACATTAACTTATTTGAATGAAGATTGATCCGTAAATTGGAGATGGTGTACTTTTGCCTGTTAAGCCATAGATTTTTATTAAACTTACACAACTTTGACAGCTTTAGTTAGACGTGTGAATTTGTGATTCATGCATGGGTTGCAACCTGAGAAACTAATGTTATGTTTGATAAACTAGACCAATATAAACTTGAAAACTGGCTTATGAATGCCTGCGGGGATTGTTAAAAATTAATGAGTTCCACTTTTTAACATCAGTTTAATGACTATAATTGAAAATTAATCATCCATATTATAATCGGGATGTTACTTTGGATGAAGGAGATGCTAATACATGAGCAACTACCCAACTGACACTGGACTACTAAAGTTTTGCAATATTTTGTACATCTAGCTGCGTACTCAAAATCTCTGCAATTTTTTATGTTCCTGGACATGCATTTCACTAATAGTACTATCTTATTTCACCAGGTTCGTGATTGATTGTGGGTATGTAAAGCAACGCCAATATAATCCGTCAAGTGGAATGTATTCACTTGATGTAGTTCAGATTAGCAGGTAAAGAATATGGAATATGCACTCTGGTTGTCTGTCTGCATCTGATTTATTGTCAGATTACCTCCATTCACTGATTTTTCTTTCATGAATAACTAGAGTGCAGGCTGACCAGCGAGCTGGACGAGCTGGAAGAACTCGGCCTGGCAAGTGTTATAGGCTATACCCGAGTTCCATCTACCAAAATGAGTTTCTTGAGGCTACAATTCCAGAAATTCAACGAACTTCCCTTGCTGGAAGTGTGCTGTATCTGAAATCATTAAATCTTCCTGATATTGACATCCTGAAGTTCGATTTCCTTGACCCACCATCACGTAAGATAAATATCCAGAATCTTCTATTCATGATAATCCTTCCGCATACACTTTTTGACGCTTATTTTTATATATATAAGTACTATCTGTGGTAACCTAAGCAGCTGTGGGGCTAAGCTTTGTTCAGGCATGTCATAATTTGAAAGTCAGCTTTCTTGTGCTGGGTCGAGCCTTGGGAGATCGTACCGGCTATTGTGGTGCACCGGTTACGTTCCCCGAGCCGACCTAGAGAATTTAGCATGCTGCAGCATTTTGCCAGCCCAATAACACTAGTTTTTTTGTTCATGACTGGGCCTAAGACAATACCCAAAATATCAGCTCTCAAAAAGGTGGATATGCCTTATTCAGGCACTTGACATTTTGTGAGTTGTGTAATAATGTATTTCCAGAACTTGCCTACCACTGTCATTAGCAGTTTGGTATTAGGAATTTGTAGCTTTTGTCTGTACTGATCTAATGGTAAACTTTTGATTATCTTATGTCTGTCTCTTTCTTAATGGACCAATGCTAATGACCTGCAGGTGAATCATTGGAAGATGCTTTGAGGCAGCTATACCTCATTGATGCAATTGATGAAAGTGGGCTGATAACAGATGTTGGTCGCCTCATGTCAGGTATCAATTTGAGCGTGAAATCAGATTGTTATTCAAATCGATGCATGCATGAAAATTGCTAATATATTTAAACCAAACCACAAGCAAATCTGTTTAAGAGTTTCAAAGATTCTAATTGGATATGCACCATCAATAGAATAGAGTGTCGTATATTTAGTTCAAAGTGCATATTGAACGTACTCTTCACACTTGGCATATATCTGATTTATTGGCACTACTAGATGATATTCCAGATGAATATAGAAACAGGTCAGAATTAGACACCACATTCAGTGTATTGGCACTAGTAGAAAATATTTCAGTTAAGAGGGTAAAGAAACCAACATGCAGACCCATGAGCCAAATGCATTCAAACTGCTGATCAACCCTTATACATGAAGCTCAAACAGAAGCGTAAGAGGGGTTGCTGGTGGAAGCGGGGTGTATCCACAGTGGGAGTTATACCTAAACCTATTTGAAGCTGGGGCATACCGGAAGGTCACCGGTCACCTGTAGAATTGATATTGGACAAATGAATACTCATTGTAAAGCGCCTTTTGCCATTTTCACTTTATTACTTGCCGCATCTAACACTCATAAGCTCCAGAAAGCTCAAACTGACTGATTACACCTTCTCTACTTGAAATTTATAGATGGGTTTATTTTGGATAAGTTTATTTTCTGGTGGTAAATTTTGAATCATCTGATTTGGTTGTTTAAGTTATATATATGCTGTGAAAATTTAAAATTATGTGCAGAGCTCCCTCTTGACCCTTCGCTTTCAAGGACATTGATTGAAGCAAATGAACTGGGATGTCTGTCTCAGGCATTAACTGTTGCTGCAGTTTTGTCAGCTGAAATCACACTGCGGCAAACTAGAAGGTGCCTTTTTTTGTATTATCATGTAGGCTATTATGTCTCATTAACAAATCGTATCATAAACATGTTGCTTCGTATGTACAGCAAGGACATGGAGGGGAAGAGAAAACGGCAAGAGCTTCCTGATGGTTCTGGCTGGGGTGACCATGTGCAGTTGCTTCAAATATTTGAAAGCTGGGATCAAGCAGGCTATGATACAAGATGGTGCTCGGATCATGATTTGCAGGTGAATGAAAATAAAATTGGTATTCAATCACGTTGAGAAGAAAATTTTGATTAGTGAGCACTTAGCCCGTCTTAAGTTTGTGAACATAAATGCAATCATATGCTGTGCCAAGAAGCATATGGCAATTGAGAGTACCTGATTTTTCGTCCCAGCATTCTTTGTCGTCGAAGTCTCATGATTCAACTTATGCCCACCTTTATTTGAGTTTTTCAAGAGGACAAAGAGGAAATAATATTCGGCTCAGCAGAACTGTATCTATATGATGCTGCTATAATATGATTTGATTCCAATGCTTTGTTCAAATGTAAGTAACCATCTAGTCTTCTAAATTGAATGAACTGCTTGAAAACTATGAGATTATCTCACAGTCTTTCATTGTGTGGCAATGCCTAAACCACTGTTTAACGTTTGGCTTAACAGTTCATTGTCCTTCATTCGTTGGGCATTTTACTTAAACCTTGAAGTGGAAATTTAAAATAATTAAAATGTCATGTGACCATCATACGATGATGCTTGCATTTACATAAAGGTAACAGTTTGGCTAAGAAAGTACGATTAAGTCAACGTGCATATAATTAATATCTTTGAAAGGTCTTGTGAAGAATATTAGACTTCTATGTTTATCTTCACTACCTGACTTTTACCCACCAGAAATTCTCGTCCTGATCCCTAGATCTGTTTAATCTGGCTATCTTTTCAGGTGCGGGGCATGAAATTCAGCAAAGATGTGAGGAATCAATTAAGTCAGATTATTCAAAAAGTTGCAAAAGGTCAGTTTTCTACTTATTAAAATTCATGATGTAGTACCCCTTTTAAACCCTCGCCTGTTTCCCTTATCCTGAGGCAAGTCTCTCTTGTAGAGCTGCTTTTCAATTATGTCATTGCATGAAGTTATCTAATCTTTGTTGCCCATTGTCAGCATATTTTTTCCCCTTAAATTAAGGATTCATATTATTGAAATCATGGTTTTTGAGTCGAGCGACTAGTCGCGACTAGTCGACGACTAGTCTATGAGTCTTAAAATAAAGTCCGACTCAGCATCTCGACTCGACTAATTGGTTGAGTCGAACGACTCAATCGACTAGTCTCGACTAGTCCAGGTTTTTGAGTCAAAGAACGACTTAAAGTTGGCCCCGCCCGTCATATTTTTTCTAATATTGCTTGCCCAGCTCCCCCGTGAAACCTAGATCACCCCAATTTTTTCCCCCAAGCCAAAACTGCTTGGACACTGTATGGGGATGCCCAGGTTTGTATTATACACTATTAATACGTATATAGTTATATATAATTATACATATAATATGGTAATTTTATAGTACCTATTGCTAAAATACTCATGTCGACTAGTCGACCATGAGTCTTGACTAGTCACGACTAGTCAAGAGTCGCTACCCTTGAACGACTCGTCGACTCGCCGACTCGAAAACCTTGATTGAAATCTAACCAGAACATGTCAAATTTTTAGAATGTGTATGCTACCTACTGTTGAAATTTCAGCACATGTCAAATCAGTAACAAAAAGGAGATATTGGGACATCTACACTACAATGTCCATGTCATTCTGAAATGTAGTATATGTTGACATCCTGCTCTCCCGAGATTGCTGGAAACTGATTGGAATATTCCTCCTCCATTTTTCATGTTCTTTGAAGTTTGTGTTTTCAAAACATTGAATCATCTCCCAAAACCTATATTTAATAGCAGAACTACACTATCGAATGTATTCTGGCTGGTATATTACACAACTGGTTATTGGCCCTTTTTTTTCTGGAAATTGGCTCCATTTGACTGATTTTTGTAAGCGGGTTTGCATTTTAATATTCAGGCCCAACAGATTTGCAAGCAAGGAGAGGACGCAAGAGTGACCCTGACTACAGAAAATTGAGGAGAGCTCTCTGTGTAGGTTATGGCAACCAGTTAGCTGAGAGGATGATCCATCATAACGGTTACCATACGGTTGGATACAGGACACAACTTGTGCAGGTATGACATTGTTATTTTTCTGTTATATTCAGTTAGTCAATGCTAAGGACAAAGGAAGATTGAAATCAGTGGCAGACGGAGAACCTAATGCCACTGTATTAAAATCCTTGTGTGCAGACATTAGTATGTAAATCAGCATACCCAAAGCGGGTCTTCGAAAAGTTGTGATCTGCCATAGTGGCATTTAGATCCTTTACACCATTTAAACCAACCACTAGTGAAATAGACCTGGCATTAATTTTTTTAATATAATAATTGAATCGAATGTAATAATTAGTACGTCCTTTTTGTGCATGTCTTGACTTTTGTGGGAACCAGTGAAACTGCCAGTTGCTGCTTCAAGTTTTTAATTGTTTCTTGGCGATGCTTAGTATGTGTGTTGTGGGCATTCAGTTTGTTGCTGCGACATTAGGAAACTATAGCTGTCAAAGTTCTTGTTCAGCGACATATTTAACCTCATATTGTTGAACTGTACCATTGTATTCTTTACCACATTGTTTACTCTACTGATTTTGTTGCACAACTCCGTCAACATCTTTCTCAGTACATTTTTTCCCTTCTTGTAGGTGCATCCATCTTCCGTACTGGAAGGTGATGAATACGGAAAATTACCTGTGTATGTTGTCTACCATGAACTAATAAATACTACTAGACCTTTCATGAGAAATGTTTGTGGGGTCGAGCAGAATTGGGTTAAACCAATCTTAAAGAAGCTTGAGAAGCTGAACATAAACAAATTAAGGTATGGAAGTCATGTATCCGTAATGATGATTATTCTTGTAGCAAAATATAGTGCCAGCTGCACAACTAAACCTCGAGTGTCTCATTGCAGCGGCGGTTCGAGTGCATTGATGGATTCTGAACCTCTAAATGACAAGCAACCAGGCTCGCCGACAAAGGCTGCAGGTGATAAGCAGTCTGATCTGGATAGCAAAATCCAGGCAGCTCGAGAGCGCTACCTTGCACGGAAAGGCAAGAAGTGACACAATTATAGAATTACTTTGAAAGAGAGCGATCCATGATGCGCTTAAGAGGTCCACCGTCCATTGAGCATCATGAACATGAAAAAGAGCACACACAATCGTAATTGAAGTTGGTTTCTCATGTATAGTAATGAATGCCACTGAACAACCTAGATCTTCTGAGACCTTGAAGAGAGTGGAGAATGTTATTCACCCTGCTCCAGTGCTTTTAGTATGTTCCCGCGACGTGCTTGCAAATAGGTTTACGGTAACGTTGTGTCAGGCTTTGCCACAGGGGTTCCAACTTCATTTGGATATGGGGGTTCAAAGCCCCAACATTGCCTCATCGTCGTGCCTCTACGGTGTGTGATGTTTTGCCACTGCATAAGGTCTTCGCCAATGTTATGTACCGACGAGAGAAAGTTGCTATGGCAATACCACTAGTAGAAAAAGGGTCATCCATCCTGTGCATTAGTCCCCGAAAAAATTAGAACCAGGACTAATGTGACTAACAGGTCCGGTCGAACGGACATGAGGCCCCACCTCCCTAGTCCCAGTTCGAGCGGGATACGAACCGGGACTAAAGGTCTGCGGCAGGCAGCCGCAGAGGTGGGGCCCGCGCGAGCACCTTTAGTCCTAGTTCATATCACGAAGCGGGACTAATGATGGACCTTTAGTCCCGGTTCCTGATACGAACCGGGACTAAAAGGATCCCCTATATCATCTTCTTCCACCCCGAGCCACCTCCATTTCCTGCTTGAGCCACATCTCCATTTTTCTCCTCTTTCACTCTCCCGAGCTCGAGTTCATCCTCATTTTTCTCCACGATTTGTCAAGATTGGCGGCACCCATCTATCCAAGGGTTAGCAACTTTATCCATTATTCCGACGTTCCTAATTTAGCTCATTTCATTGCTAGTTTAGCTCATTTCATTTTTCTAGTGCTAGCTAGGTGTTTGATGAAATGCTAAGCTAGGGAGTTCATTTGTTGTATGTGCAATTTGAGCTCAAATTAAAGTATGATTTGTGGGTTTTAGTGTCGTCCTCACCGCCGTCGATCGCCCGCGCCGTCCCGTCACCGGCACCACCTCGGTGAGCCTCTTGTTTTTATCTTTTATTTTTAAAAAATCTTACTTGTATGATTTAGATGCATAGTTATTACTTGTATAATTTTCTTATGTTTTTTATATGTATAGTGCCATGGTTTTGATATCCGTCCCCGTCGGCCCTCGTCCGGTCTATGATTCGGATGTGGTATATTTTTATAACTATTTGTTTCATTTCGTGTTTATGACAATTATGCCGACCAACTTGACATAGATATTTTTTTATCTAGGAGGTAGTTGAACCGGAAATTCCAACCGACCCTCTTGTCGATATGCTAAATTTATTTGAAAAAGAAAACAATGATTTGAAAGAAAAATTGAAAAGAAGTGAAGATTTCGTCTCCAATGCCTAGAAGAGAAGATGAAATTGGAGTTCGATCTTGCCGACGTCGTCGATAAACACAAGATCAAGATGGATGCAATGCGCTTGAAGATTAAAAAGATTAGAAAATATGCCATTCAAAAGAGGCTTGGTATCATTATGCTGTTGGTTCAATAATTACTTAGTTGCGATTTTGATGCATTTGTTGTTGGATTTAAATTCTTTAGATAGTTGTATGTTATTTCAATGTATGTTTTATGAGAACTATGTATTACATTTGGTCACTACTCTACTTTGTTTTAATGTGATGAACTTGTATTAATTAATTTGGTCAGTTCTCTATTCATGATGTAGTGTATTGGTTTTTGATATATTTATATAATGCAGATGAGCCGGCAATGGATGTACGGTGACCGACGCAGTCCCGAGTTCATTTGTGCCTGCATAATTTTCTCCATGTGGCTGAGGCAAACAAGCGGAATGGTTTTATTTGTTGTCCATGTAGTGCCTGTAAGAATACGAATAATTACTCTACCTCAAAACCCTACACTCCACCTATTGCAGTCCGGTTTCATGTCCGGCTATAATTGTTGGACCAAGCACGGAGAAAGAGGGGTTATAATGGAAGACAATGAAGAAGAAGAGGATGATGACAACTATCCTATGTTCACTGAAGAAGACCATGTTGATGAGCAGTTGAAGAAGAGCCATTGTTGATGAGCCCGATGATGATCTTCGTCGGGCCATTCTTGATGCAAGATAAACTGCGGAAGTGAAAACGAGAGGTTGAAGTTGGAGCGAATGTTAGAGGATCACAAAAATTGTTGTACCCAAATTGCGAAGATGGCCAGAAAAAGCTGGGTACCACACTGGAATTGCTGCAATGGAAGGCACAGAATGGTCTATCTGACAAGGGATTTGAAAAGTTGCTGAAAATATTAAAAAGATGCTTCCAAGGGATAACGTATTGCCCCCAGTACGTACGAAGCAAAGAAGGTTGTCTGCCCTCTAGGATTAGAGGTGCAGAAGATACATGCATGCATCAATGACTGCATCCTCTACCGCGGTGAGGAGTACGAGAATTTGAATGCATGCCCGGTATGCGGTGCATTGCGGTATAAGATCAGGCGAGATGACCCTGGTGATGTTGAGGGCGAGCCGCCCCAGGAAGAGGGTTCCTGCCAAGGTGATGTGGTATGCTCCTATAATACCACGGTTGAAACGTTTGTTCCAAAACAAAGAGCATGCCAAGTTGTTGCGATGGCACAAAGAAGACCGTAAGAAAGACTGATGCTGAGACACCCCGCTGATGGGTCGCAGTGGAGAAAAATCGACAGAGATTCCGACTTTGCAGTGACGCAAGGAACTTAAGGTTTGGTCTAAGTACAGATGGCTTTAATCCTTTTGGGAGCAGAGCTCCAGTCATAGCACCTGGCCTGTGACTCTATGTATCTATAACCTTCCTCCTTGGTTGTGCATGAAGCGGAAGTTCATTATGATGCCAGTGCTCATCCAAGGCCCGAAGCAACCCGACAACGACATTGATGTGTACCTGAGGCCATTGGTTGAAGAACTTTTACAGTTGTGGCGTGAAAAGGTGTACGTGTGTGGGATGAGCACAAACAACAGGAATTTGACCTACGAGCGTTGTTGTTTGTAACCATCAATGATTGGCCTGCTCTTAGTAACATTTCAGGACAGTCAAACAAGGGATACAATGCATGCACGCACTGTTTAGGTGAGACTGAAAGTATATATTTGGGAAACAAGAATGTGTACCCGGGCATCGTCGATTTCTTCCAAACAAGCATCCCGTAAGAAAGAAAGGCAAGCATTTCAAAGGTGAGGCAGATCACGGACGAAGCCTACCTGCCCTACTGGTGTTGATATATATGACATGGTCAAGGATTTAAAAGTAATCTTTGGAAAGGGTCCTGGCGGACAATCTGTTCCGAATGACGCTGACGGACACGTACCCATGTGGAAGAAGAAATCTATATTTTGGGAGCTACCCTATTGGAAAATCCTAGAGGTTCGTCTGCAATCGACGTGATGCACGTGACGAAAAATCTTTGCGTGAACCTGCTAAGCTTCTTGGGCGTGTATGGGAAGACGAAAGATACACCGGAATCACGCAGGACCACCAACGTATGCACGAACGAGACGGCCTGAATCCAGAGAAGTATCAAGGTCCTGCCAGCTACGCTCTTACCAAAGAAGAGAAGGAGATCTTTTTTGAAGTCTGAGCAGTATCAAGGTCCCGTCTGGCTTCTCGTCGAATATAAAGGGAATAATAAATATGCAGAGAAAAAGTTCCAAAACCTAAAGTCTCATGACTGCCACGTGATTATGACACAATTACTTCCGGTTGCATTGAGGGGGCTTCTACCGGAAAATGTTCGAGTACCCATTGTGAAGCTATGTGCATTCCTCAATGCAATTTCTCAGAAGGTAATCAATCCAAAACTCTAGAAAGTTTACAGAAGGATGTGGTCCAATGTCTTGTCAGCTTCGAGTTGGTGTTCCCACCATCCTTTTTCAATATTATGACGCACCTCATAGTTCACCTAGTCGAAGAGATTAGGATTCTCGGTCCTGTATTTCTCACAATATGTTCCCCTTTGAGAGGTTCATGGGAGTCTTAAAGAAATATGTTCATAACCGTGCTAGGCCAGAAGGAAGCATCTCCAAGGGCTACGGAACAGAGGAGGTCATTGAGTTTTGTGTTGACTTTATTCCTGACATTAGGCCGATGGTGTTCCTCAATCGCGCATGAGGGGAGACTGAGTGGAAAAGTCACGCTAGGAAAGAAAGCAATAATATGTATGGACGAGCATTCTTTCACTCAAGCACACTGCACAGTTCTACATAATTCCAGCTTGTTGGATCCGTATATCAAGGAACACATTAATATTTTACGCTCCAAATACCCGGAGCAGCCTGAAGATTGGATTCAAGGAGAACACGTGGAGACTTTCGGCGGTTGGTTGCAATCACGTCTCACTAATGATACCACTGTTGTAGAACAGCTATACTTGTTGGCCAAGTCACCATCTTCGACTATATTGACTTTTCAAGGGTACGAGATAAATGGGAATACATTTTACACGGCCGACCAAGATAAAAAGATAACCAACCAAAACAGTGGTGTCCGCTTTGATGCAACAAACAACAATGCGCAAAAGGACACATATTATGGTTACATAGAGAAGATATGAGAACTTGACTATGGACCTTCTTTTAAGGTCCCTTTGTTCTGGTGCAAATGGTTCAACCTGAAAAGCGGGGTACAGGTAGACCCGCAGTACGGAATGACTACAGTGGATCTCAATAATCTTGGGTACCCACCGAACCATTCATCCTAGCCAAAGATGTGGCTCAGCTATTCTATGTGAAGGACATGTCTAGCAGACCAAAATAAAGAAAAGATAAGCAAGCGAATACATCATGCGATGAGCCAAAGCGCCACATAGTTCTTTCAGGGAAAAGAAACATCGTGGGAGTGGAGGACAAGACAGACATGTCAGAAGATTACAATAAGTTTGATGAAATTCCGCACTTCACAGTGAACACTGACCCAAGCATCATGTTAAATGATGAAGATTCTCCATGATTACGGCGCAATCATAAGCAAGGGACACACGCGAAGAAAAAGTTTGTACCCAAACAATAGATAGGAATGTTGTTGATGTGTAATAATGTATTAAACCTTTTATATAACTGTGTTCTGAAAACTCAGAAGAAAACTCTAAACACTGATTTTTGGTTTTAAAAACTCCAACGGCTCACAAGCGCTCGAAAAAGTTGGAACAAAACACACGGATCCCCTGCATACAGCCTGACGGTGGCTCGTGAGTGCCCGCATATCAAATGCACCGTCGGATGTATGCAGGGAATCCGAATGATTTGTATTCGGTCGATGAACTGAAGGATTTGTAGATAGAACAAAACACACGGATTCCCCTGCATACAGCCCGACGGTGGCTCCTGAGTGCCCGCATATCAAATGCACCGTCGGATGTATGCAGGGAAACTGAATGCTTTGTATACCAAATGAACTACAATGAGTACACACTGAGTGCAGAACATGTCCGAGAGGTGGGCTATATATAGGGTCGTGTGGCTCACGAAGTGGTCGTGATAGTGCTGATCCAACAGCTCACAAGTCCTCAAAAGAAACACACTGTAATGTCCAAAAATAATATATAAATATTAATAAATATAATAATTATTGAATCATGACACTGAATATTTGTGCATTTACGTAGCAGTATAACCAGTTTACACATAAATTTAGCCCTCAAAGAAAAAGAAAAAGAAAAAGAAAAGAAGTAGCACCCACGTAATCCCCCAAAATATCTCAGCTTAGGAACCAGGGGATAAGGATCAGATGTGACCTGACCGGGGGTATCAGGACCGGATGAGCTAATCCACCTAGCCTTACCTGCACCAAATGTCGCTGTCCTGGATATGCTTCCGCCTTCCGACCTATAAATACCCCCTGCCGACCGCCCATCCCGTCACACACAGCAACACAGTGCAATCCCAAATTTCTTCTTTCATTGCTGCTCCAAGCTGAAAAGCTGAGGCAAGAAAGGTATGGCCATCGGCATCGTAGGATCCCTATTTCCAGTCTCGCATCAGTCATGTGTACCCTAGCTGGCTAGTCTAGTTCCTTTCTTTCTCTCTCTATGTATCTGCTAGATCTTTCATCAGCTAGAGTGGATCTTAGCCTCTGTGCAATCTATGCACTAAAGAAAGATGTTCTAAATATTGTTAAAATCTAGAGTTTAACAGAATATTGCGGTACTCAGTTAATGAATCAAAGCTGGTTTTGAATAGATCTGCACCATTACGTATTTAATCCAGGAGCCAAATAGCTAGTATTTGTAAGCGCATGCATGATTCATGGTTCAAACTACTCTGAAATAGTTACTGAGTACTAGTACTAGCTAGTAGGTGCACGCATCGTGTGAGGTTTCTTGCTTGCATGCATGTGTAGTCAATCGATGGATTGATTCTTTGCCAGGGCTATCTGTTCATGTCATATCATGTGCCTCACCCTGCTGCTAGTAGCATGCATGAAATAATGCTTGATTCGACTGCTGTTGGTAAAATACAACTAGTGAATTCGATGCAAACCGACCAGGTTGAAGCCAAGCCGATCGGAGAAAATAATCAAAGGCAAGGCTGTGCATACCAGTTGCTTCCACTAATAATCTCTAAGACATATAATCTTTTGACAACATAAAGTGTCCATATATGCTGCATGTGATATAAACATAATGGTTTGGGAATGTTGGTGATGAGGAGGATATTTTGTGATGTTGAATGATATATATGATTTGTTTGTGAATCTTCGTGATCATGGTATGTATGGTGTATCAAGCCCGAGACAGTCGATACCTGAAATAACGGTACGCGGTTAAATATCGGTACTAGCGTGGGATGGGATTGCCTCACACAAGTAGGGGACTCGGCGTCGTGATTCTCGGAGATGGGTACGACCATTGGTGGAGATCACGACGGTCATTTGCTTGACTTGTGATGCATACTTTCATTTGTGTTGCTGCGCTATTGATTAATCATTTGCAGGAATATTCATGTGCATCAATTTTCTCTAACATGTTTCTTAGAAATTGTTAACTGCCATTTAATTAATTATTCTCTGATCCTTGCTGAGTATGTCTCAACATACTCACGGCCAATTTCTTTTCTCCGGTATGTGCAGTGTTTAAGGAACATGGGTCCGATGGGAAGCAATGGAAGTCATAGAAAATAAATAGATACCTAGTCCAAGGTGTTGGGCTACGGTTTTACTTTATGCATGAATAAATGGAGGATGCCTTTGTTGCATGTCTAGTACGATGAAATAGTGTACCTTCTAGTCTAGCTATTTTCCTTTGTAAGACATGTTGTACTCATGAATAAATGGAACTGGGTGTTGTCTTTGTGCTCTTAATTTTAGAGAAATACTACTTACGCCTTGTATGCTTATGAGGTATTTTTATTTCATAAGTATACGGCGGGCTGTCGCGATTATTTCTCCGCTAGCGGCTAGCGGGGGCGTGACACACACCCCTGATCCAACGGCTCACAAACGCTTGAAAGAAACACACGATCCGTGTGCTTCTTCCTGATTGGGCATACTACATGCCGCTAGGGGTAAAGGCGGGAAAAGTCCCCGTCTAGGTTTTTTTTTCCTGTTTGCCGACTGAAACTTTATGCTTGCTTATGTTAGGGTAGCCCCTAGGAACACCAAAACAAAGTTATAACACAACTCTTCACAAGATTCCCTCCGGTTCATCCGAAGTGGGAGTTTTCGGCTATAAGTCCAGAAACTCACTAGAGAGAAACTGATAACGGTGAACCCGCTGACACCCCGGAGTGGAATCTTGGACATCTACAACCCCCAAAAGACTTTTACAAATTAAATCAATTGATATAAATAATTTGACTTCATTTGGACAATTAAATCAATTGATATAAATGAAATGAATATATATATAAAAATCAATAGATATGATTTTTACAAATTTTTAGAAAATAATTTTGTTCAAAACATTCAAACATGCATTTAAATTATATTAAAAGCATTTTACAAATAAACAATTATAGCATTGAGTTTTACAAATAAATATATGATTTTTAAAAATATAGACAATTAAACATGTAAATCAAATAGATATAAAAGAAAAAAGAAAAAGGAACTAAAGATATTCGATTTTACAAATAAATAAGTATATCAAATATAGATATGAGTTTTACAAATAAAGATATAATTTTTATAAAACTTTACAATTAAAACATGTAAATCAAATAGCTATAGAAGAAAAAAGAAACAGGAACTACAGAAAAAAAAACCGAAAAGCCCATTAGTCGCGGTTCGGAATTGGAACCGGGACTAAAGTGGGCTTCGCGCGCGAATTTCAGTGGCGGCCCAAAATTCGATATTTAGTCCCGGTTCCTTTTACGAACCGCGACTAAAGGATCTTTATTCCCGGTTCCTTTTACGAACCGCGACTAAAGGTCGATTTGCGTCGATTTGGTGCGGTTTCGACCTCCAAATCGACCACTTTTCGGCGCGCGCACAGCTCCTCTCCCACGCACGGCGAAGCCCTGCCGCCGTCGACGCCGGTCCCCGGCCTCCTCCTCTCCGCCGTCTTCCCCTCGCCGTCCGCCCGTGCACGCCTCCTCCTCTCCGACGCCGCCCGTGCGCGCCTCCTCCTCTCCGCTGCGTCTTCCCCTCGCCGTCCGCCCGCCCGTGCGCGCCTCCTCCTCTCCGACTCCGCCCGCACGCCGCCGTCCTCCCTCCTCCACGTCTCCGGCCGCCGCCGCAAGGTACGTACTCCACCCCAATCTCTAACCCTAGCTAGGCAATTTAGTGTTAGGAATTTTAGAAAAATTTAGAAAGTCTTAGCAATTTTAGAAAATTTTAGTGTTAGGAAATTTGTTAGGAAAATTTTAGAAAGTCTTAGCAATTTTTGAAAATTTTAGTGTTAGGAAATTTGTTAGGAAAATTTAAGATGCAAATTTTAGAAAGTTTTAGCAATTTTAGAAAATTTGAGTGTTAGGAAATTTGTTAGGAAAATTTAAGATACAAATTTTAGATGAAAATTTTAGATGAAAATTTAAGATGCAAATTTAAGATGCAAATTTTAGATGGAAATTTTAGGTATAAATTTAAGATGAAAATTTTAGATGAAAATTTTAGATGAAAATTTTAGGTATAAATTTAAGATGCAAATTTAAGATGAAAATTTAAGATGCAAATTTTAGATGAAATTCCATATGTTAGAAGTAATTTGTTAGCCATTTTTTACATTAGTGTTAGAAGCAAAATTTCCTTTTTTACATTATCTATTCAAGTGCTAATGTTTTTTACCTTTTTTTACATCCGGTTTGTAGTTAAGCTATGGACGGCTACGGCAGAGACGGTGAAGAGCATCTGTTTAATATAATTCGTGGAGAAGATGCCGGCCGTGGAGAAGATGCCGACCGCGGAGAAGATGAAGAAGATTTCAGCTCACAATTCTTGAACGACTACGGTGATGGAGCTGAAGAACCAAGAGACGAAGGGCCTTCCCGATTACTAGACGTAGAGGAGCAGGAAGAATTTGTAACAAATTCCGGCGCGGTATATATTAAGACTCTGTTGATCACGAGATGCATTAGTTGATTTCTGTTGCACTTATTAACGAATCTTTCTTCTTTTAGCCCTCGGGATGGAGTCAATCATCTAGAAGGCCACGAGGCCCGAGCAAAAAGTTGAGCGATCATCACAGTTTGGTGATCGACAAAATTGGTGTAGATGGCGAACTGCTTGAGCCCAAAGAGAATAGAACAAAATTTATAACTCAATGTGGAGTTATTGTTAGGGACAACATCGTGATCAGCACTCGAGAATGGCATAAGCCAAAGGTAGACGATGGATTAGTTAGTTATGTGGACGAAAGATCCGAAGATGACCTTTGGTATAAGCTCATGGTATATTTCAACCTACCGCGACTTCTGTCAGATAAAGAGAAGGAGAAAGTTAAGCAGTGGGCTCTTAAAAAGATGGCCACACAATTCCAGACCTTCAAGAAAAACATATGGAATGCTTATAAGAAGAATAAAGAAGCTCCAATTTTCACCGGAATACTAGAAAATCACAATTATCACTGGCCCGCATTTAAGGCGTACTAGGAATCGTCTGAAGCTCTAGAAAGGTCGGAAAAAATAAGGCAAATGCTGCAAAAAAAAAAGGAATATCACCATGTTTTGGGGCCAGGTGGCTACAGGACTGTCGCTCCTAAGTGGGAAAAAAGAGACGCCGACCTCATTGCTAAAGGGACCATTCCAGAAACAAATGATTTTCCCGAGAGGTCCAAGCGCTAGTTGTACGGGCATGGGGCATCGTTGGACCCAGAGACAGGGAAGCTTGTTCCAAGGGAAAAAAAATAAGGCAAAAATTCAGCATGTCACCAAAGAGATTGTTAAAGCAATAGGAAAAGTTCGAGATGGAACTTTCAAGCCCGACAGAGAGAACGACGAGCTGACACTCGCCCTCGGGAATCCTGGACACAAAGGACGAACACGAGCCTATGGCCCCGATTTTTGGTGGAACAAAGGGTTTCCGGAGTGCCTTGGCAGTTATAGAAGCCGTGAGAGGAAAAACAAGGTGGAAGCAGACCGGATCGAACGGATAGAACACATGGTCATGTGGCAGCAGGAGCAACTGGACACAATTAATAGCCAGCGTCAGCAAGAAGATCCTGCATTCGACGATAATATCGTCGTCCCATCTCAGAGGAAAAGCAGCGTGGGTTCCACGGCGCTCCTGGGTAATCATGATGCACTGATGGACGATGCACCGATGGCTCGCCACCCCGTGGATGATATCACGGAGAAGACAATGTGTGATCTACATTAGTCAATGAAGAACATATCATTCAAGGTGGCGGTCGGCTATGATTTACCTAACCAGCCTGGAGTAAGCTTCCATGGCAGTCAGATTCCAGCTGGCTTTGCTCGTGTCGGGGTGGATGAAGTTCTGCCGGGATTTCACACACTTGAGCTTGACATGGCTGGAGGTGACGGGGAGACGACACTGGGAGAAGCCAAGGGTGGTATCATTCTATGGAAAAAGGAATACATCGTGTTTGCTGACTCCACCCCTCCACGGACTCCTCCTTGTAGAAATCAACCTCAGCAAAGTCCACACCTCCCCGAGAGGGACCCCAGCGTGAGTCCACACCTCCCCGAGAGGGACCCCAGCGCGAGTCCATCTCGATCTCCGGAGCATCAGCCGTCTCCGCCCATTAAGCTGCTAAATAAGCGGAGGCCCACCGGTTCGCCTCCTAAGAGGACACAAAGAAAGAAGGCAAAAGTCAATACTCCTGAGAAGTTACCTTACGATAGGACTGACGAGGAAACCAGAGAGATCGTGGCTGCCGAGGTGAAAGCCCATTTTGCACCGAAAGAGCCCGAGCCAAGGGAGAAAATACCTCCGGAGGTCGCTAAGCGCACCATCGATAACTTATATAACCCTCCACCAAAGCCGACATCAGACTATGAGCGCTGTATTGACAAGTCGTATAACTCACTGGTGGAGGAGAGGAAATGCGGGAAAAAAGTTGCCCAGCTCGGAGAATAGGAAGTACAATCGGTCCCCTCGCTTAAGGTGTTTGACGATAAGGACGTACACAACGATAGTACTGGTCTCAGTGTTGCTCCTCAAGTCATAGGGGACTCAGGTTACCCCGTTGCTGAGGTAGCATATAAATATGTGTACGGGAAGTCTCTGGTCAGACCTGAGGAGGTCGACGATCTACCAACACAATTGCGAAAATTGTATAAATGGTACATGCAAGCCGCAAAGGAAGGGAAAATCTATCTCATGGCGCGAGTTAAGGAAGAGCACTACTTCCAAGAATACGGTGTGCATATTGATTTTCCCAAACTTTTTCAGTTATACAATCAAGATGCCATCGACAAATCTCTCGTCGGTTGCTATTATCTGTAAGTGATTTATTTCTGTAATTTAAGTCTTTAGCTCAGCTCGTTCATTGCCTTTAATTATCCTCACGATATTCTTTTGTACGCTATTATGCAGAATGAAGATTCTCGAATGGAAAAAGGAATCAATCTGGGATATTGGGTTCATTGACCCGGATAAAGTTCATGAAGTCACCGTAAAAACCACCCCGCGGACACAGAGGCACTTTTGCTAAGGTTTTTAAAGCGACAACATACCAAAAAAGAAATACTTTTTCCTTACAACTTCAAGTGAGTGTTACTGTTTGTAGTAATTCTATTTTTCTCACCCGATGTTAAGTGTAATTGATGAGTTGTGCATGACTGCGTATATAAACGTGCGCAGGTTCCACTTTATTCTGCTAGTCATTAGAATTGACCTCGGAGAAGTTGAAGTCCTAGACTCATTACGGAAAGACCCTAAAGAATTCACGAGCCTGTATTATATGATCCAGAGGTAATTTCAATCTCACTATATCGGTCTCTTCCATTCATTTCCTGATATCAAGTAATTAATAACTCCTTTATTCATTTTCTTTGCCGGGCAGGTTGGAAACGGTTCATCAAGGAAGAACCCGGTGTATGGAAAGAGAAGCTGGATTTTTGTCTGAACAAGGTAAGTAGTACTACCTAGGTCCGCGCATCTCTTTAATTCTAGTTTCAATACCATTGTCATGCTTGATTATTATTTGATTGAATTCTATTCTCGTATAGTGGTGCCTCCAACAGGCACAGGGGACTAATTTATCTGGATTCTACGTTTGCGAGTACATTCACATGAGGACCAGTGAGAGATTCAATAATCGAAGAACTAAAGGTATACGTAAACATTATTCACAATTTTATTTTGTTACCATCAATTGTGTTGAGTTTCATTCATAATTGTTTTGATCTCCTTCTTTTATAGTTGCAGAGGAAGCGGAACGGGCTCCTACCAAAGGTCCGCGTAAAAGCAATTGCGGAGGAATTGGCGGGATTTCTCCTTAAGGAGGTCATACCTTAAACCAGAGAATACCACTATAGCGAAGAATAATATGCCTCCATGTACTAGCTAGTGATCTCCATATGTAATTAAGTAGATACCAAATTGTATGTGTTATGTACGTATATGCACCAACGTGATCTTCATGTAGAACTTTATGTTTGGCCAAACTTGTTTCTGGCGCATCGACGTGATCTCCGTATACCCCTCCTAAACACAAAATCGGAAACCCTAAACCCCTCCTAAACCCTAAACACACCCTGAAAAATAATCGAAAATAAAACAAAAATGCACATACCTTTAGTCCCGGTTCGTGTTACGAACCGGGACTAAAGATCTCCAGCAGACGCGCGCTCTGCGCGGCCACGTGGGAGGGCCTTTAGTCCGGTTCGTAACAAACCGAGACTAGGGGGGGGGGGGGGGCTTTAGTCCCAGTTGGCCAGTCCCGGTTCGAAAACCGGGATTAAAGGCCCTTACGAACCGGGACTGAAGCCCTGTTTTCCACTAGTGTACACACCATTTGGGCTTCACACCTCCGGTGGCTATTCCTTTTCTTAATACAACCCATAGTTCATACGGAGTTTTTAGCTTTGGATTTACCAGCGCGTGGTTAACCCCATGGCATAGCAATGATAGTAACACAGAACGGCGGCTACAACCCTATTAGGCTATTACAGACAAAAAGACCAAAGCCAAGGATCATAGCATGCCTCTGAAATCACTCATCAACCGATCTTCAAAGTTCAATATAATTATGTCATATCCACATCTATTTCCCTAAAACAGAACTATAACCGCACCTATTTCCTAGCGCTTATTTGAAGCTTTTTTTTGCGAATCGCGCTTATTTAAAGCTTGAAAACATGAAAAGTGGAAGAAACACTAGTCCTATCTAAAACATGTGTTGCCTCATTAGAAAAACCATTAACTTGAATGAGAGAACAAAATGTACAGGTTGCTCGCTAAGGCCCTCTACAATGCAAGTGTTTAGAATGGTGCCTAGAAAAATAAACCGGGTTTTTCTTAGACATCATTGCTTATTTATACAAGAAAACGCTTAATTAGACACAGTTACTTATGCAAATGCCAAATAAGCACTAACGCATGAGGAAACACTATAGTTTATTTTCATAAAAAAACGTCTCTCTCGACACGTTGCATTGTAGATGGCCTATTGGCCATTTGGCCTGAAGAAGCTACCCTACCACCAAGCCCAAGTTTTTTTTTTTGCTTGGTCCGTTGGATAATAAATCATCCTACGGCACGAAAAAAAAAGATTCCTAATTTATTTTCTACGGGCGTGAGGCATAAACCCTAGGAAGCCGCGGGCTGTTCCACCCAAAAGCCCCAACACCCTCCCTCTCCCCCGACAGAGCACGCCGCGACCCTTGCCGACCGTGACAATGGCCGCGGAGACCGACGCGACGGCAGCCGGCGGGCTCGTGGGGGAGATGGAGGTCGAGGCGTACCGCCGCCTCTTTCCCCTCGCGTTCCTCGAGCGCCACCTCCGCGAGTCCGTCCGACCCGACGCCCGCCGCCTCGGCGAGGCCCGCCCCACCACCGTCGCGCTGGGCGCCGTCTCGTCGGCTCACGGATCCGCCCTCGTCCGCCTCGGCGACACCGTACGCCCCCCTCCACTTTCACAACCTTCTCAGGTTCCTACTCCCATATTAGCGTTGCGCGCCACCTGTTTGACGAAATGCCTTGTGCTGCCACAGGCCATGCTCGCGTCGATCAAGCTCGAGGTGATGGCGCCCCTGCGGAGGCCCCAGACGAGGGATCTGTCGGTTCGTGTGCCCTTGCTCTCCCTGCAGCTGCTGCTGGTGATTCGGCTCTGTGTATAATTTGGCTAACTTAACTGTGCTTCCGCAGCTGTGGAGTTTCACATGCCGCCTATCTGTTCCCCGCTTGTAAGACCAGGACGGCCAGCAGAGGCTGCGCCGGTCATTTCCAAGGCCCTGGAGGATGTCCTCATAAGGTTTCTGTTGTTTCTTGCTGTTGGTCTATTTCTTGCGTATCTTCACCTCACTGACACAAGGGATGGAATAATACTGTATAGTCTATATTCTGCTTCCAGCGAATTGTAACGGGGTAGTTGTGGATAGTGGGATATGATTAGTTTTGTTGGGTCATTCTTCCTCAGCAAATAAGTATGACGAACCTACGATTGTTTCTGTGAATTGAAAGCAATGGGGGTGTGCTTCTACATTTTTGCACAGCATAGAATTCTATTGATTATCTGATTACTTCAAATGCAAGTTATAGGATATGCATTAGTGTGCTTGCTGCTCACGGCTGCAGGTGAATCTTGTGTTTTTTTGTCAAGATTGGGAGACACAAATTCGTTCGATTTAGATGACCGATCACACAAATTTTCTATTTATCATGATGTAACACCTCTGTGATTTCTCATATATATACTGAAATTTACTTTATTGTATCCTCTATTGTAGCTCTGGGATGTTAAACTTGAAGGAGCTCTGTTTGATCAGTGGGAAGGCTTCGTGGGTAGCATACCTGGTAATATAGTATTTTTACTGTGAGCTTGTCGTTGTTCATAGAATCAAAACATGTGCCTGACCAACCATATCCAGAAATGATTAGAAAAAATTCATGTGATAGTGTTAAGTCGAATAAGAATGAGAAATGCTTCCACCCTTAATGCCTATCCAAACTCCCAAGTGTTATTCAGGGTCAACACTAGCGCTCCTCAATGGAGTATGGTCAGCTCTCTGGTGCAGAAAACAAGATAAAGATAACACAGCATAAAATGGAGAAAATAAGAGCTCATGCATGATACACCTGTTGTCTCTTTGTTACTGTGCTGATGTAGTTAGAGTTTAACATACTTCAAATGTTAGTTGTATTTTTACGACATATCTCTACATTATGAAACTTGCTAGCATAATTTTATGTTCATGTCTTGCGTATTGATATGATATCACCAGATATGTTGTTTCTCTTGAATTCTCCACTGGGCAAGCATGTGTGATGTGTGCTTGTACATTTTACAGCCCTAATGATGAAAATAAGTTTGGATAGCCATCCGTAAATAAGTATGTAAAAGAGATCTGTACTTCATTTTTTCTTAACATATTAATTTTACAGGATGTCTATTGTTTGAATGCTGATGGTTCTCTATTTGATGCTGCATTGATTTCAGTGGTGGCTGCATTTACACACTGTAAGTTTAATTTATTTTCATTCTCTTAATTGATCTTATATCCTTCCACTATTTGATTGACCTATAATTGGAAATATCAGTAGTGGTATTCTATTGTCGGTTACTTTATCTGTGAAGTAGGAACTGTTAGTTATTCGATCTTCTCTTTCCAGTTTTTTATACTGCAATGGGTCCATGGAGTTAGCCGAGAAAATGTTTACACATGTTGATGTTTTAATCAGACCTGACCATGATCTTGTTGATTGTTTGAACTTTGTATTGAAATTATGAACAACGAGAACCCTATAAAATGTAGTACCATAAATCATATTTTCTGAGTCTCCAGTTTCTTTTCTAACCCGAGCAAGTTACAATGTCATGACTCATGATTGACTTTGTTTTTCAACCAAACTGACCCAAGAAGTCCAACTAACATGATACGGGATACTGGTGATTTTATTTTGTGTTTGGAATGGGCATAGTTTAGGTCCTTGGTTCAGTGTATTTTATGTGGAACTTTGGAATGTATCCACATAGTCTCTCAAGTTGATTTTCTCAACCTCGATAGTTCGGTTTTGAATTGAGAATCGGGTATATCATGATAATGCTGGGCTTTTCAATGTGAAAATACATTTCGTTTCTTGTAAGCACCAGCATAAAGTTTCACACACAATTATTGACCGGCAGTAGTTGATTTATTTTCACTAACAGAACATTTTCCTTGATTTTTGTCAGCTTTTTCTGTAGTCAAATGAATCCTTAGCTGCTAATATATCAGTACTAATGTCTTCTTTTCACGAGTGAATCTGAACACCCTAGTAAAACATGTAAATTGTGAGTGTATGCACCCCTAGAGTCTCTACTTTTATGGAAGATGTGCAGAAAAAAGTATGGTCACAAATTTCAGTTTTGCTTGTCAACCAAGATGAGTTCTAGATGGTGTGGACGTGTGGTCTGTCCTGGCTTTGGTCCCCAATCACACCGGGTTAAAACACCCATAAACCTTTTGCTTTTTTAAATTCTATTTGCTTTTTATCAATTATTTGGAGGTCATGCACCACGCTTTATCCTTGAGTGGATGTTGATAAATCCTTGTGGGCAGTGAACAAATTCCATGAGATTCCTGTCCAAAAAGGAAGTGCGCCTAGCCCACCTGGGCGAGTTTGGTTTTGCTAGATTTGACATGAAACATTGAGATGGCATTAGTGTTCTTCACCGTCCAAGTTCTCAACTATGCTATTGTTTGTTGTCATTTTTTGTTCGTCAAGTCATTTACTCTTGCTTCAGTCTCTGCTTTATGATTCTATTACAATAATCTCTTAGTTTTCAACTTTTCATTGTTAATACTATGTTGCGTTCGCAGTGGAAATTCCTCTAGTATCTGTTGGTGACGATGGCAGAGTATTTACTGTTGGAGGCAATGAAGGCAAAACCAAATATGAATTGGTAAACAGAGAAAAGAGGAAGCTTACTCTTGGCGACATTCCATTTCCCCTTACATGTGCACTTCACAAGGATAGTATTCTAGCAGATCCAACTGCTGAAGAAGAATCAATAATAGAGACCTCTGTGACTGTTGTTCTAGATTCTTCAGGCCGCTTAGTATCAATACAAAAACCTGGAGGTGGAGTGGCATCCATGTCAACTATTAAGGTCTGCTTTCTGATCTCTTTCTCCATATATATAACGAGGGAAATAATAGACATCTCCGTGACTGTTCTAGAATCATGCTTTCTGTGGCATTCAGTAAACATGGTGCTTTTAAAGTATTGCAGCAATGTGCCATTAGCTAGGATCAAACTTCTATATTCGATAAAAGGAAATGGTTATATATGATTGCAGTTAAAAGATAGCTTAGATATTAGAAAGTTGGAATATAAGGGGTTCTCATGTCACGACGACATCTATTTGGGCTTTCTAGCATTTGGCTTCTTTCCTGATGCTGTTATCAGTTTCATGGCATGTATTAGTGTCCGTCCAAGTATGACAATATTTAACTATTCTCTGTTTATTTTATTTTATCATGCAAACTTGCTCTATCCCGTGGCCATGGATGATGGTTCACAATGGATGTTATAGATGGGCTAATGACATTTATTCGTGTAGACATGCATTAGCTTGGCGAAAGAAAGGGGACAAAAGTTGAAAGAAATAGTCATGGACTCCGTTGAAGCAATGGAAGTCGACCAAGCTGATTAAGTCTGTGCAAATAGTTCTAATTCAGTGGTTGTACTGCCACGGGTAGTGACATAGAAATTTTGTTTCTTTTAACTTTGGATGTTATTTGTCTAGTTAGATGAATGAAACAATGTAACATCTGTACCCTGCATATGATTGATTACATGAGTGTACCGTATTACAAAGTTTAAACTTTTGGATGTTAGCTGTGGTATTTCTCTGTGTGACTGTACTGTCCAAGTCTCCTGGAGTTGTTGTCTCTTGTTTTCTGCTCTTCATTTGATTTATCAGTAATTTGATCTCTTTTTTCTCTGTCAGTCTACTTAATTTCAGTACAAACATGGGGAGAATTTAAGGGTGTGTTTGGTTCTGCTTTTCCAACCTACTTCCGCTGTCAACAGAGCTAAGGTGTATTTCTGTAGCAGATCCCACCAACGCAACCAGCTTTTCCTAGTGTTATTTTCAAAGCAGGTATACGGTATACCCCTGCTTGCATCGGGTTGGATTCTAAATTTCTAAAAGGTAAAATTGTTTATTTACCCAAAAGTCGAGTAGCCTTTGATCATCTAATCAAAGTTTAGAGCTACCTTGGTAGCTTTGTACTGCTACCAAAAGATGACTACAAACACATGCCATTCATTCATCCATGTTGACAGATACAATCATCCAAGAATTATCAATGTACAGCACTTGTAATTGCCCAATTTTTATTCTTGGAATGCCATACACCTTGTGATCAAGAAATAGCCAACACGCAAATATCCTGTTAGAAAATCTAATTGGCGACACAAGTGCCAGATGACAAAATGATGTGAGGGCAATTCAATAGTTAAATGAAACCATCCCCGAACCAAACTTCTAGCAAATTATGTATGTGGACTTCTGAACCACTCAGATTCCGTTAGATCAGAGGGAGAGCCATGTCTATTCAAGCAATCAAGCACTCTTCTTCTTTTTCTTCGACTTCAGCATCACAAGACCGACGAATATACTCAAGAACGAAAGCAGCACTACACCGGCAAACACAGGGATGAAGATGGCATATTCTTGGGGCAGAAAGTACTTGTGAACAAAATGATCATCGTCAACAAAAGGCTAGGAAGGGAAAGAGAAACAAAATCACCGTCAGTACATAAATGCGAAAATGTTTATAACGAAATGGTACATGTAAAGCCCACAAGTTACTAACCAAGATTATGACCCAGAAAGTGTAGTAGGTAAAAATGGATAAGCTTGTCATGGTTAACACAAAGCCGACCGCCTTGTCTCCCATTTCCATTTCTTCAGAAACTGATGGAAAGCTAATCTTGATTTTGAGGCACAAAAATTGGCTTCCTGCATATACATCAAGGAAAAAAATAGCGTGGCCCTCCTCCAGAAGCTATACAAGATATAGCGTGATATAGCGAAGTTACATATAAAATAGCGTGATGAAAAAGTTGTAAAAAATAGCCCAAATATTAAGGATTTCAGCACTAATTTTTTTTCCAGAAACAATACATGCATAACCAGGTAACCATATTCAAATGTCAAGGCCAAATCCATGGCACAAATACAAATATGAGGCTTAAAACCATGAAAAAGTAATAAACTAAAAGATAAATATTTTAAACTTTAATCAGAATCATTGACATCATCTTCAGAATAACTAGAAGAACTACCAGATTGCCCGCCATCATCATCACCTAACGTTATTTCCAGACTTTTTGTTAGCGTAGCTATAACGTTACAACGTTTAGTGTGGTTTCGAGCGTATAAGACGAAAATAGCGCCGTAGCGTCAACTTTAGGCTAAATATAGCGTAGCCTCTCCAAATACGCTATATCGTGCTATTAACCGGGAAATAGAGTGCTATTTTTTTCGTTGATATACATGCATGCAAACTTGGTGAATGTCCAACTAACTTCACATGGCAAGGTTCATAAATTGGAGCTGAAAGTGAAACAACATCGAAACAAATACATGATAGTACCAAAAGCCATGATGTACAGAGAGGTGCAACATGGTAACCTAACAAACCTGAGCAATCACTTTACTGCAGTACTGCTAAAGAAACTACATAGTATGGCAGAAGCAAAATCACAGCCTCCGCAAAATAGGTGTAATCATGAAACGCGATGTGTCATGCCATATTATACTTTTGGCCTGCATTTAGGCATATCAACATGGAAATATTTCTATAATTGCTATAATGTTCTACACTTCTGATGACTAACAGGAAGTAATACTAGGCACTAAAGCTCATATGGCAAGTAAAACAGCTGAACACCTCAGCCTGCATGCAATACGCAACAAACCAGCAAGCATTTCATTCATGTTGCAACAAGCAAATCTTACTCATTAAGATTCCTAAGCACCAACAAAATAGAGTTTAGGTGTCACATATCAGAAAATTCAGAGATATTATATTCAGTTCTTTCAAGAATAAAATCATGATGATCACTCTAACTGAATCTCGTGTCATGAAATAACGCATGAGTGGCACAAATACTTGAAAAATCACAAGCAATTGACAGTGTTAGGACTAGCTTCTAGGCTCAGGAACTTTCTTCACAAGGTCATCACAGAACTTGTCCATCTTCCTGTCACTCGTGACTCGTGAGAAATGGCATGTTTCCTGTATCTCTTCAGTACTCTGGGCACATAGTTCGGATTCGGATCAGAACTACAAAAATGCTTGTCTGTCATACAATGCTTGGTGAAACCTCGTATGCCTGATGGATGGTTCAGAGAGGTTTTGAAGTAAGGAAACAAAAAATGGATGCATAGTTTTTCCACCCATAACAAATCAAGTGCTTGACTGCCGGGATATATAGAAAATCACAGGAAAAAGGAACACAAGAGATTTCAGATAGCAGTACTTGTCTATTTATTTCCCAGTCAACACAATGTATTACTCCCTCCGTTTTTTAATATAAGATGTTTTAAATCCCTCACATGTTGACTAGGTGCGGAACCAAATGAGTGAACATACACACTAAAACATGTGAATGCGGACAAAATCTAAAACATCTTATATGAAAAAACGGAGGGAGTAACATATACTCTAAGACTCTCATCTGATTAAACACCATGTACAGTCTCCGTTAGACCATGAAACGATTAAGGGGAATACAAAACTATGAATATGACTGAACAAGTTATGTGAGATAAAACTAATCAAAACATTAACCAAACAAAAAATTTAATGACAAGACAAAACAATCACATAAGCGGCTAGTGAGAGCCTTTGCAGACACTGAATCTATCTCCTCTCCTCAACCATTATGAGAAAATTCTGCCTCCACACGATTTCCCAAACATACCATTTCCTCAATCAATCCGGGCACGCAATTACGTTTGGGATGATGGAATTAGGGATAGGGGAGGACAGATCTGGACAGAAGGCACGGAGGCACAAAGTTTCAACTAATCCACACACTAGGGTTTGAGGATTGGGGGCGCCATACCTCAAGGGCCGAAACAAAAGAAGGGGTTCGGCGGTGTGGCAGGTCGCCTTTGCTGGCCGTCTTCGTCGCTGGCTCGCAGCCTCGGTGTCGGCCGAGGCTATCGCCGATCGGCTCCGTGCTCTGTGTTTTTTTTTTTTTTGAACTGCGTGCTCTGTGTTCTGTTCGTGCGAGAGGAGAGGAGACAGAAAGCGGTACGGGTACGGGACAATGGCAAATCCTCTACGCTAGTTCATTTTCGGTTTCCACTTTCCAGGCTGCTCCGTCGATCGCTTAAAAAAAAACCAGAAACTGGATTTGAAGGCCGAGCTAAATGGAGTTCGGTATGATTCGGAAAAAAAATGGAGTTCGGTATTCTATTTTTTTTTTGAAATCGATATTTTCTACGTTTTATTTTTTTTAAAAAAACTGGAGGTAGATAATGTCGAAATCTACCACAGTACAAATCTTCAATGCAAAATTGTATTTAGTTTAGGCTACACGGAAATGACAAGTGTGCCAAAGTTTCGAAATTCAGAATTTGGGCACAGCTCACCGTCTACAAATTTGACTATTTTGCCCACGACAAGATACGATGATTTTTTCATTGAGATTTTGCACAGGGGTAGATCTTGACATTATCTACATCTAGGAATTGTTTCTGAATTTTTTGAAACATAAAAATGCCGTTTTCGAATTTTTCAAAAAACAAGCTTCCTGGAGTTTGGGAGCCATTTGTCCTCTATAAAAAGGCCCTCCTAAACGGGCATGGAGTTTTGGTACTCAGGTGCACATGCTCCTGTTATTTGGAGCACCGAAATGTGTGTTAAAATATGTGCATGATAGAATAATGAGTCAGATACGAGCACGAGTAAATAGGGAATACACACTTTGGTATTCACAGTCCATACGAAGGATGCCTCGCAACCGGTGCACTGTCAGGAACGGGCCCAAAAGAGGTGGAGGTGGTGCCGACGAAGGATGTTTTCGGTTGTAGTTCTGCTCCCTGGGCATCACCGGTAGTACCGCTGAAGGGCCGGCGGTAGTACCGCTTCCTGGCAAGTTTGCGACGGTGGTGACGAATCTTGGTGCTCGAACGGAGAAGGTTATCGGGCGGTAGTGCCGCTCCTGGCAGTGGGGCAATATTACCGTTCGTCTAGGGTGGTAGTACCACTCTTGGTTCTCCGTCTCCTTTCTTCTCTTCTTCTTCATCAATCTCTTTGCCCTCGTTTTCAGCGCCTTCCATTCTCTCTAGATGATCATCATAGCTCTCGAACTCGAGCACACATAGCATATCGGCTTGTCGTAACGATCCCTTCATCGGAAGGTCGAAATCACCTACTCATATCATTTATAAAGTCATGTCTCTTATGTTGCAGTGCACTGAAGAAGCTCCTCACGCAGTTGTGGATGCCACGACAACCTAATCAAATGGCATCAAGACGATGGATCGGTCCACTTTTTGCTGCCCAGGAATAAGTTGGAGTGAAGTTCGGTATTTTCTGTCACTTGTGTTCTGCGTTGGACAGTTTGGGTAGTTGTGCTTTTGTACTATCTGCGTCTTTGTCAAAAGTTTGAACTCGTTCAAGATGTCTGCATTGCAACTTGCAAGCTTGTGCTGTGACCCCAGCACAGCAGGGCGCTTATGCTTTACCTCATGATACAAGCTTGGTAATGGTCAGATCAGTTCATGTGCTCTCATCAGATACCATTCATTACCAAGCCAACATCTCCTCCTCCGTACTGGAGAAATTAGGTTTGCTAGGCTATGTGGAGATCAAGAATTCGAGATGCTCGACACACTAGCAAACGGCACCAACTGACTGTTGTGCGCTAGTTTGTCACCGGCCACAATTCTGGGTGTTGTGGTGTGGTTGGGGATGGGAGAGAAAGTTTCATGCGAATAGTTGACAGTGGAGATAATCTTCATGGAAAGAAAATACACCAGAGGAAACGAAAGCCAATAGATTATCAATCTGCGGGCACCGCCATTGTACAATCCTTCATTCACTCCCGTTTTACACAATTACTATCCAGGATGTAGTTATCAAGCATGTATGACTTGATGCTCCCCTCACACAGACTCACATTTTACAGCTTTGCGCTAATCCGATGCAATGCTAACTTCGCCAAGTCCTTCCGCAAGACCTTGCCCGAAGCATTCTTAGGTATGGAATCCACGATGAAAACGCGGTGTATTCGCTTATAGTGAACGACCTGCGATACATGACAAACCATTAGGCTGGGCTATGTCTACACATCATATAATAGACCCATTAGACCGTGAAGTAGCTGTGTCAAACATAGGTTCATACCTGTTTAGTGACAAAGTCTTTGATCTCTGCCTCATGCAAGTTGCTTCCAGAGCGTCCTACAACAAATGCTACCGGCAGCTCGCCAGCCTGATCATCTGGGTATCTGCATGAGAAATAGTTAGCATGTGCTTCTTCTCATGATGCTTGATATGCAGGGAAGATGTGCAGCAGATCTGTTACATGTTCGGGTGTAAGCTTACCCAACAACCGCAGCTTCGTCGATGCCTGGGTGTGTTTGAAGAAGGTCCTCCAGTTCTGCAGGAGCAACCTGCATCAAGCAAGTCCATCGTCGTGGAGGATGTAGTTTACATTAGCAGTCTCTATGTAGGTGGCCTTTTCCAGATCCTGGAGTGGTTATCGCAATTTTCGAAATAATAGTAGGTACCTGGTACCCGTTGCACTTGATTATCTCTTTCATCCGATCAACTATAAAGAGGAATCCATCTTTTTCGATAATACATATATCCCCAGTTCTCAACCATCCTTCAGAATCCAAAACCTTGGCGGTGGATTCCTCGTCACCAAGGTAACCTGTAGAAATGGTTGACAGAGTCTTTGTGGAAATTTTATCCACTACTAGGTGATAGCTACAGAAAGTTAACATGAGACAAATCTGCTGAATTGTGGCATGGACAAAAGAATACACTGGATCGGCAGAAAGCAACATCCGCTAAGACAACGAGACTAGGACGCTGACATGCCAACTTCACCATATATACAAATTGCAAATAATCTTGTTTAATCGATGTCGTTTGCTACATTGTTGTACTGGAGCAAACTCGCATGGTTGCCTACAGTATTGATGGATTGCTAACCTAACGCATGATTGCATTATAATGGAAACAGAATAATCATTGTTTTTCAGGCGAGTAGGTTGTGTTGGCCGTACCTTTCATCACAAAAGGTCCTCGCACCAGAAGCTCGCCCGGCACGCCCGGAGGCAGAGCAACCCCTGTCTCAGGATCAACAATCTTTGCCTCGGTGCCCCAGGAGAGACGCCCAACTGATCCTGTTCGTCGACTTTCTTGTTCTCCAATGCAACGGCAAAACCCAGCTGTAGTCTCGGTCAGCCCATATCCCTGTTGCAGGTAGAAGTTAACTCATCAAGAAGCTTATCTTGTTAAGACAAAAGAAGCATCAGTTATCCCAGAAATTCAGTTTTAGTACGAAGATAATCTACTCTCACGTAATAAGAGTAGAACAGTTTCAATTCTTAGCTAATCTACTCTCACGTAATAATAAGAGTAAAAAGCCAACCTGAACAAGAATGACGTGGGGAAATTTCTGCGAGAACCGCCGTACAAGTTCTGGCGAGAGGGATGCGCCGCCGCAGAGCACCGTCTGCAGCATCGCGGCGTTGCTCGTCACGCTCTCGTCGTCCTCAGCTGCTCGCGCAATCGCCAACACGGCCGGCGGCGCCAGGGCTAGCCGCGTCACCCGGAACCTCCCCACCGCTTCCAGCACCCCCCTGGCGTCAAACCTCCTCGCCGTGTGCAGCACCAGCGTGTCCGAGGACATTACAAGCCTGAGGCAGAACACGAATCCATAGACGTGGAAGACCGGCACGGTCAGCAGGAGGGCCTCAGTTGCCGGCGGCGCTGCAGCAGCCATGATGCGCGAGGTCATGAGGTTGCGGTGCGTCAGCACGACCGCCTTGGCGCGCCCGGTGGTGCCGGAGGAGTAGAGTATCCCCGCCGGGTCCGACTGGTGAATCACGGTCGCGTCCATGACCGAGGCGTCGCCCGGTCCCTGCAAGAAGGAGAGGAATCTCGGGGAGTCGAGGAGGACGACGGTGCTGAGCCCCGGCGGGAGCTTCCTGGCCGTGCTCGAGACAGCGAAGGCGAAGGAGGGCTTGGAGAGCGCGGCGAGTTGGGCCAGCTCCCCCTTGGTCAGGGCCGGATTGGCGGGGGAGACGACGGCGCCGACGGCCATGAGCGCGAAGTAGAGCACGGGGACGTGGAGGCTCGGGGGCGCGAGGACGAAGGCCACGTCGCCCGGGAGACGCGGAGGTGGGCGCGGAGGGCCGTGGCGAGGGCGCGGACCTGCGCGAGGAAGGCCGGGAAGGAGACGGCCTCGCCGGTGGCCGAGTCGACGAGCGCGGTGTGGGAGGGGAGCGGGGATGGGAGGAAGGAGAAGGCGAAGGCGGGGAAGGAGAGCTGCAGGGACGGCGGCGGCAGCGGGATGGGCTCACGGAGACTGTGGAAGGTCCTCGTGGCGGCGCAGTAGCCGCTCATGGGGTCGACGGCGGCGGCAGTGGACGGCATGACTGGATCGAGTGAGGATGTTCGGGCTAGTACATAAGCGCATCGCGGAACAAGACATTCTCACCGGACATGCATTCTTTATTTACAGGAAATTTGGTGCGGCGCTGTCGGGTTTAAAAATGTTGAAATTCGCAGAAATTTGTTATGTGAAGTATAGTAGCTTCAAAATTTTAGCAATTCTAAGTGTGTAAAAATATGTAGGTTTATGTTTGTAGTTTATCATATTTAATTATGCTCTATAATTAGTGGAAATACAGTGTATATTTTTTTTTCTTAATCCAATTCAATTTTATCAGACGAAATGTATTTAGGTTTTCTCTAGATATTTGCTAAATTGAAATGTCCAAAAATGTTTGTATTTTGGTGTAAGTAATTGTCATGTATTTTTTTGGACATTTTGATATTTTTGTCACATTTTTTTATGGATAGATTTTAAACTATTGATTTTGTAATTTGATTTTTTTTTCTTGGGAATTGTGTAAGGAAAGTGAGCTCATATGTTAGGGGTTCACCAATTTCTTACACTAGTGAACGTGCACGTGCAACGCACGACCTCCACTATTAATCAATATATTTACAATACGTAGAGACACAAAAATACTGACTTTGGTTACTCCACACTTGATGCATGATTCTTTTTTTTTAAGTCAAAGTGATCCCAGAAGTTTATTTTTTCCAATTTTTTCAGATATTTTTTTTGCACCGAGATGTTTCTTCATGTCATGATACTTGATAATCTTCAACGTACGTGAAATACTTTTATCATGGTAAAAGAGGTGGAGTTTAAGTAGTTTCGAGATAACTCTCGTTTCTTGATATAGTAATAAGTAAGGATTTCACCTTGTGAGGCGAAGGAAAACGACCAAAGCAAGGTTATCTTTTAAGCTTTTGATCTACAAAGTTTTACCAAGTAGCCAATTTCAACAGTAATATGGAGAAAATTTCCACAAGCCCACCACAGACTACATTAGACTTCAACATCACTATACACACCCAGCAACCACCATTTACCCGACACAAATTCATTGTACAAACACACCACACACTGATCATTTCTTTTTTTGGAATGGTCCCACTGATCATTTACCATGTACATTGACCATCAAGTGAAAAAAGGTCACAATCTTTCAAGCTAATCATCTCTATCTCACTATTAAGTTAGACCTTCTATGAAATGCAATTTTACACAACAACAATAACAATAGGACGATATCTGAAGCATGGATATTGATTCCAGAAGGTATAGACATGTATTATCTAATCATTTGCCAAACCACTAACTATGGAGCTGCTTCTTTATCGCCTAATAATATGGAAACATTGTAGATCGCATGTCCAAATATGATAAGAAGATTGCATAATCCAAAGGAATAAAATCATCAGATTAGGCATCTAGGAAGTTAAATAGGCATATATGTACTAATAATTTGAAAACAAAAAAAGTTTCACCACTTCTTGAAATTTATCAGGATCCACACGTTCAAGGGCCAACTCTAAAATAATAATTGCTGCAATAGCTCAATCGCACAACTTACTGTTGCTGCTGTTGCATTTTTTCGCGATGCCCATGATCAGTTACACATGCAGACATACTTTTTGGTCAAGCCTTTTCATCCTTGGTGAAATTCCCAATACAAGTTTTAGGAAGAAATCACCCGCATCATGAATGGCAAGGAGAACTGAATGTACATGTACACACAGATTTAAGTAAAATATATCAATTCAGAGAAAGGAAACATGTGCAAAGAATCAAACAGACTACACCAGGCAGAAGCAAATGAAAATACCTTATGCGTAGAATCGGCAACAGCTCTCCATGGAAATAACCAAATATAATCAGGATAAGAAGCTCAAGTACGTAATCTTTGTAACTAATCCATCTCTATTTCCTTAACACCTGACTTTTGTAAAGATCCATAGTGAAATCCATGCCCTTCGAAACAAGATAGAAGATGCACAAACAGCATTTGCACAAACAGCTTACGTGTGCGTCGTATGCAGCGGCCATTGAGGTCCCAAATGGCGCGCTGGAGGACCGGCGGAGTCCGGAGCACGTCGAGCAGCAGGAGGCTGAAGCGGCCGACCTTGCCTTGCCGGCCATCTGTGAGGAGGAGCAGAGGAGCGCCGGCAATCAGCGCAGCCGCAGAGCCTCCGTTTGACCAGATAGATATATCATTACGGGAGGTGGGGCGAGAGGCGTTACCCCTTGCTGTTGCCATCGCCCCATGGCAGCAGGCTGGGTGTCTAGCTCCGGCGACGTTGGCGGCGGTTGCCTGCAGCTGCAGTGTATGGGCGAGGTGCGAGAGGAGATCGAGCGGCGGGGGGATAGAGGCGTGTGGGACGACAAGCGGTGTTGCAGTCCGCAGATCACGGTGGGTGGCCCTTCTCAGGCCACCGCCCTAGGAATAGGATGGGGACAGCCGGGGAGCAGGGCTCGCCCGGAAAGGCCATGCGGTGTCCGGGACAAAATCTGTTCCATTCCTCTGTACAGAAGATGGCGACATCTCCATCGGCCGGAGATCGTGGTGGTGGTGGGTCGGTGGCGTCTCGGCCACAGCGTACAGGGCGGCAGCGGCTCGCGCGGGGCGGTGGCCGGCGGGTGCAGCGGACTCAGCGGCGTCTCCTCCACAACGTGCAGGGCGGTGCGCGGAATGTGCCTGCTCCGCCATGGGCCGAACGAAGGTCCCAGGCAATGGGGGAACGACGCGTCCACCATCAGGGAAGCTCTGCGAGGACGCCGGCGAGGGGTCATGTGTATTAATACTTGTTTAGTGTTTAGATATATTTCTTTCTAGCCCAAATAAGTGTCCAGTAAATTGGAACGGATGGAGTCGTAGTTTCTGTATGATCACCTCAAAAGCATTAGACACCCTTATGTGTATTTCCTATCTTTGTGGGGTGTCTTTCTGTTTTAACCAGGCTTTGATGTAATCAGTGGTTTCTAGCAAAAAAAAAAAAAAGCATTAGGCACCCTTGTGTACCGCTTGGACTTGGGAGCGTTGACGGGATAGCGATGTATGCACTGAGCCCACGCCTTGTCCGGCTTGTCGGCGGGACGGATGCAATCCCAGACGGCGCTGTTGCACTTGAAGCCGGACCCAAAGCCGATCATCCAGACCCGGTCACCCTCCCGCATCCGGCCCTTGGCCTCGAGGTACGCCAGCTCGTACCACACCGAGCTGCTGGAGGTGTTCCCGAACCGGTGGAGCGCCATGCGCGACGGCTCCACGTGCACGTCCGACAGCCCGAGGCTGCGCTGCACCTTGTCGATGACCGCGCGGCCGCCGGAGTGGATGCAGAAGTGGTCGATCGCCGTGAGGAAGTCCGGCACGCGCGGCGGCTCGTAGACCCACCTCCACTTCCCCTTGACGACCTGCACGTTGGTCGGGACGAACAGGGACCACAGGAAGCGCAGCTGCTCCGAGAGCGGGAGCACCAGCGGGCCCAGCGCGGTGATGCTCGCCTTCAGCGCGTTGCCGGCGACGGAGAGGAGCTGGGTGTGGCCGCCGAAGAGGGGAACGGTCCGCGTCCTCAGTCGAGGGAAGCTGTCCGCGTCAGCCAGCGAGGGCAACGGGCCGCGTCCTCCGGCGAGCGGAACGGGAGCGCGTAGGCGAGCCCAGCCATCCCTGGCTTCATCCGCATTGCATCTCGTCTCAGAGGAGAAACAAAAGAACGAACAGGTACGGTGGCAATTTAGTAATATTATGTGATTTGGTGGGAGGGTAAAACGGGAAAAATCTGACATTGTTGAGTTGTCAAACATTGGAGCGATCTATAGCGTCGATCAGATATTTGAACGGTACAGATTTAAAGTATCCCAACAAGTTTGCTCTTTTAATAGTAGTTTACATTTATGTGGAAAAGTGTCTGTATTTTGTTGTAAGTAGTTATCATGTATTTTTTGGACATTTTGATTTTTTTGTCATATTTTTTTGATGGATGGATTTTAAATTATTGATTATGTATTTTTTTCTTGGAATATGTATAAGTAAAGTAGGCTTGCATGTGAAGCATTAACCATTTTCTTAAATTTATGCAGAAAAGGATAAATCGCTGACTAAATGGGTCACCGTCACGTCAGGGTGACGTTAGCAGCGGAGAACAGTGACCTTGCGCTGGAGCGTTGTGGAAGTGCAAATTCGTGCGAACTTTAAAAATTGTTTAGTTTCAAAAAACTGTTTAAATTAAGAAGTTATTTAATTTTTTATCCATTTCACGTTTGTAAAATGGTTAGAATTGAAATGTATTTAAATTTTCAAAATATTCAAATCTGTGTGCTGAGCCCGTGTGGTATAATTCAAATTCGGAAGTGGTTATATTTGAAAAGTATGTAAAGTTTTAAAATATTTAAAGTCGCCGTGTTTGTGTGGTAAAATTTAAATGTAAAAATGTTGACATTTAAAAATTGTTCAGGTTTAATAGTTATTGAAATGCAAATAGAGTTTGTGTTAAAAGATCGTTTAGTTTTGGGAAACGATTCAAACTGGGTAGTATTTAACAGATTTTGAAATTTTGAAAGACACTTGAAAGTTTGAAATATTCGAATTTGAAATTTGATCACATGGCATAAATAGTTAGCATTTTTTTTGGTGGTCATGTTGATGCATTTTTTCATATTTTGCAGATGGATATATTTAAAGATATGATTTTATAGTGTTTGGTTGCTTTTTGCAATTTGGTGACCAGATTTGAAAGATAGTTTAAAGTTTGAAATATTCAAATTTAAAACTATTTGAAGTTATTGATTTCATAGTACTTAGTAGTTTTTGAAAATTTGGAAGACATTTAAAAGTTTGAATGATCAGATTCGGAAGACATTTTAAAGTTTGAAATATTCAATTTTGAATTTTGATCATTTTTGTTTGTGCTCATGTCGGCATATTTTACATATTTGTTCAGATAGATACATTTTAAGTTATTGGTTTTACAATATTTAATATTTTTTGAAATTTGAAAGGCATTTAAAAGTTCGAAATTTTCGAATTTGAACTTTGTTCTTATATCGTAAGTAGTTAGCATTTATTTTTGCGGTCATGTTGACATATTTTCCATATTTTTTAGATTGATATGTTTGAAGTTAGTTTATTTTTTGGCTCATATTGATATATTTTCCATATTTTTGAGATGGGTGCATTTTAATTTTTTGATTTTATAGTATTTAGTAGTTTTTGAAATTTAAAATACATTTGAAAGTTTAAAATCTCCAATTTTAAAATTTGATCACATGATGTAAATAGATAGCATTTATTTTCGTGGTCATAGCGATATATTTTTAATATTTTTCTGGTGGATATATATGAAGTTATTGATTTTTTAGTATTTAGCAGTTTTCCAAAATTTAAAAGTCGTTTAAAAGTTTGAATTATTTGAATTTGAAATTTTATTCACATGCCATAAATAATCAGCATTTATTTTGTGGTCATGTTGGCATTTTTCCATATTTTTTTAGATGGATATGTTCGAATTTTTTTTTTTTTAGTATTTAGCAGGTTTTTATATTTTGTTTAATTAAGATGGGACCACTTGTCAGCAATCTATTTTTTTTAAAAAAAAAGAAGGAAAAAGTCTGACAGGTGGGCCCCACGCTGACATCGTGGTGACGTCAGCAATGGCCTGAGCTGGACTCTGCCGCGGCGGCGCGTGGTGGATGCCAGCGTCGCGCCACCGCAAGTCAGGGCACGCGGCTGGTCGCGCTGGAGGCGCGCGGATGCGGGGCGCCAGGGAGCGGCGGCGCCGCCCCTGATTGGTCGTCGGAGCTTCACCGGCAGTCCACGAAACGCGGCGGCGGTTGCCGAGGATGGCGGCGGCGATTCCGGCGCCCACGCAGCGTCCCACCAAGCGAGACTCGGCGTGGAAGGAGAGGGGACGACGGCGGCCCCGGCGGTAGCCTTCGATGTGGGCGGGGAGGTCCACAGCTGCGGCGGCGAGCGTCGGCGGAGCCGGCGACATCGGGCCGTCGCAGGAGAAGAAAGAAGAGGGGGGATTTTTTACGTTTTACATGGAAATCCCTGACATTCTTGGAAATTGTGAATTAGCCCTTCGCGGGGTTTTTTTTGTAAAATTTTGTTTCGAGGAAATCCCTGTGTTTTCGACAAATTACAGTTAGGTCCTCCCGCGGTACTGTTACACTGTAGCGGGGCACAGTAAAACAGTGCGAATCGCGCTGGCGCGCTGCGGAAGCGGAATTTCGGTCCGCCTTAATATAGTTAGGTAATTTTTCCACGCGATCCACGTGGGATCGATTTATCAAAGACAACGGAAATACAGAGGTTCAGCGGTAGCATCCATGTGCACATTTTACAGAACCTGTACTCTTTATGATTTCCGTTCCTCTAAATACTTTTATGATTGGCGAAATAGGCCGAAGCCCCGCTATATTAATATAGCAAACAACCCATACAACCAACAACAACGGCCGGGGTGGCAGCCAACAAACACCCCAAACAGGAAAAAGAAGAAACAAAAGGAGACATAGGCGGATTGACTAAACGACTGTGACCCACAACCGCCGCGCCTTCCGAAGAACCACCACGCTCCTAGCATCGGGTCGTCAAGTACCAAGCAGCACCTTCAAGAAGGGAAGCTACGCTGCTGCCCGAACCAGCACCTGGTCCTAGGGTTTCCCCCGGTACACAAAGGAAACGGACAAGGGTAGCCACGACGCCCTTCAAGAAGGAAAGATGTCACCCGGAAGTGGCACCGCGTCGGTGTCGGGCGAACCGACAAGGATTTCTCCCGAAAACCCTATCCTCAACCTCGGGCGATCGATAGCACAGGAGCCCCACAAGGACGAGCCTCGACTCAACCAGACAAGCCGCCCACCAACATGCGCCAAACGGTCACGAAGCCACCATCGTCGTCGCACCGAAGCTATCGTCACGAGGTCTGCAAGACGGAGGTGAGGAGAAGCGTGAACCGGGGTCAGCAGTACCACGGCCGCGCGGGAGGGAACGACCTCCACCGTCAAAAACGGTAGTCGACCGGACGCGATAGCAAGCACATCAGTCCGCGTCAGATCCGGCCAGGCTGAGCAGACCTGTAAAGCCCCCACGGGGGCACACCAGTTCTAATAGGGTCCGGCTGGTCCCAAAACGGGTCCGTGAAGCTCGCCACCCACGCTGCAACAGGCCGGCCGCGACACCGCTATCCCCTGCACTCTCTTCCTCTCCTCCAGCTGCAGATTGCTGATGTCTACGCACGCTTCTGTTCTTGTAGACAGTGTTGGGCCTCCAAGTGCAGAGGTTTGTAGAACAGCAGCAAGTTTCCCTTAAGTGAATAACCCAAGGTTTATCGAACTCAGGGAGATAGAGGTCAAAGATATCCCTCTCAAGCAACCCTGCTATTAAGATACCAGAAGTCTCTTGTGTCCCCAACACACCTAATACACTTGTCAGATGTATAGGTGCACTAGTTCGGCGAAGAGATATTAAAATACAAGTGATATGGATGTTGTTAAGTGGTAATTGCAATCTGAAATAAAAATGGCAGCAAGCAAACATGTAGCAGAACTGGTTGTAAACGGTGTTTCAATGCTTAGAAACAAGGCCTAGTGATCATACTTTCACTAGCGGACACTCTCAACAATAATAATATAATTGAATACATAGATATTTCCTCTTCACTATGCTACTCTGAGTTATTCTCTCGTTGGATAACGAACACCAATCCACCGCGTAGGGCTATAAAAGAACACCTTAAAGTCGCATTCCACATCTAGGGAACCCCACACTGTCAACTTGAGCGCCCTAAATAGTACTAGACAAACACCGCAATTTCATAGAGACATCCAACGCAAATAATAACTCATGATAAGTATTCCTGTAATCTTTGGCCTAAGAGCCACACACGGTGCGCACACTGTCAACTTCGCACCGTGGGACAAAGGTGACTCCGGAGTTTACATTAATAAAATCACTCAAGTAGCATATAAGATAATGAAGAGTAACATCTATGGATTCAACTAGATTACAAAGCTCATGATCACATAAAGATCACACCATGGGAGAGAGAGATAGACCACATAGTTAACGGTAGAGCCCTCAGCCCCGATGAAGAACTACTCCCTCCTCATCATGGGAGGCAGCGACGGCGATGAAGATGGCGGTGGCGTCAATGGAGATGGCTCCGGGGCAATTCCCCGTCCCGACAAGGTGCCGAAACAGAGACTTCTGTCCCCCGAATTAGGGTTTTTGGTGGTGGCGGAGCTCTGGAACTTTTCTGGGGAAATCGTCGACCCCCCTAGGGTTTTCGGGGTGAAGGCAATATATAGGCGAAAGGGCGGCATCGGGAGGCACCCGAGTCAACCACACCACCCCTCGGCGCCACCCCCTTCTTGGCCGCGCCCAGGCATGGCGTGGAGGCCGTGGGCCTCCCCCGGACTTGTCCTTCTGGCCCATGGAGTCTTCTGGTAAAATAGTGATGTCCGTTGATTTTCGTCCAATTCCGAGAATATTTCCCGACTAGCTTTTCTGAAACGGAAAAACAGCAGAAAACAGGAACTGGCACTTCGGCATCTTGTTAATAGGTTAGTCCCACAAAAACTAATAAAAGTGATATAAAGTGGGTGCAAAACATGTAACAATTGGTATAATATCAGCATGTAACATCAAAAATTATAGATACGTTTGAGACGTATCAGCATCCCCAAGCTTAGTTCATGCTCGTCCTCGAGTAGGTAAACGATAAAAACAAAATACTTTTTGAGGTGACATGTGTAAGGACCCCTCAGATTTACCAGTCCGAGGTGCCCACGTTATGTAAACAGATCACGATCCCAATGATCAGTGCATCGCGATCACATAACCAACATGGTATACAGAGTTACATCATCCAACTCGATTTATACAAGACTTACATAAATGGTGGTCACACGACCAAGTCTGCAACCATCGTCACGCAGGACGGAATTAACTACGATATAGCGGAAGCTTTCGGCTAGCGTCGGCCCTCGTCACAACCGGACGTATTCCCACAGAGCAGTTGACCGGTGACACTCAGTTGGCGTAGTCGTCGGCGTACTTCTCCTCCTCGCCGTACATCTCCTCGTTTTAATCTGGACATTGGAATATCCAGGGACACAGCCATGAGTACAATTACGTACTCGCAAGACCACCACCAGGCTTAAGTTTTCATGGTAATGCAATAAAAGCGTTTTCGAAAACTGGATTGCTGCTATATATGACTATAGGGCTTAATTTTTGCAAAACGATGCTTTTAGACATAGGGAATACAACATCTCTATATCTTTGTTGAAAAAGGCATTTGGAGATATAATTCTCCTTCTTTTAGAAATGGCAGAAACCATTTCCACGCTTGAAAACACTTTTGTAAAACTTTTTCAAAACACTGGGATAGGGATGCCCCTTTTTCCTTTCCGGGTTCCGACTGGTTGACTCCCCGAGACCAACCATCTTCTCCCAAATTCCGTACCTCCCAGGTACCTCCTTGATGCCTCCTTTCTCCTTTGCCGAAAACAGTTTCTTTTTAAAACATAAAATGCCCATACGCCTAGATCGGTGGCCTTTCCAACCGTCCATGACCGAGGACTCGGCTATTCGAATAGATTTACACTCTGCAGAGGTGGTACACTTTCACCACAAGATTCGGATGGTCTGCCGTGGATCAACCACGGACTGTACACAGACAGCATGCACACATCAGACGGCCGATCCTAACTTCCACTATGTCAGCGCTAGTATAAGAATATCCTCTTCGAGTGGGTTTGTTCTCCCCGGCACCGAGTGACCTAGCCGTATCGATCCGGTTTCCCCTAGCCTCACACCGCCATGACAGGAGACCCACCGTTGCTTCCCGGTGGCACACGAAGTCCACACTTTGTATGCCCATATCCAGCATTCGGTTCCGGGGACTCTAACCCCTTCTAGCCAATTGAGGAGTATTCGAATACTAACACTAACACGCTTCCGCTAAGCCCGTGCCCATTTTGGGGTAATGTGGTTGTACGGGTTAATTGTTCAGTGCGGCCGCTAGGGCAGTACTTTGTTTTTCAAAACATCTCCACCTCCGACTGCTCCCAGCAGCTCGGGTTTTCACAAACTCTCCGAATGCTCCCAGCACTTCGGGTTTTCATAAACTCTCCGAATGCTCCCAGCACTTCGGGTTTCATAAACTCTCCGAATGCTCCCAACAACATGGGTTTTGTAAAATACTTTCTCGCCGATCGCTCCCAGCGACTCGGGTTTTCCTCGGGAAACATTTTTCCAAAGACCAGGCTCCCATCCTATAGTTTTGAGATAAGGATGTAAGGATATACTACTAGAAAATATAATTTTCTTGATAGCGCCTTCAGTAGAAGGCTTCTCAAGTGAAGACTTAATTTTTTTTTATAACACCTATCATATTCTAGTAGATAGCCTTGGCCAAACAATATTTTATAAAATAGTTTTGGGGCGGCAAAGTGCCACAGAAGAAATAAAACATGCATTATTTTATTTGAAATCAAAACATGCTTTAATGAAATAATAGGATTTCAGTAGGGTACGGTGAGGTGGCTTGCCTTGCTTAGCAAAGTGTCCCTGATCTGGTTCTGCTTCGTAGACCTGTTCAGTTTCCCCGTATGTTCCTCCTCTTGCGGATCTAATGTACCGGAAAAATAAACGGAACTACCGTCACTCTAAGAAGCGGGTTGACAACAATCTAAGGTAAATAAACAAAACAGCAAGCATTGCACACAACACTAAGCTAGCTAACCAGAGCAAGCGATTCACTTCGTTATACAACCACAACAGAAGGTCCATAAATTTAAGACAAACAACAAGCGCCCCTAAGAAGGTGCACACAACCACCCTAATAGTTAAATTCTAAAGCAAAACTCCACTTAGGGTGGTTAGGTCTCTTAACCAGGGCTGTTACCGTAGTTTAGGAAATACTTCAGACCAAAGTATCTCTTTAGTTTCCAGGAAATATTTCAGACAAAAGTTAGATATCTAAAGTACTCCTACACACCTGGGGTGACATAGATGCTACTCACTAACTAATACACAATCAATCGTACAGTAAGGCATTCCAAACAAGGCAAACATCAAGCTTAACTAACAAGCAATAAACAAGACACAAGACTATTATCTAACAAACAGGTTTAGCAATCACCACACTCTCCACTTTTATAATGATAGGCTTAAAGTAGTGATTAAGCATCTGTTAGAGATTTCTTACTAACAAGCTAGGCTAAGCACAACCAACAAACCTAAACAACCAGTAGCTGAACTTAGTTAGAGGAAAAGATTGTTTAACTTGCTTAACAATCAAGAAATACAAACACGGCTTAACACTTAATTGAAAAGCTATTAATTCTACTCTAGCAATACTTGCTAAACTTTAAACAAACTAAACACAAGTCACTATCAGTACTAATATATACTAGCAAGCCAAACAACAATATCAAGCAAACAACAGTACCAAAAGAATTTACAACAAGCACACACACATTTCATAATCAAAAACATTTAAATCTATTTCAATTTATTAGTGGCAGAAACACCACTTTCACTAACAATTACACCTAGAGAGTTCTGTTAAGCAAACAATCATGCAAACTTGGATTTGGGCTCTCTGTTACTATTAGCAACTAACACAATTGGATTTACTCCAAAACTAAAATCACAGAAAATAAGAAAAATGCACAAAGTGCATTCTGCCACTATATTCAAACATCTACCAAATCTATTCTGAGCACCAAAACACTATGGGGTAAAATTCCAGAGAAAGGTTACCCCAATAGCTTTCCAAAAAACTTGGATTCACTCAATTTGGACACTCCTAGCTCCTGCTAAAAATAAAACACTACAAAAGATATATTTCACAAGATTTAATGCCCTGCAATAAATACTAATTATTTTTGAGCAAACTCACTTCTGCATGTTTAAGAAAACACACCAGAGCACTACAAAATTTACCCCAATTAAATTACACTAACAGATCTACCACAAAATAATTAAACTAAACCAGCAGAATTAACAGAAACAAGAAATAGAAAAAGGATATGAGAACAAAAATGGAACCGGGCCGTGCTGGCCAGATCAGGCCGAAGGAAGCCCAGATCTGGGCCGTGGCGAGGCCAAAGCCGGCCCAACACGGCGCGCCGTGCGCGGCTCTGTGCGCGGAGGCAGCCCGCGAAGCGGGATTCAAACGGGGCCGTCGATCAAAGAATCGACGGCTCTCCGTCGTCTTCGTCGCCGCGACGACGCGCGGGCGAGCTCGGCAGAGGAAGTGGCGGCGGCGGGGAAGCTCACCTAGGGCTGCCATGCGGTGGCGGGAGGGGCTAGCGTCGACGGAGAAGACCTCGGCGAGCACGGCGGTGTCCTCAGCTCCCGCATGCAGCGCCGGAATCCATGGCGCCGTCGACGGCGGGCTCTTCGGGTCGAGGACGACTGCGAGCTCCACCGGCAACCTCTGGACAAAAAGAAGGGGGTGGAGTGAGCTCTAGATGAGGGGAGTCTAGAGGGCCAACAATGGCGGAGAACGGAGCAGAGGATCGCCGGCTACGGTCTTGACTTGCCGGCGGCGACCGTCGGGTTCGTGCGCGTTTCTGGGGCAGCAGACGGCTCGAGCTTGAGCGGGGCTTCAGGGGTGGAGTAAGGTGGGGTGTGTGCGTGCTGTGAGCGAGGAGTGGAGAGCTGAGAAGGTCGGGGTCGAGTTCTTGGGCAACTCACCCGAGCTAGAGTTTTTAGGACAAGGTGGGCAGTGGGGGTGGCGTGGTGTGTGCTCAGTGGGGTGTTTGGGCGGTGGAGGTGTGGGCAGGGTGGAGGTGGTCGGGACGACGTGTCGTGACCAGTAGGGAGAGGAGGGGTGAGCTCCCATTGGCCGGTTTGGAAAATGGAGAGAAAAGAGTGGAGGAGAGGAGTGGATTGGGGATGACATGTGGGCCAGAGCTGACTAGGATGGACATGCTGGGCAGAGGGGTGAGAGGGTTGGCTGCTGGAGTGAGGAGAGGGGTTGGATCTCGAGTTGGTTTAGGGTTTAGGTCAAAAACCACTTTTGTTTTATTTCTATTATTCCCTTTTGGTTTTATTTTCCCCCTAAATCATCCAAGCCTAAGTTTAACCATCACACATTGGTAAGCAATAATGTGAGATGGTGGACCTAATGATGAAGGAGCAAGAAATTTTCAAGTCTAAAAGACAAAGAAAGCATTTGTAAATATTTGCAAGAAATGAAAAATTGACCAAATGGTCACTGACTTTTATAGACCTATTGACCTAGTTGGTTTCATGCTGAAACAAGGTTTCCCATTATTTTCCAAGGTGGGTTTTGAAAGTATAGAGATCATAGATCAAGTTGGTCAATTTGCATGCCAAAAACAGATCATGGTTTGCTTAACAAGGGGCCCTAGACTTGCTAAGTTTTAATAAACATGAAGATCACCATTCTTAATTTAAGTTGGCAAGATGTATTTGTGTTACTACTAAAGTGTACCACCAAGCTAATAAGTTCAAGCAAAGCAACAAGCTCACACTCAAGACACATAAATCAATTATAAGTCAAATAGTTTCAACAAATAAGCAAATGGAATAAAATTACCAAACTCTAAGATAAAGCAATTATTTTGGCGAGGTGGTGGCAAACATAATCATGACAAGGTTTTTGGTAGAAAGAAGGTTGAACCATTTCTTGATGATACTTTCCAAAGATTAAATGAGTTAAGATTTTTTTTGAAATAAGGGTGGATAAAACCAAACATCACGGTAGAAGGAGTGATAGGAGAAGAGATATGGACCATTTTACTTGTCATGACATTGATCACAAGGGTCCAATTATAACTAGGTTGAGTTTCAAGATTGTTCACAAGAGAGGTCATTCACATAATCCCAAACCACATCAAGTCAAACAGAGCAAACATGAGTGAAACACAATCAATACACAAGACAACTCAAAAAGTTTTTGTTGGTTCCAAATTTTGGGTCTTAATTACTTAAGTTGTTCTTGTTTCCAAAATTTGGGACGTTACAGACCTTCCCCCCTTAAAAGAATCTCGTCCCGAGATTCCTAAGCGGGGACTAAGAGAGTGCAAGGTTAGGGGTGTTGGATGCTTCTTCACCTCCGAGGTTGTTGATTCTCAACTGAGGTCTCCGTGGCGATACGTCATCGGATTTCTTTCGGACGGCTTTTGATCTCTGCTGAAGGTGCTGCCATGAAGGTCGATGCTGATCAGCGCTCTTGTGGAGTTGACTTCAAATACTCCAGAGTTAGGGCTCAAGGAACAGTTTTGTCAAAACACCCTAATAAAACTAGTGTATGTCTTCCCCCCTTAAAAAGGGGCCTTGAAGGGGTAGTTGTTGAAGCTATAAGTTGTTGCCGACTTCAAGGTGTTGTTGTTCTTGGATACCATGGCGATCTTCGTCTAGGGCGTAGCTCCTTGGCGCTTGCGGTTGATGTAGACACTTGCCCAGATATTGCCGTCTTGAGGGGTTAGTAGTTAAATATCCGCCAACAGTTTTCAAGCCTCACAGGGTGTCAGGTCCGTAGACTTGACTCTCTCCGGTTTTTCCTAAAAGTCAAAGGGTGCTACGAGCTACTAAAGGCGGCTAACTTGCTTAGTGTGTTGTCAACAGCAACAGTCTTCGGGCCTTTCGTCGTTCTTGGCGTCTGGTTGGATATGATGTCTTCTATTGTGCCCACCTTCGGTTTAGCTGACGAACAAAGTTGATGAAGACTTCCTTGGTTCGTTGGCTTCATGACTCCACACCCTATCCTTCAGAGGTCGGGCCTATCTTAGTTAGCCTAGAAGATTAGTTAAGATACTTAGTGCTATTAGTCTCAAGTCGGGCAAGTCGAGTTAATATTGTTGGCGCCTAGAAGGCACTTATGACTCTTGCTTCAGGGTTCAACTTGATGTAGACGATCTTCAATGCTGGTTGTCTTCGTTGTTGCTGACCTCGATCTCCTTCGGACTTCATGACTTGAGGGCTTCACAAAAATCTTCAAAAAGTAGTGGCTCTTGCCGATCCTTGAGTCCTCCTTGTTTCCGTTTGTAGGTCTCGAGGAGGTTAGCTAGCAACATGTCACTGGTGTTAGATGTTACTCTAAAGTTAGATACGCTAAATTAGTGATGGTATACTGGTAATTCGAAAAGTTAATTAAACTAGGCAAGGCTCGTTGCATCACGGGGATGGGCGTTCTCGGGTGGTCTTCTGTATCGGGTGCAGTTAAAAGCTCTCACGTATCCAAGTTTAGATCAGGGCAAATCATCAAAGAGAGGTTTTCTACACCAGTTTTGAAATGCATCACGATGCATCTAACGCTAAAAAGGGGCCAAAAAGGTATTTTGTGTAGCGGCAAAAGATGTTTAAACAAAAGGGAAGTTTGGGTCTAACATGTGCTACCGACGACGAGTGCGGGTGAAACACACCAGGAAAACAACATACCAATGACAAGCATACGAATCATTGTCAATCACTAGGTGCATCAGGTCTCAACAGAAGCAGCACACACGACATAGTTCCGCACATGGGCATAGTTTTAACCCTAAACATAACAACAAACTAATTTGCGACTGGGAGGGGAACATGACTTCATTCAACCATCACAAACTACTAGATGTGGCGCTTCTTGGAAGATTCGTTCTTGGGGAGGGACTCTTTGTTTGCCTTCAAAGCTTCAATCTCCTCGTAGGCTTCCTTGAGATCCTTCCGGGTGTTGAGGACTCGGTACCTGAGTCTTTCTCCCATTTCATCAATGGCGGCCCATGCAGCGCTCCTTGCTGACTCCATGAAGGAGGCGTACTGAGACTCTGAGTTGGTGAACATCATATATCCCGTTTTATTCTGATCATCACCTTTATTCTTGTAGAGGTGGAGTTGCACCCACCAAAGCTCTTGTCCATTCTCCATCCAAGGAAAACCCTTGTAGACTGTGGGCCCTTCAAGTTCGAAGCTCAGCATGAGGTTCTCCAGGGCCTTGGGAAACTCGGTGGTGCTTTCCAAAGTCATGGTCATCGTCGGTCCCTTCTTGAGTGATTCGATGAGGCTCGACATCTATAGATAAAGAAAACGTCTTAGGAGGAGGCGTAAAAATAAAAGAATCAAGGCTAAGGTATCTCGAGGAAAGGTTGGGTTTTCAGTCCTCAGGTCCGTTCCTAGTTTGACGTCATTCCTAAGGTTCTTATTTATGTCTAGCAAGGTACACACAGACACGGAGCACACAGTCAACTAATGTTTCAGCAAAAAGCACACAAGCAAGACACACCCTTAAGCAAAAAGCATACCAACAAAAGAGCACACATGACTTTTATAGTACCAAAAGGGCACTCAACAATCGTGAGAGTCGGGTAATCCAACCAAGGGTCATATCCTAATGTCCTATTGGTCTTTGTCAATCTCTCTTGTTGGAGTCTTCATTTCATCGGCTAGGGCTCCTGCTGGAAATCTTGAGACTGTCGAAATGGCAACTGGAGCACCATCGTTGGGGTTGAAGTCTTGACAGTGAGACTGCTTCGGCAAGCAAGGGTTGCTCTGTAGTTTGCTTCTTCCATTGACGACCACCTTGATGTCGTGTGTTGGAGTCTTGAGATTGAACTTCGCCTTCTCGATACTAGTTACTTAGGGCTCATTTGGGTTCATCGTCCGGGCGAAACAAGGGTGAATGGGGACAAGAGAGTAGAGAAAACTCCTTTAAAATACTTGAAATTAGGGAGGTAAAATCAAGAAATTTTTTGAGAATAGGTGAGGAGTGGAAACCATACTAGGCTTACCTTGAAGAAAATAGATTTCTGTAGAAATAAGTTTTAGCTAAATATTTCCTTCCTAAGCTAACGACCATGCTAACTAAGGTCTCCTAAGGTCAACGATGGCTCTGATACCAAGTCTGTAAGGACCCCTCAGATTTACCAGTCCGAGGTGCCACGTTATGTAAACAGATCACGATCCCAATGATCAGTGCATCGCGATCACATAACCAACATGGTATACAGAGTTACATCATCCAACTCGATTTATACAAGACTTACATAAATGGTGGTCACACAACCAAGTCTGCAACCATCGTCACGCAGGACGGAATTAGCTACGATATAGCGGAAGCTTTCGGCTAGCGTCGGCCCTCGTCACAACCGGACGTATTCCCACAGAGCAGTTGACCGGTGACACTCAGTTGGCGTAGTCGTCGGCGTACTTCTCTCCTCGCCGTACATCTCGTTGTAATCTGGATATTGGAATATCCAGGGACACAGCCATGAGTACAATTACGTACTCGCAAGACCACCACCAGGCTTAAGTTTTCATGGTAATGCAATAAAAGCGTTTTCGAAAACTGGGATAGCTGCTATATATGACTATAGGGCTTAATTTTCGCAAAACGATGCTTTTAGACATAGGGAATACAACATCTCTATATCTTTGTTGAAAAAGGCATTTGGAGATATAATTCTCCTTCTTTTAGAAATGGCAGAAACCATTTCCACGCTTGAAAACACTTTTGTAAAACTTTTTCAAAACACTGGGATAGGGATGCCCCTTTTTCCTTTCCGGGTTCCGACTGGTTGACTCCCCGAGACCAACCATCTTCTCCCAAATTCCGTACCTCCCAGGTACCTCCTTGATGCCTCATTTCTCCTTTGCCGAAAACAGTTTCTTTTTAAAACATAAAATGCCCATACGCCTAGATCGGTGGCCTTTCCAACCGTCCATGACCGAGGACTCGGCTATTCGAATAGATTTACACTCTGCAGAGGTGGTACACTTTCACCACAAGATTCGGATGGTCTGCCGTGGATCAACCACGGACTGTACACAGACAGCATGCACACATCAGACGGCCGATCCTAACTTCCACTATGTCAGCGCTAGTATAAGAATATCCTCTTCGAGTGGGTTTGTTCTCCCCAGCACCGAGTGACCTAGCCGTATCGATCCGGTTTCCCCTAGCCTCACACCGCCATGACAGGAGACCCACCGTTGCTTCCCGGTGGCACACAAAGTCCACACTTTGTATGCCCATATCCAGCATTCGGTTCCGGGGACTCTAACCCCTTCTAGCCAATTGAGGAGTATTCGAATACTAACACCAACAAGCTTCCGCTAAGCCCGTGCCCATTTTGGGGTAATGTGGTTGTACGGGTTAATTGTTCAGTGCGGCCGCTAGGGCAGTACTTTGTTTTTCAAAACATCTCCACCTCCGACTGCTCCCAGCAGCTCGGGTTTTCACAAACTCTCCGAATGCTCCCAGCACTTCAGGTTTTCATAAACTCTCCGAATGCTCCCAGCACTTCGGGTTTTCATAAACTCTCCGAATGCTCCCAGCACTTCGGGTTTTCATAAACTCTCCGAATGCTCCCAGCAACATGGGTTTTGTAAAATACTTTCTCGCCGATCGCTCCTAGCGACTCGGGTTTTCCTCGGGAAACATTTTTCCAAAGACCAGGCTCCCATCCTATAGTTTTGAGATAAGGATGTAAGGATATACTACTAGAAAATATAATTTTCTTGATAGCGCCTTCAGTAGAAGGCTTCTCAAGTGAAGACTTAATTTTTTTATAACACCTATCATATTCTAGTAGATAGCCTTGGCCAAACAATATTTTATAAAATAGTTTTGGGGCGGCAAAGTGCCACAGAAGAAATAAAACATGCATTATTTTATTTGAAAACAAAACATGCTTTAATGAAATAATAGGATTTCAGTAGGGTACGGTGAGGTGGCTTGCCTTGCTTAGCAAAGTGTCCCTGATCTGGTTCTGCTTCGTAGACCTGTTCAGTTTCCCCGTATGTTCCTCCTCTTGCGGATCTAATGTACCGGAAAAATAAACGGAACTACCGTCACTCTAAGAAGCGGGTTGACAACAATCTAAGGTAAATAAACAAAACAGCAAGCATTGCACACAACACTAAGCTAGCTAACCAGAGCAAGCGATTCACTTCGTTATACAACCACAACAAAGGTCCATAAATTTAAGACAAACAACAAGCGCCCCTAAGAAGGTGCACACAACCACCCTAATAGTTAAATTCTAAAGCAAAACTCCACTTAGGGTGGTTAGGTCTCTTAACCAGGGCTGTTACCGTAGTTTAGGAAATACTTCAGACCAAAGTATCTCTTTAGTTTCCAGGAAATATTTCAGACAAAAGTTAGATATCTAAAGTACTCCTACACACCTGGGGTGACTTAGATGCTACTCACTAACTAATACACAATCAATCGTACAGTAAGGCATTCCAAACAAGGCAAACATCAAGCTTAACTAACAAGCAATAAACAAGACACAAGACTATTATCTAACAAACAGGTTTAGCAATCACCACACTCTCCACTTTTATAATGATAGGCTTAAAGTAGTGATTAAGCATCTGTTAGAGATTTCTTACTAACAAGCTAGGCTAAGCGCAATCAACAAACCTAAACAACCAGTAGCTGAACTTAGTTAGAGGAAAAGATTGTTTAACTTGCTTAACAATCAAGCAATACAAACACGGCTTAACACTTAATTGAAAAGCTATTAATTCTACTCTAGCAATACTTGCTAAACTTTAAACAAACTAAACACAAGTCACTATCAGTACTAATATATACTAGCAAGCCAAACAACAATATCAAGCAAACAACAGTACCAAAAGAATTTACAACAAGCACACACACATTTTCATAATCAAAAACATTTAAATCTATTTCAATTTATTAGTGGCAGAAACACCACTTTCACTAACAATTACACCTAGAGAGTTCTGTTAAGCAAACAATCATGCAAACTTGGATTTGGGCTCTCTGTTACTATTAGCAACTAACACAATTGGATTTACTCCAAAACTAAAATCACAGAAAATAAGAAAAATGCACAAAGTGCATTCTGCCACAATATTCAAACATCTACCAAATCTATTCTGAGCACCAAAACACTATGGGGTAAAATTCCAGAGAAAGGTTACCCCAATAGCTTTCCAAAAAACTTGGATTCACTCAATTTGGACACTCCTAGCTCCTGCTAAAAATAAAACACTACAAAAGATATATTTCACAAGATTTAATGCCCTGCAATAAATACTAATTATTTTTGAGCAAACTCACTTCTGCATGTTTAAGAAAACACACCAGAGCACTACAAAATTTACCCCAATTAAATTACACTAACAGATCTACCACAAAATAATTAAACTAAACCAGCAGAATTAACAGAAACAAGAAATAGAAAAAGGATATGAGAACAAAAATGGAACCGGGCCGTGCTGGCCAGATCAGGCCGAAGGAAGCCCAGATCTGGGCCGTGGCGAGGCCAAAGCCGGCCCAACACGGCGCGCCGTGCACGGCTCTGTGCGCGGAGGCAGCCCGCGAAGCGGGATTCAAACGGGGCCGTCGATCAAAGAATCGACGGCTCTCCGTCGTCTTCGTCGCCGCGACGACGCGCGCGGGCGAGCTCGGCAGAGGAAGTGGCGGCGGCGGGGAAGCTCACCTAGGGCTGCCGTGCGGTGGCGGGAGGGGCTAGCGTCGACGGAGAAGACCTCGGCGAGCACGGCGGTGTCCTCAGCTCCCGCATGCAGCGCCGGAATCCATGGCGCCGTCGACGGCGGGCTCTTCGGGTCGAGGACGACTGCGAGCTCCACCGGCAAACTCTGGACAAAAAGAAGGGGGGTGGAGTGAGCTCTAGATGAGGGGAGCCTAGAGGGCCAACAATGGCGGAGAACGGAGCAGAGGATCGCCGGCTACGGTCTTGACTTGCCGGCGGCGACCGTCGGGTTCGTGCGCGTTTCTGGGGCAGCAGACGGCTCGAGCTTGAGCGGGGCTTCAGGGGTGGAGTAAGGTGGGGTGTGTGCGTGTTGTGAGCGAGGAGTGGAGAGCTGAGAAGGTCGGGGTCGAGTTCTTGGGCAACTCACCCGAGCTAGAGTTTTTAGGACAAGGTGGGCAGTGGGGGTGGCGTGGTGTGTGCTCAGTGGGGTGTTTGGGCGGTGGAGGTGTGGGCAGGGTGGAGGTGGTCGGGACGACGTGTCGTGACCAGTAGGGAGAGGAGGGGTGAGCACCCATTGGCCGGTTTGGAAAATGGAGAGAAAAGAGTGGAGGAGAGGAGTGGATTGGGGATGACATGTGGGCCAGAGCTGACTAGGATTGACATGCTGGGCAGAGGGGTGAGAGGGTTGGCTGCTGGAGTGAGGAGAGGGGTTGGATCTCGAGTTGGTTTAGGGTTTAGGTCAAAAACCACTTTTGTTTTATTTCTATTATTCCCTTTTGGTTTTATTTTCCCCCTAAATCATCCAAGCCTAAGTTTAACCATCACACATTGGTAAGCAATAATGTGAGATGGTGGACCTAATGATGAAGGAGCAAGAAATTTTCAAGTCTAAAAGACAAAGAAAGCATTTGTAAATATTTGCAAGAAATGAAAAATTGACCAAATGGTCACTGACTTTTATAGACCTATTGACCTAGTTGGTTTCATGCTGAAACAAGGTTTCCCATTATTTTCCAAGGTGGGTTTTGAAAGTATAGAGATCATAGATCAAGTTGGTCAATTTGCATGCCAAAAACAGATCATGGTTTGCTTAACAAGGGGCCCTAGACTTGCTAAGTTTTAATAAACATGAAGATCACCATTCTTAATTTAAGTTGGCAAAGGATGTATTTGTGTTACTACTAAAGTGTACCACCAAGCTAATAAGTTCAAGCAAAGCAACAAGCTCACACTCAAGACACATAAATCAATTATAAGTCAAATAGTTTCAACAAATAAGCAAATGGAATAAAATTACCAAACTCTAAGATAAAGCAATTATTTTGGCGAGGTGGTGGCAAACATAATCATGACAAGGTTTTTGGTAGAAAGAAGGTTGAACCATTTCTTGATGATACTTTCCAAAGATTAAATGAGTTAAGAATTTTTTTGAAATAAGGGTGGATAAAACCAAACATCACGGTAGAAGGAGTGATAGGATAAGAGATATGGACCATTTTACTTGTCATGACATTGATCACAAGGGTCCAATTATAACTAGGTTGAGTTTCAAGATTGTTCACAAGAGAGGTCATTCACATAATCCCAAACCACATCAAGTCAAACAGAGCAAACATGAGTGAAACACAATCAATACACAAGACAACTCAAAAAGTTTTTGTTGGTTCCAAATTTTGGGTCTTAATTACTTAAGTTGTTCTTGTTTCCAAAATTTGGGACGTTACAACATGCTACCATCATAATCTTGATCATATAATATTGCAGGCACATGTAAATGAATGAAGTGATCCAAGTCAATGGTCTATATTTGCTACCAAATAGATAATGAGTAAACAATGAATCACACAAGCTAAACGTTTTCATGAATAGTACTTTCGAGACAAGCATCAAACAGTTTTGCATAAGTGTTAACTCATAAAGCAATAGTCTCTAATAAAAGGTATTTAATCAACACAAAGGAAGAATTAAGTTTCAGCATTTGCTTCAACTTTCAACATATTTATCTCATGGATATCGTCAACACAAAGTAGTATAACAAGTCCAATACGTAGCATATAACGCATGTTGTAACAAAGTTGACACTAGTGTTTGCTTGTGGAAGACAGAAAGAATAGGAAAACTGACTCAACATAAAAGTAAAAGAAAGGCCCTTCGCAGAGGGAAGCAGGGATTAAGTCATGTGCTAGAGCTTTTAGGTTTTTGAAAGCATATAGAGATTGCATAAAATATTTGATACTCCTCCCAACCTTGCTAACACAAGCCATGGCTAACCGAATCCTCGGGTGCCTTCCATCAATCACATACCATGGAGGAGTATCTATTTTTGAGAGGTGTTTGTTAATTGTCAACGAATGGTAGCGGGTGAGAACAGTATTCTACCTGTCAAACGGACTTTTAAGAGCGGCTCCCATGAAGGACGTTATTTCTACCAGCAAGGCAGATCATCCCTCTTTCTCTTTGGTTTACACACATGCAGGTATTTCACTGTTTGTCATTGCTTACTGATGAATCAGGGCAAAAGTGTGAAGAGAATTAATGGTTAAAGTTGTAATTAATTGGGACTGGGCACCCCGTTGCCAGCTCTTTTTGCAAAATTAGAGGATAAGCGGATGTATATGCCGCTAGTCCAGGTGTAAAAGTCCATTTGACAAATAGAATAAAGAATAACCACACTAATTCCTCATGAGCTAGTAAACATTGACACAAAAAGGGAATAATAACATTTTGAATAATTTAAAGGTAGCACATGAAAAATTTACTTGGAGTGGCAAGGAAATACCACATATAGGTAGTTATGGTGGACACAAATGGCATGGATTTTGGCTCAAGGATTTGGATGCACGAGAAGCATTCCCTCTCAGTACAGAGTTTAGGCTAGCAAGGTTTATGTAAGCAAACAAGAATATCAACCCGTACACCAAGTTTTATATGACAAACATATTGCAAACGTTATAAGACTTCATACCGTCTTCCTTGTTAACCAAACCCTGTTATTAGAAAATATCTAGACCTTAGAGATACCACCGATGCAAACCAAATTTTCAACAAGCTTTACGGTAGTTCTTCACTAATAGGCTTAACTCATGTGATGCACAAATTTAATCATGATCTACTTGTTAACTCAAAACAATTGACAAGCATCAAGTTATCCAAATTAGTGATCTACAAGATTATGCAAGTTTTTCCTTATACCAATTACCACATGCAACATTTTCTGAACCAACCAAACACCAATCAATTATTTCAACAACTCTCCAAACAATATAAGTGAAGCAAGAGAGTACTTTCTAAAAGAAAGCTAATAGCTCTGACAAGAGATACATGAAAACAAGAGCTAAAAGCTGAACAGCGCTAGATATGAATACTCAACAAATATAAGTGAAGAATAGGAGTATTCTCATGAAAAAGCGGAGCGTGTCTCTCTCCCAATCAAGAATGCTAGGGTCCAGTCAAGCTTTATTGAAAATAAAAGTACAATACTGAAAATAAAAGCACACAGACGCTCCAAGAAAAGCACATATGATGTGAAAGAATTAAAATATAGTTTCACTAGAGATGACCTGATAATTTTGCCGATGAAGAAGGGGATGCCTTGGGCATCCCCAAGCTTAGACGCTTGAGTCTTCTTGAAATATGCTGGGGAGATCCATGGGAGCCTCCCCAAGCTTGAGCTCTTCACTCTTCTTGATCCTATTATATCATCCTCTCTCTTGACCCTTGAAAACTTCCGTCACACCAAACTCAAAGCAAATCTCATTAGAGGGTTAGTGCACAATCAAAAACTCACATGTTCTATAAAGACGCAATATGACTTGTTACTTTAAACATTAGCTACTGCCACTGATGTTATGTGAAGCTCTTCCACCCAAAAAAGAATTTCACTCAACACTAGTAAAAGAGAGAATGCAAAATAAAAAGGCATAATCTGTCTAAAACAGAACAGTCCGCAAAGACGAATTTTTTCGAGGCACTTACGACGCTCAGATCGAAAAACTTTGAACTAACGAAAGATGCATACATATCTGAGGATCACGCACAAAAATTTTCAGATTTAAATAATTTTTCTGTGATTTTACAGAAGCAAAACGGTGAACAGCAGAAATCTGTTCCTGCGCAGAAATCCAAATCTAGCATCATCTTCCTATTAGAGGCCTTACTTGGCACAACAATGCAAGAAAATAAAGATACAAAGGCATTGATACATAAGTAAACAGCACCTTGACTCAAATAAAATAAAAATAGCAGAAAATAAAAATAATGGGTTGTCTCCCACAAGCGCTTTTCTTTAAAGCCTTTTAGCTAGGCATGATAATTTTGATGATGCTCTCATATGTATAAGAGTTGAATATGAAAGAGCATCGAGAAGCAAATATCAAACACATTTAAGTCTAACCCACTTCCTATGCAAAGGAATCTTGTAAGAAAATAAATCAATAAAGCACAAAGTGACTAGCATAGGAAGGCAAAACAAGTGGAGCTTCAAAAATTTCAACATAAAGAGAGAAGACTTAATATTATTGAGATATATGAAACCGTGTATCCCTCTCTCATAAGGACCAGTAGGTCTTAAAGTACCCAGCAAATAAAAGCAAATCAAGAGAAAGCTCAAAACCTTCATCATAAAGAGAAGAAATTTAGTAACATGAAGATTTCTATAACCATACTTTCCTCTCTCAAAATAATTTTCAGTGGCATCATGAATAAACTCAACAATATAGCTATCACATAAAGCATTCTTATCATGATCCACATGCATAAAAGTATCATTACTCTCCACATAAGCATAATTAATTATATTAGTAATAGTGGGAGTAAAACTATCACAAGCATCATTGTAATCATCATAAATTGCAGGCATAGTATAATCATAATAAACTTTATCCTCCATAGTAGGTGGCACCAAAATACCACTATCATTATAATCATCATAAATTGGAGGCAAAGTATCATCAAAGAAAATTTTCTCCTCAAAACTTGGGGGACTAAAAATATCATATTCATCAAAACCAGCTTCCCCAAGCTTAGACTTTTCCATAGCATTAGCAATAATGGTGTTCAAAGAATTCATGTAATAAAATTGCTACCACTATTATGCAAACAAATTTCCATAGGTTTTTTAATTTTCTCTTCAAAAGCATCATGTCCTAACTCAAGATAAATTTCATAGAGCTCTCTAATTTTTTTGTTGTTTTCCATTAAGCCTAACTAGTAAAATAAAAACAAGAAACAAAAAGATATAATTGCAGAATCTAAAGGAAATACCTTCGAGCACTCACACGTCAGCAACAGTGCTAGAAAATAGCTAAGTAGCTGGAGGATGTGAGTACCTTTTACCTTACCTCCCCGGCAACGGCGCCAGAAAATAGCTTGATGTCTACGCACGCTTCTATTCTTGTAGACAGTGTTGGGCCTCCAAGTGCAGAGGTTTGTAGAACAGCAGCAAGTTTCCCTTAAGTGAATCACCCAAGGTTTATCGAACTCAGGGAGGTAGAGGTCAAAGATATCCCTCTCAAGCAACCCTGCAATTAAGATACAAGAAGTCTCTTGTGTCCCCAACACACCAATACACTTGTCAGATGTATAGGTGCACTAGTTCGGCGAAGAGATATTAAAATACAAGTATATGGATGATTATAAGTGGTAATTGCAATCTGAAATAAAAATGGCAGCAAGCAAACATGTAGCAGAACTGGTTGTAAACGGTGTTTCAATGCTTAGAAACAAGGCCTAGGGATCATACTTTCACTAGTGGACACTCTCAACAATAATAATATAATTGAATACATAGATATTTCCTCTTCACTATGCTACTCTGAGTTATTCTCTCGTTGGATAACGAACACCAATCCACTGCGTAGGGCTATAAAAGCACACCTTAAAGTCGCATTCCACATCTAGGGAACCCCACACTGTCAACTTGAGCGCCCTAAATAGTACTAGACAAACACCGCAATTTCATAGAGACATCCAACGCAAATAATAACTCATGATAAGTATTCCTGTATCTTTAGCCTAAGAGCCACACACGGGCGCACACTGTCAACTTCGCACCGTGGGACAAAGGTGACTCCGGAGTTTACATTAATAAAACCACTTGAGTAGCATATAAGATAATGAAGAGTAACATCTATGGATTCAACTAGATTACAAAGCTCATGATCACATAAAGATCACACCATGGGAGAGAGAGATAAACCACATAGCTACCGGTAGAGCCCTCAGCCCCGATGAAGAACTACTCCCTCCTCATCATGGGAGGCAGCAACGCGATGAAGATGGCGGTGGCGTCGATGGAGATGGCTCCGGGGGCAATTCCCCGTCCCGGCAAGGTGCCGAAACAGAGACTTCTGTCCCCCGAATTAGGGTTTTTGGTGGCGGCGGAGCTCTGGAACTTTTCTGGGGAAATCGTCGACCCCCCTAGGGTTTTCGGGGCGAAGGCAATATATAGGCGAAAGGGCGGCATCGGGAGGCACCCGAGTCAACCACACCACCCCTCGGCGCCACCCCCTTCTTGGCCGCGCCCAGGCATGGTGTGGAGGCCGTGGGCCTCCCCCGGACTTGTCCTTCTGGCCATGGAGTCTTCTGGTAAAATAGTGATGTCCGTTGATTTTCGTCCAATTCCGAGAATATTTCCCGACTAGCTTTTCTGAAACGGAAAAACAGCAGAAAACAGGAACTGGCACTTCGGCATCTTGTTAATAGGTTAGTCCCACAAAATATATAAAAGTGATATAAAGTGGGTGCAAAACATGTAACAATTGGTATAATATCAGCATGGAACATAAAAATTATAGATACGTTTGAGACATATCAATTGCCCAACAAGACCAGTCGGCCCGTCCCAGACCCAGATGGGGCCCGGCGGGCCCAGTCCTGCGCCGCCTCGTCGAGCACCGTCGCCAGCCGCCCTGCACCACCCCGCACAGGACTGCACGCGCCGCCGCCGTCACGCCAGCCCCCGCCGCCGGCGCCCCCGGCAACGCCCCGGAAGCCACTGCCGGCAGCGGCGACGACGAGGAAGAGACGAAAGGGAGGGGCCGAGGCGGGGAGAGCTGAGAGGCGCGCCGCCGCCACGGGGGGCGACGGACGCACGAGAGAGGAGAGGGGAGGGGAGGGGCGGCGCGCGCGCCGCCGACGGCGGCCGAAACCCTAGGCGAGGCGAGGAAGGAAGGAGTCGCGAGAGACGGGATGGGCGAGGCGAGGAATAAATACTTTTATGATTATCCTGCATATCGGGTTTAGTTAAGGTTAAACTTTATACGTTTTGAACAAACATATAGAAAAATATCAATATTCACAAATGCTAATACAACAAACATTATGGATTGATATTTTCCCCCTATATGTTTAGTCTTGATTTTAACTAAACCCAGAACACAAGAAGAATCACTACTCTCTCAGCAACTTATACAATGTTTTAGGTTTTTGCCAACCCGCATGTATCTAAACGAGTTTACGAGTTTAGTGTGTTGATTCACTCATTTTAGTCCCTACCTGATTTATACTGAAATATCTAAAAAGTATTATAATTTGAATTGAGTGATAATTATCTATAACATCTTCTTACATTGGGTGGTCCACTTTACATGGGGTAGAACTAGTGAACTACTACCGGTCTCGCTACAAGACACTAATTGTCTTCTTGACTTTTGACTTTTGAAAGGGTTGTCTTCCTTACGACTGTGTCCATATTCTGACAATTCTAAGGGTAACTCTTGTCGATCTCGTTAAATGTCATATCGCAAAAGTGGTTTGCGGTAAACCACAAACCAATTTGGCGATATGATGTTCGATCTTATCAAACAAATCCTACAATTTATACTACAAATTTATTAAAAAATTGTTCCCATCACTTTTCACGTTGAAAAATATTGGTCATATAGTATAATAATTGCAGCCAGCAGATTTCAATAAGCCTTTCTTCTTTGAAGTAGTAGTAATTGCTTGTTGGCACATTTGGAAACAGAGAAATGCAGCAATTTTCGAAAATATCATGCCCAATTTCAGCTTGGAAGGGTGCCTTCATTCCGGATGTCTATTTGCATAAGCATAAAGTCAATGACAAACATCTTCTTTCTTTGTCAATATGGCTTGACAACTTAATGTATTTTTTTTGTTTTCTGTCTTTGGAGGATCCTTTCCTCATTGTATATATTGTGCTCCTTTTTAACAAAATATTGTAGGGTTTTACCCTACATTTTCATAGTCAAAAAAATAATACTATATACCCTTAAATGTCCAAAAATTGGCCCCGCAGAAGTAAAGAGGCCAACATTGTCGGACATTGTCGCGAGCACGAAATTAATGGCCCAAGACTCGGCTGCTGACGAAAAGAAATCAATCGACTAATGTTTAGCAAAAGTGGAAAAAAATACTACAAAGGGTGGAGCATATAATGCAATGAACGGATAGCCTAGATCTTTTTTTTAAATGACACTGTCATTAAAAGAAACACTGAACAATACAAAACATTTTAACAAAATTAAAAATTACAGCGAGATGCTTAAGACATCCTTCGTATTCAAGAAGTCGCCGAACTAGTCAAAGAAGACCACATCCGTCCCGGAACTGAAAAGAAAGGATGAACCGCCGATGAAGCTTCATGATGATCCGTAGAACGCCACCGCCAGAAGAAGTCATTTATAACCACACCACTCACACAAGCTTCTCGCCGTCGCCGTCGAGATGGAGCTGGATCCGGGGGAGACATTATTGTAAGAAGCATCGCCGCCACCAACAGAGCGCCGTCCCAGCAAATCTGGACACCAAAATCAGAAAAAACGGAACCCTCCCGCCGACGAGGGCCGAGATCCCCGCGCCTCCTTGGCCCAAAGGCATAGAGGCAGGGCAGATAAACGATGACGCGAATGGCCTAGATCTCACGGTTTAGTGAGATTGGATGGCAGGTGAGGCGGCCAATCTGGACTCCCTCCAGGCGCCGAAATCGTTGCTCTAATTTATGCTCCTTCCTCAAAAGTAAAAAAAAAAGAGAAGCAAATTCTCTGTCTGTTTTTTTTTTGTCTGGGCTGTCTCAGACTTGGTCAGTGGCCTGGACTGGGATGTGGACTGTACTACAACCTGGACCGGGCTGCAGGTTAACTGGGCTGTAGGTGTGGCGGGAGAGGGCCCGAGGGCATCGAACGGAAATAAAACCGGCCTTTTGGTGTTCTTCTTCCTTGTCCTTGGTCGCTGAGTCTCTCCTCTCTCCATGGCTCCATCCCCTCGTGTCTCTACTACGAGTATGCGAATCATAACCCAGTCTATCGTCCAAGCACTATCAGTCAGTACTGACGACAACTGTATCAGATTAATTAGTCAGGATCCTAACAGAAACAGCCGTCGGATATTTTACCCTGAGATTTCTGACGAAATGCGCTACCGACCATGGTCAATCCGCCGTGCAGCAGCCTCCGTTTGTTCTATGGTAATCGCCCCCACAAGTTTCCAACTACCACGCCACTCGCACGTGGAATCATTCCCCCGGCAGGCAGCTAAACCAATTCCTCGTCATGTAAAACTAATGGTAGTTTCAGTGCGGAACACTATTTTTCTAGAGATGTTCAGGGATGAGCATAGTACCATGCTGCTCACGTGCCGATTACATAGTATCTCGTGCGCTGCAGGGAATGCCTTACTAAAATGGTGCTTCAAGCTCAGTCTAATGGTATGTTTGTTGGTTTAGAGCTCCTGATTTTGTTGAAAACGGTGTTGCTATCTTACAATACGCGGATTTGTGGCTGTGCCTCCTCGGGAGCGAGAGATTAACTTGACTCATGCTTGTCAGGGTTACCTTCTTACTATATGTCGATGTTTCTGAGCAAAACCTTCATTGAAAAGCTTTATAAACATAGGAGGAGATTTTCTAGGAAGGTATCTAAAAGAACAGAACGTATTACATAGTAAAATGGAGAAGAATTAATATGTAGATCTAAAACTAAAGGGGGTTGTGATAAACTGTATTAGTGTTAGACATTTTCTCTCTGTATATGTGTCGGTTTGGTCCCTGTAAACCTGACCGTACACGAGTTGTATTGTTTCTGTCATGTACCCTATACACTACTATTAATATGAGACGCAGGCTCGTGTTTGGAGCCCAGCGATACCCCTCCAATATTCTACCGTAACTTTCATGGTATCAGAGCTACACCGGTTCTTCTGAAACCCTACATCGATCCAAGTTCTTCCGCTACGCACAGGATGTCCTCTCCCTCGATCACCAACTCCTCCGGGACCCTGCGTTCCGCTACCTCCGCCAACCAGATCCATATGATCTCCAAGATCCCCTCCTCGCCGATCAATCTGACAAACCAGATCACGATCAAACTTACTGCTGAAAATTACCTCTACTGGCGTACTCAAATTGTTCCGATTCTCAGGAGCAATCTACTGTATGGCTTTGTTGATGGCACCCTACCCTGTCCGCCGGCGCAAATACCCAACCCGCAACTGGCAGAAGGCGGTGCCCCTCCTACCATAGCCAATCCCCTATACTCGGCTTGGCATCAACAGGATCAGGCGATCCTCTCTGCAATCAATTGCTCCCTTACCGAAGGTGTGATTGGTATGATGATGAACATTACCACGTCTCAGGAAGCATGGGAGGTGCTCTTGGCTAGCTTTGCTGCTGAGTCTACTGCTCGAGGTATGCAACTCCGTGGTGCACTGAACAAGATGAAGAAGCTGGACATGTCTGCATCGGTTTACTTCAACAAGGTGAAGGCTCTATCGGACATGCTAACGTCCATTGGACAGCCACTCCGACCTGAAGAATTCACCGCCTATCTGATGCAAGGTCTGGACAGGGAGTACGACGCACTGGTACAGGTGGTCGGCGCTCGGCCCGCTTCAGACCCGATGCCCGTGAGAGATATCTATGCCCAGCTCTTGTCCACCGAACAACGCGTTGATGCTAGGCGCGCTGAAATTCAGTCTGATGTTCACATGGCCAACTACACCAATCGTCCAGATCAACGTGGCCAGCCCAGCTACTCTTCGCCGCCCAACAGTGGCCGCCGTTCAGATCAGCGCGGTCCTCCTCCTGCTGGTGGTGGTGGGGCTCGGCCGATCTGCCAAATCTGTTCCAAGGTTGGGCATGTGGCTTCTTGTTGCTTCAAACGGTTCCAGAAAAATTATCTTGGTACCGGCAATGACGGACGGTACATGGACCGTCAGATAGCATCCTTCTCCGTTACCCATGGTGGTCACGGTGGCAATATTGTCTCTTACCCCATGGACCCGACTTGGTACGCCGACACGGGGGCGACCGATCACTTTACCAACGACCTCAACAAGCTAACCATCCAGGAGCCGTATCATGGAAAGGAACATGTCCAAGCAGCTAATGGAGCAGGTATGCGCATTACACATATTGGTCAATCTACCCTTCCCACACAATCACACTCTTTACATCTTAAAAATGTCCTCCATGTCCCTTCTATCACTAGAAACCTTCTTTCCGTTAAAAAATTTACTCATGACAACAATGTGTTCTTTGAATTCCACCCATGGTATTTTCTTGTTAAGGACCGAGCCACGCGGGCGGTTCTTCATAGAGGGGGATGTCGTGGGGGTCTATACAATCTCGATGTGTCTTCTATCAAGCAAGCGTTCAGCAGTGTCAAGGTGTCACGGGAGCAGTGGCACTCTCGTTTAGGTCATCCAGCCACCCAAATAGTTCAACATGTTTTACATCGCCATGAGCTTCCATCAGTGTCGGTTAATAAAGTTGTAGTTTGTGACGCTTGTCAACAAGGCAAGAGTCATCAGTTGCCTTTTTCACTTTCTACTCGTGTTACGACAGCTCCTTTAGAGATTATATATTCTGATGTATGGGGTCCTGCCCAAACATCTGTTAGTGGACATCAGTTTTACGTGAGTTTTGTTGATGCGTATAGTCGGTTTACATGGCTTTATCTCCTTAAACATAAATCTGAAGTGTTTCACGTCTTCCTTCAATTCCAAAAGCATGTTGAGCGTCTCTTGAATAAGAAAATTTTACATGTTCAATCCGATTGGGGTGGTGAATATCATAGGTTAAATAAATTCTTTTCAGATATTGGTGTGTCTCATCGTGTGTCTTGTCCCCATACACATCAACAAAATGGTACTGCTGAGCGTAAACACCGTCACATTGTTGAGACCGGCTTGACACTTTTAGCTCACGCCTCTATTCCTTATTGTTATTGGAGTGATGCTTTCTCTACAGCTTGTTTTCTTATCAATCGTCTTCCTAGTCGTGTTATTGACATGAAAACTCCACTCGAGCGTCTCTTAGGCGAAGTTCCCGACTACACTTTTTTTAAAGTTTTTGGATGTGCGTGTTGGCCTCATCTCCGTCCATACAATAGGCACAAGCTTGAATTTCGCTCCAAACAATGTGTCTTTCTTGGTTATAGCTCCATTCATAAAGGATATAAATGTCTTCATGTTCCCACAAATCGAGTTTACATCTCTCGTGACGTTGTTTTTGACGAGACGGTTTTTCCCTTCTCTCATACATTGTCGAATTCCACACAACTACCATCCTCTACACCCTTACTTCTTGCTGACCAATTTGTTGATGCTGCATATACACCATCTCTTTTGATTAACCATGGTGCAGGATTGGGGAGCGGTGCTCGCCTGGAACTTCTAAATGACAATCAGGATACTGTTCCTGTTCCTGCCGTCGTTGAGCACGTTGATCATGCCAGGGACGTCGATCGCATGCATACCGATCCAGGCGCCCATGCACGCGAGGCCGCGGATGGCTTCGCTACTCCGTCGCGCGCCTCCGGCCCAATCCATGCACGCGAGGCTGCAGATGGTTTCTTTACTCCGCCGGGGGCGTCTGGCTCATTAACGCCCAGGTTGGCCTCATCTGCTGGCTCGTCAACTGCCGGTCTGCCCGGCACTGATTTGTCAACTTCCCATGGAACAACATCGTCACCTGCTGGGCTTTCATCGCCAGCTTCACTTGCTGAACCAAGGCAAGACACTATACGTCCTGGTGTTACTACGAGGCTGCAGCGTGGTATACGCCAAGAAAAGAAATGGACAGATGGCACTGTAGCCTGGAATACTACTCGTACAGCTCATGTGTATGATCTTGTACACTCTGAACCACACAGTTATCGTGATGCTATGACTTGTGATCATTGGCGCAAAGCAATGGAAGCAGAATACTCGGCTCTTCAAATCAACAAGACATGGCGCTTGGTTCCTCCGTTAGCTGGTGTGAATATTATTGACTGCAAGTGGGTGTTTAAAATTAAACAGAAATCTGATGGGTCTATTGAGAGGTACAAAGCTCGTCTGGTTGCAAAGGGATTTAAGCAGCGTTATGGTCTTGATTACGAGGATACATTCAGTCCTGTTGTCAAGCCAACTACCATTCGATTATTGTTGTCTATGGCACTTACTAAGGGTTGGCATCTTCGTCAACTCGACATACAGAATGCATTTTTGCATGGAGTACTTGAGGAGGAAGTGTACATGCGTCAACCCCCTGGTTTTGAGGATTCTCACCATCCTGATTACTTATGTCGTCTTGACAAGGCTCTGTATGGCCTCAAACAGGCTCCTCGCGCTTGGCATGCACGACTCAGCTATGTTCTTCATCAGCTTGGTTTTACTCCATCCACAGCAGATACGTCTCTATTCATTCTTCGGCGGCCTGACGTTACACTCTATTTACTGGTTTATGTGGATGATATTATTGTGGTGAGCTCCTCGTCAGATGCTACTGATCGTCTTCTTCATCAGTTGGGTACCTCTTTTGCTCTCAAGGATCTTGGTGAACTTCATTACTTTCTTGGTATTGAGGTACAGCGATCACATGGTGGTCTTCTTTTGAGTCAGCATAAGTATGCTTCCCAGCTCTTACGTCGTGCTGGCTTGCTAAAGTGTGCCCCTGCGACTACTCCTATGACTTCTTCGGACAAGCTATGTTCTACTGATGGCACTCTCCTTTCGGCAGAAGAGTCCACTCGCTATCGTAGTGTTGTTGGGGGTCTACAATATCTCACCATGACCAGACCTGATCTATCATTTGCTGTGAACAAGGTATGCCAGTATCTTCATGCACCTCGATGTACACATTGGGCTGCGGTTAAGCGCATTCTGCGCTATGTTCAGGGCACTTTAACACATGGATTGTTGTTGCGACGACCTACTTCGTCAGTTGATCTTTTGTCGGCATTTTCTGATGCGGATTGGGCTGGTAATCCTGATGATCGACGATCAACGGGGGGCTATGCTGTCTTTTATGGTGGTAACCTGATTGCTTGGAGTGCTCGCAAGCAGGCCACTGTATCTCGGTCGAGTACAGAGTCTGAATATAAGGCACTTGCTAATGCTACCGCGGAGTTAATTTGGGTACAAGCTCTTCTGGCTGAACTTGGAGTTTCTCAGAGTAGTCCACCTGTTTTATGGTGTGACAATATTGGAGCAACCTTTCTCTCTTCCAACCCGGTCTTTCATGCTCGTACTAAACACATTGAGGTGGATTTTCATTTTGTTCGAGAACGGGTTGCTCAGAAGTTGCTTCAAATACGTTTCATATCTTCCAAGGATCAGCTAGCAGACATATTTACTAAACCTCTACCGCTTCCATTATTTCAGGCTTGTAGATCCAATCTCAATCTTGCTAGCTCGGTTGAGATTGAGGGAGGGTGATAAACTGTATTAGTGTTAGACATTTTCTCTCTGTATATGTGTCGGTTTGGTCCCTGTAAACCTGACCGTACACGAGTTGTATTGTTTCTGTCATGTACCCTATACACTACTATTAATATGAGACGCAGGCTCGTGTTTGGAGCCCAGCGATACCCCTCCAATATTCTACCGTAACTTTCAGGTTGTGGGTAAAAGAATTAAGGAAATAGAACATAAGCCTTTTGGTTAATGGTGGTGGAAACTTGACACACAAGATGGTTTATGGCAGGATATTGTTAAAGCTAAATATTTGCGTAATCGCTGTTGCTAATGTTACTGTGAGGTTTAATGACTATTGATCGGGAAAATCTTATGAAAGTCAAAAAGGTTTATATGGCTGGAGAAAAAATAAATCTGAGAAAAGGGAACCTGTTGAGGTTCTAGAAAGACCTTGGATGAATGATAAATCCCTTATGGAAGAATTCCCTCTCTTATGTGATACTTGTCAGGAACAAAATATCTCTTTCTCTGATTGTGCGATGATTTTTTTATTGTATCCTTCAGACGTAGTCACGTAGACTCATGAGCTACTTAATCAATGGAATAAATTCAGGAGAAAGCAAGGGAGGTGACCCTCTCTAAGAAACCTGATCAGGTGTGTTGGATCCTGAACAAGAACAAAAAGTTCTCCACTAAATCTATTTATAAATATTTGGAGAAAAACGGTGGTTGGTTGGAATTACAAAGCTTTGGAAAATAAAATTCCTTTGAAAAATAAAGTTTTCATGTGGCAACTCTTGCATGATTCAGTACTAACAAGAGAAAAAAATGAGAAAAAGGAAATGGAAATGCAATCCTTCCCGCTCCTTTTTTGATCAGATTGAAAGTGGTGCCCATTCGTTCTTCTCTTATGCCACGACGAAAACTGTCAGGGGGATCATTGGGAAAGTGCTAGACACCTATACTTGTCAACAATATCTCTGGCAATGCTTTGCTTGGTTTTATACTTTTTGGCCAAATGGAAAGAAATTCTTTACCTTGTTACTTGCTGCAGTTTGTTGGTCCATCTGGAAAACAAGGAACGAAGTGACATTTTACAGATATATGGGCCGCGACCCTGTTACTATTGTCTTCACAGTGTGTTCTTGTCTATAGTATTGGGCAGGGCTTTACTCTGGTGAATATCGAGAAGCTATCTCTTCGGGAGCATCTCAACTCAAGAAGATTGCGATGGCTTTCGTGGACGAAGAGGTGCTAGTGGTGCAACGACCATGAAGTCGCCTAGAGAGATGATGCGCCTGACGAATGGTGGATCTGGTGGGTATGTTGTGGATGCTCGGTCCGGAATATGTCAGTTTTCTTTTCTTTTCTTTTGTTTTGTGCACGTTGCTGTTGTGAACTTGTATGGATTTTTTGTGGATCCCTTGGGTAGGTTAGTGGGGGGATAAATTACTGTAAGGTTTTTGCCTTGTAGGGATGTTCGAGGTTGAACATTCGCAGCGGGTTTTCTGATGAGTACCTCACGTTTAGACTGACTTCTCCTGTCCCTTGCTTTCTTCGTCTGCTTTTGTAAGAACCATTTTATTCGTATTATTATGAAAGTAATAGAAAGGGGCTTAGCCAATTTGGAAAAAAAAAATCTTTGCGCTGCATCGGCCGTTCCAAGTACCAACCATGCCACCATGGGGATCGAGAACGCAGGATGACACGTATGCCTCCATACTAGCCTGTCAGCTTGATTATATTCTGCATCTGCTAAGGAAACAGCTCAGATTCTCAGGTCTATTTCCATAAGCTTCTCGTCAGTTGCTACAGCAACAGACAGCCTCACCTCACCACCTCTGCCTGCACCAGTGCACCTCCCACCAACTCTTCCTCGCCTCACTCACGTGTTCCCCGATCAAAAAATGTCCAGCGCCGGCGAAGGCGGAGCCGTCGACGCCCGCACCGGCTACTGCGCCACGACCAGGTCGTTCCGCAGCATCCGCCCGCCGCTGCCGCTGCCGCCGTCGGACGTCCCGCTCACATTCCCGGCCTTCGCGCTGTCCATCCTGCCGTCCCCGCTCCCCGCCAGCCCCGCGCTCCTCGACGCCGCCACCGGCGAGGCCGTCTCCTATCCCGCCTTCATCTCCCAGGTGCGCGCGCTCGCCGGCGCCCTGCGCTCGCGCGCGCTCCCCCGCTCGGCCGCGGCGACGTGGCCTTCGTCCTCGCCCCCGCGCGCCTCGACGTGCCCGTGCTCTACTTCGCGCTGCTCGCCCTCGGCGTCGTCGTGGCCCCGGCCAACCCGGCCCACACCGCCGCCGAGGTGGCCCGCCTCGTCTCCCTCTCCGGCGCGTCCGTAGCCTTTGCCGTCTCCTCCACCGCCGCCAAGCTCCCCGCCGGCCTCCCCGTCGTCCTGCTCGACTCCCCGCGCTTCCGCTCCCTCATGCACGAAGACCAATTCGGCGAGGTCGATTCGGCGGCGCCGCTCGACGCGGGAGCGGCCGTGCTCCAGTCGGAGACGGCGGCGATCCAGTTCTCCTCCGGGACGACGGGGCGGGTCAAGGCGGCGGCGCTGCCGCACCGGAGCTTCGTCGCGATGGTGGCCGGGTACCACGCGCTGCACGTGGCGTCGGGGAAGGGCCGCGAGACGACGCTCGTGGTCGCCCCGTTGTTCCACTCCATGGGGTTCTGCTTCATCCTCAGAGGTGTGGCGCTGGGGTTCACGACGGTGGTGATGACGGAGGCGGCGGCGCGGGCGGGGCTGAGCGGGATGCTGGAGGCGGCGGAGCGGTGGCAGGTCACGGAGATACTGGCGGCGCCGCCCGTGGTGCAGTGGATGGCCAAGGAGAAGCGCCGGCTGCCGGCTCTGCAGAGGGTGATCTGCGGCGGCGCGCCTCTCGCGGGATCGGTGGCCGAGCGGTTCCAGGGGCTGTTCCCTCACGTGGACCTCTGCATGGTTAGTATTTCAAAATTCCATGTGTGTCGTTTTCCTTTTGAGAAACGTATCTGGCGTCTTCTTTCCCTTTTTAAATGCGTACCGTATAAACGAAATGCGGGACACGTGAGCGCATACACGCATGCAGCACTCGTCTCATACCGTGTCCACAGTCAAGACTAAATTAAGAAAGACGGATCTCGTTAGCTGGATTTTTTTTTGCCGAATTTTGGTGAAGATAATGTTGCAAACCAGTTTTTAATTACTGTGATCTATTTTAATAAATGGTGAATTGACTCAACAAATAATTTAAAGGTGTCCGATGAGACATCCTCTTGATTGTTACCTTATTAGTACTACCTCAATCCGTTATTAGTGTCGGAGAAAAAGAACTGCTTACATATTTTGAAAGTACAACTCGTGACATTAGTATCGGATCGGAGGGAGTAGTATATATGCAAGATAGAGGATTGGAAGACACGGTTTTTTGGGTGTAATCTTTCATGTTAGGTTCGCATGACTAAACAAAACAGTCAAATCAAAATCAAACCACATAATATGGTATATAAGGATGTTAACTGGTGTGCGGCCAAAAACATTGGTTTTCATCCAGTAAAAATACTTGGTCTCGTATTTTGTGCTTAGAGTTCTAAAAAGTGCTTCAAATGGAATTCTAAAAAGTGCTTCAAACAGGACAATTGCAGAGATACTAGCTAGCTTGTGTTAACATCCTTACGTAACGCTGGTATTTCCTTTTGCAACCAAATATGCCCCACGTCGGCAGGTACGGGCTTCTTCTTTCTTCTCTGCCCCATCCCCATCCGACACCACCGGCCGGCGGTCCTCCGACGTTGACAGTGCTGTCTTTTTTCCCGTCAGAGCGCCACCCACTGGCCTAGCTGACAGTGTCGTCGCTCTCGAGCCGGCGTTTAGTTTACGAGTCGCATGGAGCACGCGTGTCAATATTCAATACTAATGTAGACAAACAACGATGTCGCATGGAGTATATAGTAATGGCAGTCTAGACGCGTGGTCATGCAGTACTTGTAGGCAGCATATCGTATGTTTATTTATCTATCACCATGCGACCCCCTTCATTTTTTGTCATTCTGGGAAAAAGGGTTGGGCTCGGCTTTGCCTTCTTTACCCCCAAGGCCTCTTTGATTCGTAGCATTCTTAAAACATAGAAATAGGGAAAATAGGAAAAACGCAGGATTAGACTGTCATGTCCGGTTGAATTCTACAGAATTTAGAGCCTACGGTAATTTTGGTAAAGAAGTGTTTGAATCGCGGGAAAAGTAAAGGAATTATAACATGAGGTTTAAGTGGATGAAAATTTTCATTCAGAATATAGTGCAATGCAATCCTATGATTTTTTTTTCTAAAAATTCTATCCTAGAATCAAACGAACGACGCACATAGGAAAAATTTCTAAGAATTGGAATCCTTCAAAATTTCTATGGATTCCTTTGAATGAAAAGAGCACTCATTCGTAGCACATCCTAATCTTTTGGTTCAAGTATGAATGTCCCAAATCTTATCACATAAACTGGACTTGGGAATTTGACAATGAGATTACATACTCTGATCGATTATCCTAGCTAATTATACAAATACTACTTGTGTTTGTTTTATCAATACATGCATTACATACGCGAGGGAAATTATTATTCTGTTGGCGCTGCATCTCGCAGCGCCGCTTCTTCTTCTACCTCTAACTCTCTTGTTTCTCACTCTCTCTCAAACTATCTATTTTCTTGTCTCAAGAACACACACACGCACCCAAGCCAAGGAAGAACAAGAAGGCTTTGCCGTGACCCTCTCCCTTGACACCCACGAGTGCTACATTTTTCCTCTTCTCATTAATCAAACAAACATGCTTACAACTCTCTTAAATAGAGTTAGACACGCAGCAGCCCCACGTCCTAAGGCCACTCACACCACGTTCCCCTCTAACTAATCTAGCTCTCCATGCACGCACGCACTAACACTTGACTTGATCTCCTCCTAGATTCTCTCCAGGAACCACACAGCTTGCTAACTAACTATGCATGCACTAACTAATGCACCGGACTGACCACCGACTCACTCGGCTAACAACTTCATCATGCAGTACTGCAACTCGTTCCGCTCCAGCCTTCGTCGCGTCTTGCCGCTTCTCACGGCCATGCCGCGCTATGGAGCTTCACCTTCTCGACGACTACTACATGCCGATACATGGAATCAAGATTAAAGGCTAACATATTCTACTGTAGTCGCGATGACGATCGTAGTTCGTAGACAATAACATACTACATGTATGGTCGACCAAGGCTGCATGTCGTGCACTGGTTCTTGCACGCTCACGCATGTCAGTCATCACCTCACATATATAATTTGACGTGGTGACTAGAGAGTTCGAAGAAATTATTTAAATGAAAGGTCCCAACCGATTTGGCTTATTTTACAACAGATTTTTTTTTGAGAACCCACCAGAGATCTGCGTGTCTTTGTATTAAGCTTAGAGGAGAATTCGAGTAACATTTTGCAACAGTATAATTGAGTAGAAGTAAATCTGCGATTTGTCTTGGAGGTTTCGGCTACTGAGATCTTGAGACAAAATAAGGAAATATCCAAATGAAAGACACGACATCCTTAAGCCTCCTTTAGGGTCTCTTTGGTTCATAGGAAATTGAAAACCACATGAATAAAATGTCATGACATGTGTAATCCTACAGGAAATAAAAACACAAGAACGAGTCATACTAGTTGTTTAGCTGCAGCATAGGAAAAACACATGAATTTTCTATGGATTTGGGTACAAGTAGTTGTCATAAACTCATAGAAATTTGTCCATGAGGTCCAACCACTTGCTAGAATTTCTATGAGATTGTAGTGTAGGAAAGCATTTCATAAGAATTGTGGAGTATTCGTCATTTCTTTAAACCAAATGGACTATATAGGAAAAAAATCCTATGGCTTGCAGTCCTATGAAATTCCTTTAAGATTTCTTTGAACCAAAGAGGCCCTTAGTTCTCGTGATTTTACTACGAATCTGGCTCCAAGGGGGAAATTCCTTCAGATTTCCTTTGGTATGTTCATGTGAATCAAATACTGCTACATTGCAATTTTTTTTTTTTTTTTTTTTTGAGGAAATACATTGCAAATTTCTATAGGAACAAGAATCCTACATTTTTCCTACAAAAATCTTGTGAATCAAACGAGGCCTTTAATTTAAATTTTGCAACAGTATAATTGAGTAGGAGTAAAACTGTGATTTGCTTTTGAGGTTTGGGCTACTGAGATCTCGAGACAAAATAAGGAAATCTCCAAATGAAAGACACGGCATCCTTAATTTCAATTTCCAAGTGTTACGTCGATGGCGCTGACTATATACATTTCAATTAGTGTGGCGTGTTTGTCGCGATCGACGACGTTGACAGGACAAACCAAGTCTAATCCATATGTGTAGCTGGAGATAACCTGTGTTTAGGATCACTGCGTAATACTAGCTACTACGACGATACACGCATATGGTTTCAGCACCCACGATCGAATTGCATGAGCCCGTGCCTGGTCTCGAGGATGCATGATAGTACTACCTCGTTCCTGTGCCTGCCACTTTATTCATGCTGCTGTTACGCAAGGAGCACCGGAGCTTACGATTCCGGCCGGCACTTATCGGCGTACGTCCCATGATTCTCGCCTCGCCTTTGAATGTGATGATGTTGCTTGAGCACTGGGTGGCATGAATTAATGATGAGTTCGAAACCATGATCGAGATGGGACTGGGATCGCACAAAGGGCGTAAAACAACATCGTTGACGCGCGTCAGCTGTCCAGATCATGACATCGGACGCATTTTTTTGTTGCGTTACTTGGACTTCACTCCATGCCACTTGTCCCTGTGTTTGCATCGGCACAAATTGGCGGCATCCCCGGAAACTTGGCCAGAAATGGGGAGTGGGGCGGATCTGAATCCGGAGAGGAAGGATCTCTGCAACAAGTTGGCCGCCGCATTTCGTAGCCCAATCAACAGTTCAACACCCATCGATGGGTTTTCCGTTAGATAATTCTTCAATGTGTTCGTTCTTACTATGAGATCGCTTGTCTAAAGTCGGTTGTGTAAATCTGCCTCAGGGTTACGGCTCGACAGAGAGTGGTGGCATATCCATTATGGTCGACCGCGAAGAGTGCTCCCGCGTAGGCTCCGTCGGCCGAGTCTCCCATAACGTCGAGGCAAAGATCGTCGACATCGTCACCGGCGAGCCCTTGTCGGTCGGCCAGGAAGGGGAGCTGTGTGTGAAAGGTCCTCCCATCATGACAGGTGACGCCCCGAACACCGTCTTGCAATGCACATGCAGCGCCCTTGGCTATGTCCATTCAGTTTTCTAACGCTGCAGTGAGATTACTTACAGTTCGATCTGTCTCCATGCATGTGGCTTGCAGGTTATGTCGGCGACGAGGAGGCGAACACAGCCACTTTCGATTCTGAAGGCTGGCTCAAGACCGGCGACCTCTGCTACATAGACCATGATGGGTTGCTGTTCATGGTAGATAGGCTCAAGGAGCTGATCAAGTACAAGGCCTATCAGGTGAGCTCTTAGTTTCTGACCAAACTGTTATTATGTACTATGTCCTATAACTTTGCTTTGCATCTATCCTCTGTTGATCCTTTGGCCGATCGATAAACTGAATGTGGCAGGTTCCACCCGCGGAGCTAGAGCTTGTTCTGCAATCGTTGCCCGAAATTCTTGATGCCGCAGTTTTACCGTAAGCCCACCAAAACAATGGTCTTCGGTATGAAGTTGTAACTTGTAACTACCACACGCTCTTGCAGTGCTGATCATTCTAACGATCTTGCAGGTATCCACACGAAGAGGCAGGGCAGATACCCATGGCGCTCGTGGTGAGGCAACCAGGAAGCAAGGTCACTGAGGCACAGGTCATGGAGCATGTAGCCAAGCAGGTGGCGCCGTACAAGAAGATCCGCAAGGTGGTGTTCGTCGACTCCATACCCAAATCGCCGGCCGGGAAGATCTTGAGAAGGCAGTTGTCAGACCATGTCCAGTCGTGTCCCGTGTCGAGACTTTGATCAAGATTGTTTCACAAATTCATAAATGCCATAAAATTGGTTTTAACTCATGTTTTCTATTTTCTTAGAAGAGAACCTCAACCAAGATGAGGAAAATCAATTTGTAGACCTTCCCCTTGCTGAAGGCAAGCCCCCAACACCTTCTCTTAGTTTAAATTTTTAGTTTTAGCGTATGAATTTTCTTGAATGCTTGTTTGAACGCTTTTGATCCTATGCATGTCACATGTCATTTGCATTAAGTGATAGTCGTTAGATATGAAACACTAACCCAATACTTTATATGTGTGCTAGGAATCTTGGGGCTCATACCCCTAAATTCTAAATAAATCTGAGAAAAGGGAACATGTTGAGGTTCTGGAAAGACCTTGGATGAATGATAAATCCCTAATGAATGAACGGAATATCTCATTCTCTGATTGTGGGACGATTTTTTTATTGTATCCTTCAGACGTAGACTCATGAGCTACTTAATAAATGGAATAAAATTCAGGAGAAAGCAAGGGAGGTGACCCTCTCCGAGAATCCTGATCAGGTGTGTTGGATCCTGAACAAGAACAGAAAGTTCTCCGCTAAATCTATATATAAATATTTGGAGAAAATGATGGTTGGTTGGAATTACAAATGGCTTTGGAAAACTAAAATTCCTTTGAAAAATAATTTATTTATGTGGCAAATCTTGCATGATTCAGTACTAACAAGAGAAAAAAACGAGAAAAAGAAATTGGATTCCTTCTTGCTCCTTTTTTGACGAGGTTGAAAGTGGTACCCACTTGTTCTTCTCTTGTGCCACGGCGAAAAATGTTGGGTGGATCATTGGGAAAGTGCTGGACACTGATACTTGTCGACAATATCTGTCAGCCCAGTGGAAACCAGGGTACCACGGGCCGGCCTGCCACAGCCCTCAGCACTCTGAAGATTATGCTAAGAACCAGGCGTTTCAGCCTGGCGAGCCTCGCGAGGGACTTTTCCCTCGCGAGGGCCTCCCTTGGCTGGAATATCACTAAGTCCTGGCGCACGTCTGCGCCTCCCTCGCGAGGCTTCCCTCGCGAGACGTCAAGTACTTCAGAACCTCGGCGAGACACCCAGCCCTCGCGGGGTTCCTTCAAGGGGAAGCAAGCTCTGCACCTGCTGCAGACCGCACATGGCCTCTGCGCCCGCCGAAGAGTGACGCGCGCGCCTGCGCGCGATGACGACGACGCCGCAGTTGCCATTCTGGTGATTAAAGCGGTCAACAAAGCTGCGCCAAGCAAAGGAGGCAGCAAGCCTTGCCATTTTGGTGATAAGGGGACCGTTGGCCGCTACGCTCCAAGCCGACGTCACCGTGGGGCACGCCACGGACCTCTGCAGCGCCAGCCCATCGTCCTGGATGGACGGTGGCTTTTTCTGCCAAGGAGACGTTGCTCTCTGCCATGGACCATGTCCATGGACAACCCCATCGCCGTGCACTGTGCTCCTCTGCCGTCGCCATGTGGTAGCCCTTCCCGCCTTGTGAATTGGGGGAAGAGGCTCGGGGCGCCTATATAAGAGAGCAGTGTACGACCAAGAGAGGGGATCGGCCATTGGATCCCCATTCGATCGATTCATTCCACACCCAGTCGGCTACGTCGCAAGGAAGAAGACGAAGCTCCTTCCACCATAGTCCACCATAGCCAAAGCTGAGCCCTCGGCAAGCTCATTGTACTGTAACTTCTTAAAGCAGTGCAATACAACATAGCAGGACGTAGGGTCTTTACACCTCATGGTGGGCCTGAACCTGGGTACGGGCTGGTGTTTACTCTCTGCCGTGATATTCCTCACCGAGCTCGACGAGCACCGTCGCCGAGGTAGTTGAGGATTTGTTTGACGTCGTGTTCAGCCCCTTACTCGATTCCTGGCATCAGTGAGACACCCCTAGTTCCTTGGGACCAGCTCTCCGACATTTGGCGCGCTAGGTAGGGGGCTGAGGCACGTCTTCAACCTCTTCGATCTCTCCGTGCCATGACTGACACGCGAGCCGAGCGTCTCGCCCGACGGACGTCCGGCAGGGCCAACACCGAGCCCGCCATCAACCGCAACCCGCGTGGCCGCCCACGCGCCAACCACGCTCCAGAGCGCGACGTCGACCCCGAGTCGAGCACCCAGAGGACGGCGACGGCGACGAGGAAGCTTCCTCCCAGCACCCGTCCAGGAACCCGAGTGCCTCCACGCAGAGCCGGGCAGCGCCCAGCCCAGCCACTGCGCTACTCATGGCGCAGGAGCTGCTGCGCTACCGCCCCACGCAGGCGGGCCACGACGTCTGGCTCGGACGCCTCGAGGATCTCATCAACGCCGCTGCCGTACCTGCTCCAACGCCGGCACCCTCTCGTTCGCTGGTGCACCACTCCGAACGCGGAGGGAACATAGCGCACGGCGCTCCTCCTCCCCCTCCGCCTCCGCCGCCACCTCCTCCGGCTGGACCACGGCGGGGAACCACCGCGCCGCGTCACACGCATCCTCGCCGCATGACTGCCAGATTGTGCAGCGAACTCCAGCGGATGCGCGCGTGGAGATCGAGCGCCAACGGGACCGCCACAACCGCGTCGTCCAGGAGATTGCCGCCGCAGGCCGCCAGAACCGCAATGCGCTCGCTGGTGGCGCTGTGACGTACGCCACAGGCTGCACCGCCTTCACCCGCAACTTGCGCCGCGTCGTCTGGCCGCTGAAGTTCAGCCAGATCTCCCTCCGCGCTACGACGGCAGGACCAACCCTCTGGAGTTTCTGCAGCTCTACACCGTCTCCATCCAAGCCGCGGGAGGCGACGACAAGCTGATGGCCAACTGGCTCTCCATGGCCCTCAAGGATTCAGGACTCTCATGGCTCATGAACCTCCCCGAGTGCTTCAGGATGCAACTACCATTGTCCAAGCTTGCGAGACATGCCAATTCCACGCCAAGCAGGTCCATCAGCCTGCACTGGGGCTCCAGACCATCCCGCTGTCCTGGCCCTTCGCGGTCTGGGGGCTGGATATCCTGGGACCGTTCCCACGCTCCAGCGGGGGCTACCGCTACCTCTACGTCGCCATCGACAAGTTCACCAAATGGGCGGAGGTCGAAGCGGTGCGCAGCATACTGGCGAGATCAGCGGTGAAGTTCATCAGAGGCCTGGCCTGCCGCTTCGGCGTGCCAAATCGCATCATCACCGACGACGACTCACAGTTCACCAGTGGCATTTTCAGAGCCTACTGCGAAAGCCTCGGCACCCGGCTCTGCTTCGCCTCGGTGGCCCACCCACGAAGCAACGGGCAGGCCGAGCGAGCAAACGCTGAAGTGCTCAAGGGCCTCAAGACAAGAAGCTTCAACCGCCTCAAGGCCCACGACAAGAACTGGATTGAAGAACTCCCATCTGTGCTCTGGTCCATCCGCACCACTGCCACAAAGCCCACTGGAGAAACGCCGTTCGCCCTCGTCTATGGCGCTGAAGCAGTCCTCCCCACCGAGATCAAGCATGGGTCCCCACGGATCCTCGCTTTCAACGAGGACGACCAGAAAGAACTCCACAACGACGACCTGCTGCTGCTCGATGGACTACGTCGCCGTGCTGCCCTCCGGGCGGCAAGGTACCAGCAAGATCTGCACGGCTACCACAGCCGCCACATACGCCCGCGCACCCTCGAGACATGCGATCTCGTCCTGAGGAGGATACTCTCCAGAGAGGGCCTCCACAAGCTCTCACCCATGTGGGAAGGCCCTACAGGGTCGCACACATCGCTAGACCCGGCGCGGTACGACTCGAGACGGAAGACGGCATCCCGGTCAAAAACCCGTGGAACATCGAGCATCTACGCAAGTTCTACCCGTGATCACGTCGCGGCAGGCATTTTTTGTCTCAAGAGGGAAGTATATGCATCTTCACCTCCCAGCTTCACAAAAGCTTCTCCCTCCACGAGGGCCACCTCCTCTGAGCTCTCTCTACAACGCGTCATCACGGGCCGCGAGAAGGCTCAGCCACTCCGTGTGGAACCCCATGCCTAGACATGGCGGATTTTATCTTGGCCACGCCAAGTTGCTTTTCTTACGTTCATTCACGCTCACATTTTTTCCCATGCGCACCTCGCGAGCGGGGGCTGAGCACGGTGCCTGTGCCTCGGGAACATCCCAGCAGCATCGCAAAACCCAAAGGATCCGAGCTCTAACTTGTGGGCCTGCTCCCACGCGCGTTACCTCACCAAAGAGCTCTGACTCATGGGCCTGCTCCCGTGCACGTCACCTCACCAAGGACCTTGGTGCTTTTTCTCCTCGTGAGATACACATGAGGAAACCTATGAGCGCGCATGAGTTGTACAGCCGTGCATTGCTTGTGGGTATGCCTCCCTGTCCAACTCATGAAACAAGACGCTCTACAAGGCCACGGAACTCAAGACCAGCCTCGAGAGGAAAAACACCTCGTCAGGGAACATGACGCCCTCTATAAGACGAACGTCTCGCAAAGCTAAGTACAGAACTTGTTGAGTTTTCCCCTCGCTGGTTTTTCGCCTCTCGAGCCTCCGTTTCTCTCTTACGCTTCATGAGCTGCTTGCGCGTCAAAGGGGGGCTCCTGAGCATCGTGCCTCGAGATCCCTTACCTCTCCGAGCCTCGTGCACCCGCCGGCCTTGTCGAGCCCTGACTCTGACATACCGAGCGGCGGTGCTGTTGCGCTGAGAGCAGGGTCCTAACGACGTAGAGCGAAAAGACATGAAGAAGAGATAAAAGGCTCCCGAGGGGCACTTGCTGGTTTTTCGCCTCTCGAGCCTCCTTTTCTTTCTTACGCTTCATGGCCTGCTTGCACGTCAAAGGGGGGCTCCCGAGCATCGTGCCTCGAGAGCCCTTACCTCTCCGAGCCTCACGCACCCTCCGGCCTTGTTGAGCCCTGACTCTGACATACCGAGTGGCGGTGCTGTTGCGCTGAGATCAGGGTCCTAACGACGTAGAGAGAAAAGACATGAAGAAGAGATAAAAGGCTCCCGAGGGGCACTCGCTGGTTGTTCGCCTCTCGAGCCTCCTTTTCTTTCTTACGCTTCATGGGCTGCTTGCACGTCAAAGGGGGGCTCCCGAGCATCGTGCCTCGAGAGCCCTTACCTCTCCGAGCCTCACGCACCCTCCGGCCTTGTTGAGCCCTGACTCTGACATACCGAGCGACGGTGCTGTTGCGCTGAGAGCAGGGTCCTAATGACGTAGAGCACAAAGACATGGAAAAAGAGATAAAAGGCCTCCCAAGAGGCACTCACTGGCACGCAATATGATTTTCACAAGTCTTTACAAACGAAATGGCAAATCCTAAGATAAATTGTGCTCCGAGCACGTCTTACCACAGGAGCAGCTCAAGCAGCAGGACGGCCGTCGTCCTCGCCGTCGGCAGCTTCATCGTCTTCCTCCTCAGCGCCTTCCTCGCCATCATCTCCCTGGGTCAGGTCCTGCTCGACCTCAACCCTCTTGAAGCGCTGGACGAACCTCTCCACGTCCTTCCACACCGCGACGAGCTACGCTCTGGCGTCGGCCCCGCAGAACCAGGGCCCACGCATCGCCAAGGGGCCCGGAGACCTCGATGCTCGCCGAAGGCCCCAAAGCACGGTGCCCCGGGCTTGGGGCGGACTCAGGTCGCGCCTGGGGGCTCCGGTGAGAGTTTTCTCCCTCATCCGCGCCAGGGGCCTCTCGGGGGCCCGAAGTGCCCTCGGCGTCCTTCCGCCCGTGGAGCATGTCCTGCTGATCGCCAGGGGCAGAATCAGCCTGTCTCGCTGTGGCCGCTCCCGCCGCGGCCTCGGAGTCCGCCGCTGTCGCCTCAGGGCCCGCGCTTGGTGGAGGCGGCTGCACGGTGGCCCCCTCCGTCTCAGCGTCGGCGCGCTCCTCCGCCGACATCGCGGCCTTCGCCGCCGTCTCTTCCGTCGCCTCAGTTTCCCCCTCCTCGTGGCGCTCGCCGCAGGAGGAGGGGAGGCCGCAGCCTCATGGTGAGGCCCCCCAGCAGTGGGCACTGCAGACGCCGCTGCAGCTCCAGAGCTCTCTCCGACCTTCTGGAGCATGTGTCGCTTCGTCCCTGCGGGGAGCCTGGCGAGGAAAGCAAGCGAAAATCCCTCTAGAGAGGCAGCCAAGAACGCGTCATGAAAAAGAAAGGAGGCGCGAGGCTTACTCGGCGGTCTCAATCCACCTCTTCGTCGTCCGCCGTGGCTGCGGGACGTTCGCCTCCGCCCCTCCTGGGGCGCATCTACTTCCTCCTCGCGAGCACTCTTCCGACCCCCGGCAGGCCTGTCGTGGCTCGCCTTCGTGTGGGGCTCGCGGCGGCCTATCAAGGCCTCCTTGTCGTCGCTCTCCTCGTTGACGCGTCGCGAGGGGACGATGAGGTACGGGTCCTCGCTGCCTAAAGAGATCTCGTGGATCTCCCCTTCAGGCTGTGCATCTCTCGAGGAGCTTGCATCCCCTGCCGAGGAGATCGTGGCTTCGTGGGCGGCCGTGGCTTGCCACGTGTCTCGGGCCAGGCAGGCTGTTTTGGGCCCACGACGCTTCGCCTGCGTCCACGAGACTCCAGCGTGCCCATCGCGGGCCCGGGGGCTACTGTCGGCCCAGTGGAAACCAGGGTACCACGGGCCGGCCTGCCACAGCCCTCAGCACTCTGAAGATTCTGCTAAGGACCAGGCGTTTCAGCCTAGCGAGCCTTGTGAGGGACTTTTCCCTCGCGAGGGCCTCCCATGGCTGGAATATCACTAAGTCCTGGCGCACGTCTGCGCCTCCCTCGCGAGGCTTCCCTCGCGAGACGTCAAGTACTTCAGAACCTTGGCGAGACACCCAGCCCTCGCGGGGTTCATTCAAGGGGAAGCAAGCTCTGCACCCGCTGCAGAGCGCACATGGCCTCTGCGCCCATCGCAGAGTGACACGCGCGCCTGCGCGTGATGACGACGACGCCGCAGTTGCCATTCTGGTGATTAAAGCAGTCAACAAAGCTGCGCCAAGCAAAGGAGGCAGCAAGCCTTGCCATTTTGGTGATAAGGGGACCGTTGGCCGCTACGCTCCAAGCCGACGTCGCCGTGGGGCACGCCACGGACCTCTGCAGCGCCAGCCCATCGTCCTGAATGGACGGTGGCTTTTTCTGCCAAGGAGACGTTGCTCTCTGCCATGGACCATGTCTATGGACAACCCCGTCGCCGTGCACTGTGCTCCTCTGCCGTCGCCATGTGGTAGCCCTTCCCGCCTTGTGAATTGGGAGAAGAGCCCCGGGGCGCCTATATAAGAGAGCAGTGTACGACCAAGAGAGGGGATCGGCCATTGGATCCCCATTCGATCGATTCATTCCACACCCAGTCGGCTACATCGCAAGGAAGAAGACGAAGCTCCTTCCACCATAGTCCACCATAGCCAAAGCTGAGCCCTCGGCAAGCTCATTGTACTGTAACCTCTTAAAGCAGTGCAATACAACATAGCAGGACATAGGGTCTTTACACCTCACGGTGGGCCTGAACCTGGGTACGGGTTGATGTTTACTCTCTGCCGTGATGTTCCTCACCGAGCTCGACGAGCACCGTCACCGAGATAGTTGAGGATTTGTTTGACGTCGTGTTCAGCCCCTTACTCGATTCCTGGCATCAGTGAGACACCCCTAGTTCCTTGGGACCAGCTCTCAAGAAATTCTATACCTTGTTAGTTGCTGCAGTTTGTTGGTCTATTTGAAAAACAAGGAACGAAAGTGACATTTGACAAATATGTGCTGCAAACCCCTATTACTATTGTCTTCACAGTGCGTTCCTATATATCGTATTGGACATGGCTTTACTCTAGTGAAGATCATGAAGCTATCTCTGTGGGAGCATCTCAACTCAAGAAGATTGTGATGTCTTTCTTGGACGGAAGAGATGTTGGTGGTGCAACGACCGCGGAGTCGCCCAAAGAGATGTTGCGCCCGACAAATGGTGGATCTGGTGATCTGCTGTGGACGCCTAAGCCCATGACGTTTTTGAAAAGGACGTTGCTACGTCGTGGTCGACCACGATCTGGCCTATATCGTGGTCAGTTCGGACAACCCAGAAAAAGCAAGGATACGTACGTTTCGTGAACGAGTACAACCCAGAAAAAGGAAGGATGCATACGTATCGCGTTGATCATGAGCACGGGACCAGCAGGTCACGCGGGACGCGCGCGCGGGAAACAACCCCGATTTCCAGACCCATTAAAAGTGGACCACGGGGACGCGAACCCCAGATCCTTTCTTCCTCCCCACGCCCCACCATAGCTGCCTCTCTCTGGAGGAAAACCCAGAGCTCGCCCCCACCCCAGAATTCCCCAAGGATTCCAACAAAAAGGTTACATCCCTGAAGAAAAGAAGCCACGATCTGATCATCCCTTGTCCCCTCTCCCCCAGATTTCAACCAAAAAGCAAAAAAAGAAAGCAGCGAGGATATTTACATCCCATCACAGATCTCTCCAGGAAAAAGAAGTCCAGATCTGTCGAAGTTGCATCTCTAGCTCGGAAAGTTGCATCACAAGTATCCAGAAGGTTGTTTCTTCAGAATTAAAACACCAGATCCAGAAAGAGAGAAGCTACTTCAAGATCAGAAGAACATCTGTAAGTTTTTCAAAAGGGAAACATCTGTTCTTCCCTCCCTGCACCCCCAGATTCATCATGTTTCTTCATTTTGGGCATGAGCTTCTTACCACTATGAACTAGAAGATTGCTCCGGATTTTACATCACTGCAAAAAACATGTAGAGATAGTTGCTTGTCAGATAAATATTGATAAGAAATAACATGGCAATTTCTGTGTAGAGAAAAATATAGATGTAAAAAAATGAACTTATTAGCACGAATTTTGTTGGGGGAACTTGTGATTTTCATGACAAAAATAGAACCATTAGTTCTTGGTGTAAACTGAAATTTTCTTACTGTCATATCAAGTCCTTACACTAGATACTGCACCATGCTATGTTGTTTGACAGTAACCAGTACCTACTGACGCCGTAGGTACAATGTTTTATGATAAAACTTGCAGTGCATGAAACAAAAAGTAGTATCTAAGGTGTTCTTGACAGCAACATGTACATAGTAAGATAATGAACTGCTGGACAAAACATGGTAAAAATATATGAACATACATTAAAGTTAGAGGAAGCTCTATTGTAAGTAAAATTATAGTATCAGGCATACGAATGCAAAGTTATTTTAGCTGTCCAGCAACTTTCATATGGTGTTGGGATACAACTGCTACTGCCATAAAAGGAGAAAATAACTACTTGTTGGAAAAACTATCTTCAATGCAACTGAATTGTTGTAACTTTATGAAAACTAACAAGTTCTTACAGCACCACCACCTGCAAAAAAAATGCTCAAAACACCCCCACTATGTTTGTGAACACCATAGCAAACATGTTTTTCTAATGAACTGCTGGACAATGGAACTGAAATTAAGGTGAAAAGTAAAATTCCTGTTGCACAAGAAAACTTGTCTTACATTTTGTTTTCGAGAACATACTGAACTGCTGGGTTGACAAAAACTCCATGAACCTGAATTAAGATAAAACAAAAGTAAAATTAGAGGAAGCTCTGTTTGTAAGTAATATAATAGTATTAGGCCTAAAAAAATGCATGTTTTATTTGAGCTGTAAGTAAGAGTTTCATCTTTCATAGCCATATTTTTCACTATTGTAAGACTGTACTTGTTTATTTCTACAGAACACAAAAGGAGGAAGACAGAAACAAAATGGATGGTGGGCGCTATGCTGGGATTGATATTAACATTCCGTTTACGGATGATATGCCTGGTAGTTCGCATGGTGCAGAGGGCCCAAATGTAACTGGTCCATATGGCGTTGGTATTGATGTAAACATGGAAGAAGGGGCTACTATGCAGACAGGGGTACCTTCTGAAACTGCTCTAACCTTATCTAGTGCAGAAAGCGACAGCGATGGCGAAGTACAGTCGACTCCAGAAGGTTTTGTCCCCAAAACACCATACCTTGGCATGCTGTTTGACTCACCAGAGGCTGCCCTGCTACACTACAACCGGTATGCCAAGCATGTTGGATTTTCAGTGAAGATTAGCTCGTCTCGGAGAGCCGTGGGTGACAACCAGAAGGATAAAGCTTTGTACATTTGCAACAAAGCTGGTAAAAATAAAGAAAAGGAAGGAGAAGCACCGCCCTTGAAAGCAAGGAATCGAACTATAACATTGCTAACTGATTGCAAAGCAAAGTTGCGTGTGAAGAGGATTGGATCAAACTGGAAAGTCACACAGTTTGTTGAAGAGCATACACATGAGCTGATCAAGAAGTTTGCGTTGAAGAAGTACTTGAGGTCGCACAAGAGGATCCCTAGAGAGGAGAGGAAGTTCATTGACCTGCTTCATGAAGTAAACCTGTCAGCTGGGAGGATATTGCAAATTATGGCTGAGCTGTATGGGTCTATTAGGAATGTACCTTATGATAGCAAGGCTATAAGCAACTACACTGCTAAGTTAGGTGAGGGGCACAGGATTCGAGATGTTAAACAGCTGCTGGAACTTTTTGAAGATGTAAAGAAGGATGATCCAGGATTCTTCTACAAGTACTTGCTTGATGATGAAGACAGAGTAGTAAATATCTACTGGGTTGATGGTCCTGCAAGAGAAGTCTACAAGAACTATCATGACTGTGTCTCCTTTGATACCACCTACATGACTAACAAGTACAACATGCCTTGTGCGCCGTTCATAGGGATTAACCGCTATGGGCAGTCCATCCAGTTTGGTTGTGCTTTTGTTAGGAATGAGCAGATACCTAACTTTGGTTGGATTTTCCAGACTTTCTAGAGGCTATGGGAGGGGTGCAACCTCTGAATATCATCACAGACCAGAGTCAGGCGATGAGATCTGCCATCCTTGCAGTATTTGTTGGTATTGTGCATCGCTACTGTAGGTGGCACATAATGCAAAAGGTGCAAGAGAAGCTTGGTTCATTCATCAGCAAGCATGAGCAGCTGCGGCGTCGGTTCAACGAGATAATCGATTATAGCGTAAATGTTCCGGAATTTGAGCAAGCCTGGGCTGAGATGGTGCAGACACATGGTGTTGCTGACAACAAGCACTTCCTGGACCTTTATGACCTGAGGGAGTTCTTTGTTCAGCCTACTTCATGCATCGGTTCTACCCCTTCCTGCAAACTACAGCTCGTAGCGAGGGATTCAACGCTGTGTTGAAGCAGTATGTTACACCAGATGACAGCTTGGTGCGTTTCTTCAATCAGTACATGAAGCTGCAGGAGAAGATAGATTCGGCGGAGGATTCCCATGAATTTGTTGGCACTGATAGGACAGTGAGGACGTGGTGTGATTTTCCAATGGAGCAGATTCTAGATACCTACACACTGAGTATCTACGATCTGTACCAGAAAGAGCTGCGCAAAATTACTTCCTACAACATTCGTGATCATGGTGATAGTGTTTATGAGGTTTATCCATTCAGGGTTCAGTTTTTGGGTATGGACAAGGAGTTACTTTGTTGATGTTGATTTGCCAAATGAGATTTACAACTGTCAGTGTTGTAAGATCAACAGAGATGGCCTCCTTTGCTGCCATGTGAGCAAAGTAATGCCATTTGGGTGCAGTGTACAAATATCCAGAACATTACATCCTGCCTAGGTGGTGTAAACCCCTCCTGATATAGTTGTAGGAGACTGAACCGCGTGAGATTCCACTGGTAAGTTGCCTAGGAAAGAGATGAGATTGCTTCGTTACGGTAACCTTTGCTCAGATTTTGCACAGCTTGCTGTTGGAGCAGCAGCTTCGGAAAAAACAGAAGAGGTGGCCCGGAAGCATATGCAAGCACTAGAAAAGGAACTTGCTATGATGAAGAAAGCAGCTGCTGATGCGCTGAAAAGAAGAAGAATAAGGCTGCAGCACAAAAGGCTGCTGCCACTGAAGAAACAATGCAGACAGAAGCTGGGATGGAAGGTAGCACAGCTTACAATGGAGGAGAAACAGTGGGCGCGTCGAACTCTGCAGTGCAAGATCCTCTGAGGCAAACTCCTGTAGGAAGGCCACGCTCCAAAAGGAGAAAAGGAGCTCTGCATCTACAACCGACACGGAAAACTACTTGCAGTGTTTGTACTTCTGAAGCTCATGATGCACGAAATTGCCCTGTGAGGTTGGCAAACCCAGAGAAGTACCCACTGCTGGCACTCTTCCAGTAAAATCTCTCTTGATAGGAACACTAGATATTGAGAAACCTACACTGTGCTAGTTGTTTTTTATGTAAGCAGCAGAACGTGCGTTAAAAGTAATTTTCTCTTTCATTTTGCAAAAAGCTTGCAGCTGCACTGTGCTAAAAGTTTTTGATGTAAAACTACTGAAGAGAGAGATGAACAACAAGCATGATTGTTTCTCTGGGGTGTAAGAAACTTTTACTAGTTTTTACCTAATCAAATGGCAAGCTGCCATTCTGCCTTGTTCTCGTGCCACCTGAGCATTTTTTCATTGAATAACTTCCTGACATTTGGCATGTCGATTTGCTCGAACTGTTCTGGTACTTCATCTATACCGCCTTGCCAAGACTCTAAGATTCTCAGCATGAAGAACCCACAGTCATAACTGCAAAAACATAACATGTATCAACAAGTGCTTGATCAGAAAATCAAATGGTTGTTAACATTTTAAACGAAAGTAAAAAAATGACACATGTACTTTATGAATGCTTGATGTGCTGGTCCTTACCCATTTGTTTGTTTTGGAATTGGAATCATCTCCACTGGGTATTGCGAGATATTAACAGTTGAGTATCTGTACTCCTTGTTCCACATGTACTTTATGAATGCAACCAACAGATTGCACGCATCCATCATGATTGATTTACCATTTCGAGTAGTGATTGAGTCCATTACTTCAAATCTCCTTGCCTTGATGTTTAGGTTGACTAGAAAATAATGGCCAGATGATGTTTCACTACATCCTTCAAAATTTTGTAGTGAAGGGAAGCAAATCTGTTTTCCGAAAAAAAGTAACATGTGTTAACTTGGAGTAAAAAAAATGTTTCTGATGAACCAATAAACACAAGATGGATAGCAGGAAAAAAATGTGTAAGATATATACTTACAAGTTCCTTTTGGTCTAATCTGTTTGTATTTAAGAAGGCGTTCTTCACTTCTTTCAGATCCACTCGCTCATCCCTCAAGTATTTCTGATGGTGGAAAAAAGATAGGTAAAAATTAACCTTACTTGTAACAATTAAACCTTACATCAAAAAAGAATTTATCTTGAGAATTATAGTGTAACTTTACATGTGGAACTAAAAAAAAAGATTGGTTACCAAAAAAAGATTGGAGATGATTACAATTGTTACTAGTAGACATGTGTTAAAAATTACTAACACAACAAAAAAGAATCATTGATTAGCAGATTTGGATTTCGACTTACAGAAATGCGAAGAGGCATGATTACTTTATTTGGATTTTTGTTTTCCGCCTTCATCATGTGGATGGCAATTTCGCAGACTATGTTGATAAGCTTCTTGCCTGGTTTTACTGAATCAGCCAAAGCTTGCACATCGCAAAACAAAGTCCCAATGTCCCAGACAATTTCACTGTTTGATTTAGACGAAGTTTTTGTTCCATGGAGGCAAACCATTGTAAAGCTCCTCCGCTTGTTTGCTGGGCTTCATCACTCTTTTGCTTGCTGCTGGTGCATCAGTCCCACCTTTGCTTGATGCTGGTGCATCAGTCCCACCTTTGCTACATCCAGCATTTGACACTTGGTTGCTGATGGCTGGATCCCTGCTGCAACCAGCTAGTGCGTTTGGTGCTTGGTTGATGACTGGACAAGGTGGACCAGTCTCATCAAACCCCAAATCAAAAGATGGAGGATCTGGTGCAGCATCAAAATTTTGCTTGCGCTTCACCCATTCATTGCTGTTGAAGATTAATTTCCTTGCAAGAGCATCTTGCTCTTCTGTGGTGGTTTGATGTGCCTCAACTTCCTTGGCTGCTCTGGGTGAAGGTAACCTCCTAGTGCCTTTGGCCGGCGAAGGTACTTGCGGAATGTTCAGTCCCGGATTTGATGCCGTTTCCAAGCGGACAGCTCCCCTGGTCCTGTACTTGCTAGGTGAAACTGGTGTACAAGTTACATCCTTCTGTTTCAGCTCTGGTTGATCAGCGAATGTCACTGCCTTCCTCTTCCTACATCTTGATTTTACAGGCACTTTATGGATGTCGAACAGCAGCCAATGTAAACTGGTGACAATACCATTTTTACTTACATAACTGTTTCCTAAAATAAATGACTTATATTACTTACACTGTAAAAAGTTCTACTGCTAGCATAAAGTAAGATACCGAGGTCTATTAATTTCACTACATACTAGATTAACCCTATATACTCCACCATGCTATGGTCACAAAAAAGCAAGAAAAAATGCATATACAAAAAATAAACTGAATATAAACCTTACATCTAGCACTCTCATCTGCATACACAAAAATGCATAGACAATGCACTCTCATCTGCATCAGTATATGAAAAATAAAAAATACATCTACACCACTATCAGGTTTTTGGATCGTGCTTAAAAAAGGAATTTGCAAGCAAAACTACAAAAAAATAACAAAAACGACACTTCCGAGATCACACAGTTTACATTGTGAAAAAATGGACAGAAAACATAACACACAAACATGCATTGGGAGTCTTATATCAGAGATTCGTGCTTGAACTGCATACTTTGCTCATGTAAAAATCCTACATCAGAGATTCAGCGAAAAAAAATTACACCTAGAAACATTTACTGTCTGCAGGTTTTTAGTTTGTGCTTGTGGAATACATGAGCGCTAAAAAATTCCATTCAGAAACAAATCTCAAAACACCTAAAAAAGCGCATACAGGATTCATATACGCACTGACAGTATATAGCAAAAAAAAAGTAGTATGAGAAGAAGATTACATCCGGCAAACTAACCTAGTACTGGATGAAGGTGCGCCTGAATCTTCAAATCCCCCCGGTCTGCACAACAATAATCAAAAAAATGTTACGTGTCTACGACCCAGATCTGCTCGATAGGGGCAAATCCTAGAAGATGGAGATGTAAATTTGTCATGCTTACCTTCCTTTGCTGGCGAAAAACAACCGCCGTCGTAGATCCGCCGTCGCCGATGAAGAATACCCTAGCCACCCCGATGCGCGCCGCCCTCTCTTCCCTCCACCTCTAACCACAAATCGCTCGCGGCCTCAAGCAGATGGAAGGTACGCGCGGCGATGGACCTCGAGGTACGGCGGCGAGACGGACAAGACGGTAGCTCGACGGCGATTTCTCTCCGTGGATGCGGGAGCTGCGAGGAGGGCGAGCGGTGGGGGCGAGCAGGAGGAAGGTGCGCGCGGCGATGGACCTCGAGAAACGGCGGCGAGAAGGGCAGGACGGGAGCTCGTCGGCGATTTCTCGCCGTGGGTGCGGGGAGCTGCGAGCAGGGCGAGGTGTGGGGAATGAGGACGAGCGATGGCACAGATTTCGAAATTTGAACAGTCGCCTGGTAATTGCTAGCCGCACACGCGTAACTGCCCCCGGAGGAAACGGTCGGTTTGACGAGCCGTTCGATCCGGATCGCGCGGCCACGGGCGGTGAGCTCGCGTTTGTCCAGAACGAGGTCGACCAGTAAAAAGAAATTGCGTTTTGAAAATGGCCATATGTTGCTAAATGTTATACGAAGGTCAGAATTATAGTTTAAGATTAGCTTAAGAGATATTTAGTAAAATGATTTCTTATACTATGAAAGTAATAGAAAGGGCCTAGCCCATTTGGAAACAAAATCTTTGCGCTGCATCGCCCGTCACAACATGCCACAGGATCGAGAGCGCTGGATGACACGTATGCCTTCTACCCCTTCGCGTAACTTGTCTGTCAGCTTGATTATGGAACGAGCTCCTCTGGTGCTACAGTACCCTAACTTTGTTGGGTTCTTAACCGTTGGATAGCAAACGAATGGTGCAGATCAACAAATGAACAGCACAGAATCTACATTACTGAATCAACAGTACTTAATCTTGACCTTTCATTTTACATCCAATGGCTAAGTTGCCCTAACTTTGCAAGAGCAAAGTCAGAGGAGCCGGTTCCCTTGATTATATCCTGCATGCTAAAGAAACAGCTCAGATTCACAGGTCTATTCTATTTCCCTAGGCTTCTCGTCAGTTGCCACAGCAACAGAGAACAGACAGCCTCGCCACCTCTGCGCCTCCCACCAACTCCTCCTCACGTGTTCCCCGATCAAAAGAATGTCGAGCGCATGAGGCGAAGGAGCCGTCGACGCCCGCACCGGCTACTGCGCGGCGACCAGGTCGTTCCGCAGCGTCCGCCCGCCGCTGCCGCTGCCGCCGCCGGACGTCCCGCTCACATTCCCGGCCTTCGCGCTGTCCATCCTGCCGTCCCCGCTCCCCGCCCACCCGGCCCTCCTCGACGCCGCCACCGGCGAGGCCGTCTCCTACCCGGCCTTCCTCTCCCAGGTGCGCGCCCTCGTCGGCGCCCTCCGCTCGCGCGCGCTCCCGTTCCCGCTCGGCCGCGGCGACGTCGCCTTCGTCCTCGCCCCGCGCGACTCGACGTGCCGGTCCTCTACTTCGCGCTCCTCGCCCTCGGGGTCGTCGTGGCCCCAGCCAACCCGGCACACACCGCCGCCGAGGTGGCACGCCTCGTCTCCCTCTCCAGCGCGTCCGTCGCCTTCGCCGTCTCCTCCACCGCCGACAAGCTCCCCGCCGGCAAGCTCCCCGTCGTCCTCCTCGACTCCCCGCGCTTCCGCTCCCTCCTGCACGAAGACCAATTTGGCGAGGTCGATTCGGCGGCGCCGCTCGACGCGGGAGCGGCCGTGCTCCAGTCGGAGACGGCGGCGATCCAGTTCTCCTCCGGGACGACGGGGTGGGTGAAGGCGGCGGCGCTGCCGCACCGGAGCTTCATCGCGATGGTGGCCGGGTACCACGCGCTGCACGTGACGTCGGGGAAGCAGGGTCGCGAGCAGGGACGGAGCCAGCACTCAGTATTGGAGGGGGCAGAATCAAGTTGGAGGGGGCGAAATAGCTTAGAACTACTAATTATAAGCATGATTATAAGTGAGTTTATGAAGGAAATCAATTTGTTGGGGGTGGCTTAGCCCCTGCCCGTCCCCCCCTTCCTCCGTCCCTGGTCGCGAGACGACGCTGATGGGCGCTCCCATGTTCCACTCCATGGGGTTCTGCTTCATCCTCAGAGGAGTGGCTCTGGGGTTCACGACGGTGGTGATGACGGACGCGGCGGCGCGTGCGGGGCTGAGGGGGGTGCTGGAGGCGGCGGAGCGGTGGCAGGTCACGGAGATGCTGGCGGCGCCGCCCGTGGTGCTAGGGATGACGAAGGAGATCAGGTGCCGGCTGGCGAGTCTTGAGAGGGTGATCTGCGGCGGCGCGCCTCTCACGGGATCGGTGGCGGAGCAGTTCCGGCGGCTGTTCCCGCACGTGGACCTGTGCATGGTTAGTGTTTCAAACATCCATGTGTCGTTTTCCGTTTTAGAAACGTATCTGGCGTCATCTTTACCTTTTTAAATGCCTACCGTATATGTCGTTTACTCCCTGTAGTTTTTATATATGAAAAACAGGACACGTGAACGCATACACGCAGCACTCTCTCATATCGTGTCAATCATCAACGATAAAATATTGGGAAGACGGCTCTCGTTTACTGGATTCTAGCATAAATGATTTTTTGTGTGCCGAATTTTGGTTAATATAATGATCCAAACCTGTTTTTAATTTGCTGCAGCGTGGTCTATTTTGCTTTGTGGGCAAGTAGCTTCAAAAAATAAGTTAAATGGATCCTCTTGGTCTACTTTGAGATGTGAAGACTCCCGAAATAAAATCTTGGAAGAGGATCCTCTTGGTTGCAGGATTTTGAAACCTAAGCATAACAGTAGCGAAAATGCAAAATCACAGCTAACAAAATGTCCCCGACCTATCTCAGTCGTCGATTTCTTCAAGATCCGTGCGTTTTTTTTTCAGAATATCCCCTCAGCTTTATTTATTCCTCATTAGAAAGTCCTGTCCTAGTCCGTGATTATCATACAAAATCCTAGTTATTCACTATCATTTACATGATAGAACATAAAAACCTGTTAATGCATTACCAGTTTTCTGTGGATATGTGCATTAGCCAAAAAACTGGATATATGCTTAACATTCTTTTTGGGATATATGCATTAACAAAAAATTGATAATGCAATAACATTTTTTCGAAAGATCTTTTTGGATCATGCATTAATTACTAGAAGATTTCATGCATAACAGAAATATCTTTTGGTTCCATGTATTAAGATTTTTCCACACAAGATTCAGAAGATTCAGATATCACATGAACATGAAAAGTTCCACACAAGATCGAGAGCATTCACATCAAAATCTGAAGTTCCACACAAGATTTCGAAGTTCCATCTGTAGTTCACACATAATGTGAAGTTCCACACAAGATCCTGAAAATTCATAGGTCATCTAACAAACTAGACTAGATCTTAACAAAAACACCACCAAATCACATCATCAAACAAACATCCATGTAACTTGATGATTTCTTTTTTTCTTTTTTCTATCTTAGTAAGCAAGATTGAAACAAGATTCGTACATGTATCCATCTACAAAATGAAGCACTAACCAAGATCTAATCAAACCACATGAACATGAAAAGTCCAAGACTGGTAGAGAATTAAAAAAGCCAAGTCCACTGAAAAGGAATCATCAACAAGGAATTGATCAAAAAACAAACAAAGACGGGGCTCAATCCAAGCCCTTGATGCCCAGATCTGCTGCCCCTCATGCCCTGAATCGGTCTCCCATCCCAGATCTGCTAAGGAAGGGACCGAGTTCACCGGCGTGCGTCCTAGCCACGGGAGACCGGACAGTGGGCCTTCCTTCCAGCCCAGCGTTGCCGCCTCCCTCCCCACCGCTATCATAGCCTCTGGATCTGAGATTCCCATCGCGTGTCCGCCGTGAGACGCAGGTCGCCGGAGGTCGCAGGGTAGACGCGACGCCACCTTCCTTCCAATCCGGCGTCACCACCTCCGGATCTCAGAGGGGGGGGGGGGGGGGGGGGGTAGATTGAGTTTAGGTTTTGGGTGGAGGTGGGGCTGGGAGAAAATGATTAGGTTATGGCAGTTTTGTCAGGATCAATTTCCCAAGTGTGTTGTTAGGGTCAATTTATAGGGGGACCGATTCGTTTTTGCCGTAGTGCAGGGTTTTTTTTGAAAAAACATCACATGGAACGTCGGATGGAGAACGGACGTCCCCACTTGGTGGGGGGACATCCTTATAGGTGTGGGATTGCTGCGTTAGTACAGTTGATTTTTGCTAAGTAGAATGTAAAAATTCTACATTTTCCTTAAAACTGGGATCAACTGTATTTTTATTTTTCTACTTTTCCAACCAAACCTACTAAACTGCAAACCGATTAAAATTATTTCCTATGATTTTCTTTCACTTCTCCTACAAACCAAAGCCCTTGAAGTGATACCATGTGCCCGTGGTTCTGTCAAGGCTATAAGTATATCGGGAACTATGCTCTCTCACCCTGTCAGCTGTCCCGATCATGACACCAGACGCTTTTTTGTTGCGTTACTTGCACATCACTGCATGCCACTTGTCCCTCCTGTTGCATCGGCACAAATTGAAATTGGCAGTATATCCCTTCCTGTAAACATGGCCAGAGAAATGGGGAGTAGGTCGGATCTGAATCCGGCAGATCTCTTCCAAAAGTTAGCCTACGGACGGCTTTCCGTAGATAATTCTTCGATGTGTTGTTTTTACTCTAAAATGGCTTCTCTAAAGTCTGTAAATTTGCTTCAGGGTTATGGCTCAACAGAGGGTGGTGGCATATCCATTATGGTCAACCGCGACGAGTGCTCCCGTGCAGGCTCCACCGGCCGAGTCTCCCATAACGTAGAGGTGAAGATCGTCGACATCGCCACCGGCGAGCCCTTGTCTGTCGGCCAGAAAGGGGAGCTGTGTGTGAGAAGTCCTGCCATCATGACAGGTGAGCTGACCCCATGAACATTCTCCTGGAATGTACATGCAGTGCCTCGGATAGATATTTCCGTCAGACTGTAATGCTGCACTGAGATTACTTACTTACGCATCTTTGTCCATGCGGTTTGCAGGTTATGTTGGCGACGACGAGGCGAACGCGTCCGCTTTCGATTCTGCAGGGTGGCTGAAGACCGGCGATCTCTGCTACATAGACCAGGATGGGTTCTTGTTCGTGGTAGATAGGCTCAAGGAGCTGATCAAGTACAAGGCCTATCAGGTGAGCTCTTAGCTTCTGAGCAAAGTGTTATTATGTACTAGCAACCTAAGTTTGATTGCATCTATCGTTTGCCGATAATTGGACTGATATAAACTGAATACTGCAGGTTCCACCTGCGGAGCTGGAGCTTGTCCTGCAATCGCTGCCAGAAATTGTTGATGCTGCAGTTATGCCGTAAGTCCAAGAGAGAAGATACTATCTGAAGTTGTAACTACCACACGCTCTTGCAGAACTGACCAGTCTACTGGTTTTGCAGGTATCCTCACGAAGAGGCAGGGCAGATACCGATGGCGCTGGTGGTGAGGCAACCGGGAAGCAAGGTCACGGAGGCGCAGGTGATGGAGCACGTAGCCAAGCAGGTGGCGCCGTACAAGAAGATCCGCAAGGTGGTGTTCGTCGACTCCATACCCAAATCGCCGGCCGGGAAGATCTTGAGAAGGCAGCTGTCGCACCATCTCCCGCCGTGTCACGCGTCGAGACTTTGATCAAGCTTGTGAGAACCGTCGATCGAGCGTTGAGAGTGTCTTCCGTGTGCGCTTCAGTGGGCCAAAAAAAGAAGAAGATGATGCAATAAAAGGGGTGGTAAATGACATTCCATCCCAGTGTAGATGCAGTATAGTGGTAGATTGTAACTGTGGACCGTTCAAGGTTGAAGCTCAAACCATGTAGTGTCGTCTTTTTTTAGAATTTCCGTGCAGTGTCGTCTTGAATCATGTCGCCAAGCATTTTTCCGTTTTCTTCGTCCGGCTGTATCCGGATCACTTATCAGTGCGCCGGTCAGGTCAGGGATGAGAGGATGACTCTACGGCGATGATAAGTTTGCTGACACACATCATGAGCGAGCGCCTCGCTCATCGAAGTCCTCCATAACCTTGGCGGCAGCTCCGGAACATCAATGGCACTGGCAGGATGGTCAGCTCGCCACAGTGGATGAAGCCGGGACAGCCAGACAGGACCTGCCGATGAAGCCAACAAGGTTGCTCTGTCGACGGGAACGGATCGTCAAGGCCGTGAATGCCACCATAGATCGTGGGCTTGTGTCCGTGGAGATGGGCCCATGGAGACGTGCTGGCTTCGTGGACTAATCACATCATGATCAGCTCTCCCGCATGGGCCGCGGCCTAATAGCCCTAGATCGCTTCCTTTTTGTTTGTTTTCCTTGTTTAATTTTACTTTTCACTTTTCCATTTTTTTATTTTTTTCTTATTTTCACGTATTTCATTTCATTTCTTGTGTCCGTTTGTTTCTTTGTTTTCCTTTTTCTTGCATGCTTTCTAATTCCCAGGCCATGCCGTGGGAGATTCGTCGTGACCACGTGTACGCCATGTTGTTCCCCTATTGGGACGAGGAGGTTATGGCAGAGTACGATCTGCCGCGCCAAAGATTTCCCCCACCGTTGCCGACATGTCTCGTCTATGCGCTCTGATGACTTTGACACGGCGTAGAACTCCAACGAGCTATACAAGTGGGCTGCCGAGTGAGGTGTTTCGTGACTGGCCTATCAAACAGAAGGAAAAAAAAAAGAGGAGGAAAGGCCTGCCATAGACTGCCCCGCAATGCATGCTGCTATTGAAGCGTCCTAGCCCGGAGCTCTACCATCACCGCCGTCTCCCGCCAACTAGTTTTAGTTCAAAGTCTTTTAATTTCTTTAATGTTCGAGTATGCGCCGAATTATGTTAACTTTCGTAAGTTATGTCAGATTGAATGTACAACCGTGTTTGAATGAATTCTAATTTGAAAAAAAAAAATGAATTGGGGTCATCGGCGGAGGAAAGATCCAAGGTATTTGGCGGAACCTTATCCTCTCGCGTCTCTCGTCGCCCCCCGCGCGGGCGACAGAGGCGCCGAACCCTAGCGCCGCCAGCCACCCTTCCCCTCCGCCCCTCCTCCCCGCCGCCGCCGAGCAAAGCCCGTGCGGTGTCGGCGGCGGCAGACCCTGTCGTTCCCCCTCGTGGTGGCTGGGGCGCGGGCCACGGCGGCCATGACGGGCGACGAGCTTGGCGAGGGGCTCGTCGGCGCGGCTCTCCGGCGGCGTGGTGGCTTCGCGGCGTACAAGCACGTCCGGCCGTGGCGCCACCTCCTGCGGCGGAGGACGGCGCATCTTTCTCTGGCTTGGCAGGCTGGTGGCGGTGAAGATCCCCTTGGGTGCTGGTCTGGCCGACAGCGGCGCACCTCGCTGCTCCTGCAGGTGAAGACTCGGAAGTGGGCTCTGGGCAGTGCGACCGTGAATCGCTCCGGCCGCCTCACGTTCACGGGTCGGGGCAGGGGCCCCGGGCCCTGGCGAGTCCAGTGGTGCCCCTCTCGGATCTGGCGGCTGTGCAGCTGTGGGGGCTGCCAGCCCTCGATCTCAGGAGGATGCAGTCAAGGTGGCCCTCCGATCCCCTTCAGTTTAGCGGCGCGAGGAGTCGGGACGCCGGGGCGGCGACCCCGGAAGGTGGTGAACCTGTGGGTTGGCGGGCGAGCCTAAGGTTCTGGTGGTGCTGGCCGAGACCATGACCGTATGGACGGGTGGTGCTTGGCGAGCTGCGCTCCGTGGCAGTGGTTTGGTCGCCGTCTTGGCGGCGCCCATGCCCTATGTGGGAGGTGGAGAGGACCTGCCGAGGGGAAACCCTTGCCTAGGTTTTGCTTGGGCCGCGGCGGCGGCGTCCGTGGACGTCGTTCCCTTCTTGAAGGCGCCGTGGTGGCTGTCCTCTGCCCTTGTACGTGCTCCGGGTGAAAACCCAAGATTTTCGGATCGGGCGGTGGCGGTGCTTTGCGTCGTGATCTTCGTGAAGACGCCGTCTTGGAGCTCGCGGTGGGTAGTTCTCTGGAGGTTGCTTCCTCCGGCAAAGCTTGTTACTTGTTCTGCTCTCTCGGCGTGTCTTTGCTTGGGCCCCCTTGGTGTGCCTCAGCGTGCAGTGGTTCTCCTGGTGGCTGTCTCCTTCGACGTTGTGCGGTTCTGGGCGGTGTGCAGTGCGTGTTGGTGCGCCGCCCTGGGTTCTTGGGTGTCGGTGTGCCGGTCTGACCTCGTGGGCGAGCTTCGGCCCAACTCTTTTGCCCGCCAAGCGTGTTCTCAACCTCATCGGAGTAGTTTGTCGGTGGCGTCTGTTCTGCTGAAGTTTCTTTGGTTGTCCTGTATCTTGTGTGTGTGAGTGCAATTCTTTGTTGTAAGCTGGGATCAGCACCTTATACCCTTGTCGTTGTTCGGGGCGTTATTAATTTAACGTCAGGCCTATGGTCTATCTATTATATACTAAAAGCAAAATGAGCGAGTTTTTTTAGACACCACATTAATCCACATCATCAGAATTATTTTAACTGTTAGATCTGAAATTTACGGTTTAGATTTACCGAGAGATTACGTAACTTTAATGTGAAGTCCCTTTATTTTGAAGTCCATGTCACGTACTCCCTCCGTTTAGGTGTGTTAGGCCCCTCACCAAAAATTATTTGTTCGGAAACGGTAGAGAAATAAGGCCCAATTGCATTTAATTGACTAATTAACCACACCCTATAATTACTCCATATAACTATTGCATGCGCTTATTTCTCCCACGGATTGGTCAATTCCGGTGCATGCTCCATCCATGCAGAGGCCCGCCCAGCTGGACATGCGCCATTGGCTGTTGTTTGGCCTGCCCGCAATAACTCCCTAATTACCTGGGATTAAGCACGATTTTTGCTCCGTTTGATTGGGTAAACAAAAAAACTGGAATTTTTTTCTTGCCCTATCAGCACTTACCTTGGTCGCGCTGCTCCTCTGTAGAGACCCTATACACCTAAACGGAGAGAGTACCGTACAATACCCTTTAATACAACTTATTTTTTAGGTCAGTCGTGAACTAGCAGGACTCGCAACAAAAAAGGACTCAAAATCAAAATCTAGAAAAAAGAATAGCACGTTCAAGCTTTTGATGGATTGGCTCAGTCCCTCACGTGCAAGGCACGGGCATGTGCTTTATGTATGGATATGTGGTCCATGTAGTTTTTTTTATTTCACAGAACTTTTTAAAATTAACAGCGTTAGAAAACCATTACTCCCTCCGAAGTCCGATCAAATTTAAATTTCGGGAGAATAACTGACCAGGTACAATTCATAGTACAATGCGGCACATATTTCGGATCAGAGCAAGTAGCATAAATATAAATCTCCAATAGCGAGTCAGTTCAATTTTTCTTTATTATGTGTGTTTTTTTTGAGATTTTTATTATGTGTGTTTGTTGGCTGGCTAGCTAACTAGATTGTTGTGCGGGAAGGTCTGCTACAGTATAAACTGATCAACATATAAGAAGTTGACACATGCAATTTTTTATTTTTTTAGAAAATGTGCATGGTTGAGCAGACAAAATTCATCACAAGACAATTAGACTTTTTAATTTAGTACAAACATAAAACAGAGATACATATATTATATAAACTCAGTATACTAGAATACTCCAATGAAAGTTCACTTACACTAGACATGTAAAATATTCAATAACAAAAAAATACATCCAGGTGAACATATTATAGTCTACAAATTATCGACTTGATCTATAACATATTACAATCACAGTAAGATAAAAAAAGACATATATATTAGAATTTCTATAAGAAGTCATCCAACCACCAATCTTATCTATCCTCTTTTTATTCGAGATTATATGTATCTGTATGTATCAAAACCAATCTATGAACTAAAAAACATTGCAGACCCGCTGGATATTCTCAGACAAACGTAAACATCTGACCAGACCACCATGTAATTGGAGGATACAATTTAGTTAGCCAACATGTTTAATTGTAAGTCCAAGGTTATCGGCAATTTACGGATATGATTTGGCAAGATTTACACTCTTGCAAAGAAGGGGTATGGATAGTGTCCATGTTCCGGCGGGCCGCAAACGAAAAAGATTCTATGTTCTATTTAAAAAAATGTGAAATACGAAGGTGAATAGGAAATAATATAGTACCTTTAAAAAAACAAGGGAAATCGTGGAGTAGCAGAAAAAAGTTCGATGTGATATATCAAGGAATTGCACAGAAGAGACATTTGGGCTATAACAACTGATAAGTATATTCTAATGAATACACTCGAACAACTACAATACTACTTCGTGCACAAAAAAATGTATATATATAAATATTTGGAAGATAATTTATTTATTTTTCTCATGTTTGGACATGTTGTTCTATAGAGAGAGAGAGAGAGAGAGAGAGAGAGAGAGAGAGAGAGAAGAGAGAGAGAGATTAATTTCAATATTAATATACATATTTTCTTTACAAGTACCAACGTTATTCAGAAAGGAAAATTATGACTATACAATGATCATTTTTTCTTACATTAAACATTGTTGCATGATAAGAAATTCTTTAGCATCCCTAGACTCCCTTCGAATATTTGAAAAATAAAGGCAAGCTGTGCTATGCATACCAAGGTGAATATGTAGTTGTTCCAAACATAGGACACAATCTTATTTTCCTTAGAAAATAGCTTGAAATTGCCACATTGATCTAAAGAATATTCATAAATATTTAGCACAAGACATGCACGGAGGTTAAAGTTATCAGACCATGATTTCCATAATTTTGGAGCTGCACATTCATTTAGTTCTCTAGCAACATTATCAAAAAATTAAATGTTAAATAGTAGTTGAAGTATGTGCAAAAATTCCATTTCTCGCAATTGAGACCATAATTCAAACAGCCAAAAATATGGATCGTGGAAACTAGACCGATGGTAGGAGCAATGTTTAAACCAATAGCGAAAGTTTAAGCTATGTACGTCGAAATGGGTGGTGAAAACATTATACATATTCCATACGACTAGAGTAAACGAGCGGGAAAAATGTGGAAGAGCTAAATGAAAAATCACATTATTTGTTTTTCCTAGCAATAATGTTTTGTGTTTTTGATGATATATTCCGCATGAGAGAATATGTTCACCCGTTATGTATACATCAAGAAAAAGGAAATTCAGGTCTGCACACAACCAATTAATTAAAAAAGAAAAGAAGGACAACCATGTCCATTCCTACAGAGCATCAGCATGAATCGATGATCATCAACAAAAAACTCCATTGACAACATCTAAGTAACACAATAGTCCTTCAAAGAAACATTTCCTGACACGACCCGCAAACACGCCCTATGTTATTGCATCCAAGAACTGAAGGGCATATCAAGAAATTCCACTCATGTGTTGCAGATATATAACCGTATTTTGTATACTGGTGTACGATAAAAGTAATTGAAACTATTAACTTAATTCCAAAATACATATAGGCGATGCCCTCGCAAACTGTGCTAGTTTTCTAAAAAAAAAAATGAATTGGTGGCACCCCATACGCAGCAGCTGCCCCAACAGCGTGCTCATGTGGCGCTGCTGCAGGACATTGTATCGGGAGCGCGAGCGGAGATGCTCTTACTTTCATTTCCAGGCTCCTCTAGCTTGCACGAAACGGCGAAGCCACTATTCTATCCGCGCCTGCAGCATGGGTCGTCGGGTGGTTGAGAAGATAGTACAGTGTCACATGTGTCATCCCACGTGGCACACCTGCTAGTGGGCCTAACAGAGATTGTACAAAGGAATGATACAACAATACCTGTGAACACAATATACTCCCTCTGGTTTAAAATAAGTGTCATAGTTTTAAACTGAGTTATCAAACAATGGCTGACTGACGGAAAATCTTCGGATGTGGGAAGGAGATATCACTATTGGCCACAAGCATTTTTCGTACCACGTCAGGAGAATGTGCATATCTTGGTTACAAACGTGCACGCTTTGGCACCGAAGCAAGTAGAGACAGGTGACCATTGTGCTGCAGTGACAAAACCGCCTCGTACAAACTTTCTCTGAGAGGAGTGAACTCCAGACCCAAGTCCTTGAGCCTCTGGTTCGAGAACTTGAACGGCTTAACCATCGGCTTGCCGTTGCCTTCGTCTTCATACTTTGCGGTGACGGGGTAGCGCGGAAAGAGGTCCCGGAGCAGCTGGACGAACTGGGAGCGGTGCAGCACGGCGCTGAGGCAGAGGTAGCGACGGCCGCCGCGCGGGTCGTGGAGCTCATAGACGAGGGCGTGCGCGCGGGCGACGTCGCGTACATCGGTGTAGCCCGTGACGGCGTTCTGGTAGGCCGGCTTGGCGCCGGTGAGGAACCGGACCACGTGTCTGTTCTTGACGGTCTGCTGCTGCAGCATCGGACCCACCGTCAAGGCCGGTACCACCACCGCCAGATCGAGGCCCCTCCTGGCCGCCTCCTCCGTCGCTGTGATCTCCGCCATCATCTTCCCACAGCAATATAGATTCTGCAAATCAAGATTGGTAAGTTTACAGTTGGGAGAAATGTTGGATGATGGAGAGGGGGAAATGAGCTTGTTACGCCTGTTTGCTTGCAGAAGTCGTAGTCACTCCAGCACGTCTCGTCAACGACCTTGTCCGGGCTCCGCTTGGGGTCCATGTGCACGGCGCCGTAGGAGGAGGTGAACACCACTCGCCGCACTCCCGCGTCCGCCGCTGCGTTGATCGCATTCCTCGTCCCCTCCACGGCCACTTGCATATCTTCCTGCAAGCAGCTCGATCAGAGTAATCAAGTGAGTAGTCCTTAAAATCATCTCAAGAAGGAGCTAGCAGAGGTAGTGAACTGACGGGGTGGTTGGACAAGGGGGAGGCGAGGTGGAAGACGCCTCGGCATCCCTGGAACACGGCGCGGAGGCCGTCGTAGTCGAGGACGTCGGCGCGGCACAGGGTGAGCCTTTCCTCCGCTCCATCCAGGTCAAGCAAGTGAGCGTTCTTCCGGTCCGCTTCATAAATTAACCGAAACATTTGACGGGGTCGATGAATCAGTTAACCAGGAATTAATGACACGGCAAGACAAGCACAAACTAAAGGTGTTTATATTTGTTCTTACCGGGATCCCTGGCGGTTCCCTTGACATGGTAGCCACGGTCTAGGAGCTCCTTCACCACCCACGACCCGATGAAGCCTCCCGCTCCGGTCACGCAGACTAAATGCTTCTCGTCGCCATTATCGTAAGCCTTGGAGATGGACGGCATTGTGAGTTGGGGATCGGAGTCCGTTTGTCCTACTCGTCGTAGATGATGCAGGCCTGTAGATTTAGATCGGGGCACGTGATTAGATGTGATTCACATTGGATCCACATCGCGATCGACATGCAAGTAATCTAAGTAATAATTTATATGCTTTGCTGTCAGCCGGGCTACAGCACATGCTCAGCGCACAGTATCAATTGGATCTGTACGCAGGATATATTGCATAATTGACTTTAAACAGTCTCACCAGTCACCACTCCTCGCCGCAGTCACGATTTTCATTATCTCGAAGATGTCCAGCTCCCACGACGGAAGCCGCGGCGCCGTCGACGCCCGCACCGGCTACTGCGCCGCAACCAAGTCGTTCCGCAGCCTCCGCCCGCCGCTGCCGCTGCCACCGCCGGACGTCCCGCTCACATTCCCGGCTTTCGCGCTGTCGCTCCTGCCGTCCCCTCTCCCTGCCCACCCAGCTCTCCTCGACGCCGCCACTGGCGAGGCCGTCTCCTACCGGGAGTTCCTGTCCCAGATGCGCGCGCTCGTCAGCGCCCTTACCTCGCAGACAGTGTTCCCGCTCGGCCGCGGCGACGTGGCCTTCGTCCTTGCCCCCGCGCGCCTCGACGTACCCGTGCTCTACTTCGCGCTCCTCGCCGTCGGCGTGGCCGTGTCCCCAGCAAACCCGGCGCTCACCGCCACCGAGGTGTCCCGCCTCGTCTCCCTGTCCGGCGCCTCCGTCGCCTTCGCCGTCTCCTCCACCGCTGACAAGATCCCCGCCGGCATGCACACCGTGCTCCTCGACTCCCCTCGCTTCCGCTCCCTCTTGCACGACAACCAATCAGGGGACAACGAGTCGTCAGCGCAGCTCGAGGCGGGAGTGGTGGTGCGCCAGTCGGAGACGGCGACCATCCAGTACTCCTCCGGGACGACGGGGCGGCTGAAGGCGGCGGCGCTGCCGCACCGGAGCTTCATCGCGAGAGTTGCCGGGTTCCACGCGCTGCACGTCAAGTCCGGGAAGAATCGCGAGACGACGCTGCTGGGTGCTCCCATGTTCCACTCCATGGGGTTTTGCTTCGTGCTAAAAGGAGTGGCGCTGGGGCTGACGACGGTGCTGATGACCGAGGCGACGACGCGGGCGGGGCTGAGGGGGATGCTGGAGGCGGCGGAGCGCTGGCAGGTGACGGAGATAGTGGCGGCGCCGCCCGTGGTGCAGGGGATGACGAAGGAGAGGTGTCGGCTGGCGAGTCTCGAGCGGGTGATCTGCGGCGGCGCCCCTCTGCCGGGATCGGTAGCGGAGCTGTTCCGGCGGCAGTTCCCGCACGTGGACCTGTGCATGGTTAGTGTTTCTTAGCACCGACGTTCTCTTTGTTTATTTTTAGATCATCTACACGGGCACTCACAAATCACAATACAGTGTCCAATAAGAAGAAGCGCCGATAAATTGGGCCCTCCCAATTGCTTTTTAAAGAAAACATACGACTAACAGCTAATTTTTTTTTAATAATACATTTTTTTAATTAAATTCGAAAAATATTACGCAAAATAACGAAATTTCAAAAATAATACGGCCTCGGCCAAGGCTGGGCCGATTAGAGCCTGTCGGCCAGAGCTGAGCCGATAAGGCCTTCGGCCGACGCCCGCGCATGTCAGAAAAGTTTATCGGCCAGGGCTAATCCGACTAGGCCATATCGGCCAAGACTGGGCCGATAGGGTGCTGTCGTCCTTAGCTGGGCCGATAAGGCCTACTGCTTCCTCCGTTTTTCCCTCCACTCCCCCTCCTTTTTTAAACAAAAATGCATACAAATTATAGATAAAATGAAAGTCCAAATTTAAAACACAGATGGAGACTAATTATAGATGAAATTAAACTCTAAATTTAAAACACTGATCCACACATATTACAGATAAAAACATAGTCCAAATTTAAAACATTGATCCACATTTATTACAAATAAAAGCACAGTCCAAATTTAAAACATATCCTAGTTTCTTCCCCTTCCTCTTGGTCCTCGCCTGCCTCGCCCACGTGGAGCAGCTGCTCTAGTTGCCGGAGCAGCATTCGTAGGTGGGAATTTGGTACAACCAGTGTCCCTGTGACCAAAATCATTGCACAAGAAACATTGCACTGTTGGGACTCCGGCTTCAGATTCATCCATACCATTTCTGATACGCTTGCACGGTCGTCTACCTCTACCGGGACGCAGTAGCCTTGGGTCGGGGATGTACTGCCTTTCATTAGGGTCAACCGTGTTGAAATTACCCACAGCTCGAAATCCCACCATTTCACCGGTCCAGGTATTAAGAACAGACTCGTTAAAATAATATGGTGAAACGAACGAGCTGGCTGACAGTCCGAGTTGGCCACACGCAGCCAATACATGGGAGCAGGGCAGGTGAAGCAATTTTGGTTTATTGCATGTGCAGTCACATGTTGGTCGGGCTTTATTTCCAATTCTCACCTCATGCGTTCTGAGCTGATTTCCGCAACCAAATTTGTCAGAAGGTAAGCGTACCTCGAACCTCCTTTCTTGATTTCCTATGGCCTGCACAGCATGAGTACGAGCTTTTGCCATCTTCCTATCCATGTACTCCGTAATCTTCTCACAAAAAGGTGTGTTCGGATTGTTTACGATGTGCAAGTGAGCTTTCTGGCGTCTTTCTCTGAAGTACTTGACTGTGCCCTCAAAAATACCCTCCACAATGGCTGTAAGTGGCAATGCCCTATTTTCTCTCAGAACAAAGTTGTATGTTTCAGCCAGGTTGGTAGTCATAACACCGTACATGGCTCCATAAGTGTCGTGCAGCAAAGACCACCTCTCAAGAGGCTCGTGCTCTATCCACTGCTGAAAGTTTTTAATCAACCTCCCAGTCTTTCTCCTAACACCAGAGCAGCAAGGAGCTGCTGGTTTTCGAGAGGAAGAAGAAAAGGAGAGAGAGGATGCGAGGAAGAAGATGTGGCCAGGATTGGCCTTATCCAGCACCCTATCGGCCCAGTACTGGCCGACAGGCCTGTCGGCTAAAAGTTGGCCGATTAGTACCCACCCGTGACGCGTGACGGCCTGTCGGACGTAGGCCTGGCCCACCATGCGACCTTGTCGGCTTAGACAGAGCCGATAAGGCCTTATCGGCCCAGCTCTGGCCGACAGGCTCTAATCGGCCCAGCCCTGGCCGAGGCCGTATTATTTTTGAAATTTCGTTATTTTGCGTAATATTTTTCGAATTTAATTAAAAAAATGTATTATTAAAAAAAAATTAGCCGACTAACAACGAAATTTTATTCATATTTGATGTATTTTTAAATTAAGATACAATTTGAACTAAACCTAATCCTAGTTGTGGTAGAACGGGTCGTAAGCCGAGAAATCGATGTCGCCGTATCCAGCGTCGCCTCCTCCGGCGTCACCTGCATCTTCGTCGTCAGGGACTGTCACCATCCCAGAATCCGCCCCGGACCAGTCCTCGGCGTATTCAGGCAGCTGTCGGCTGCACCGTATGGAACACCTCTTTGTAGGCCTCTTCCGCCGTCTTCTTGGCGGCGGTCGGACGCGTTCTTTCTGCGGCTTCTTTGGGCCGAGCTAGAGCCGATCCCTTGGAGGCTAGGGCTCCTCCTCCTTCATCTTGCTGAAGGGGGGCACGTAACCGCACGCTGCCGCGAGGGTTATTGCGGCTCTCGGATGACGATGTCGTTGGCCCATCGTGATGGCCTTGGCTGCTCTTCCTTGACCTTGACGAAGGACGGATGCGGCGCGCGCGAGGAAGATACATCCCACATCGAGGGTTGCTCCTCCTTCGACACGAGAGGGTGAGCCGGTGAGTGCGACTGCGGGTCACCAGCGGGAGGAGGTGGAGCGCAACAAAGAGGGTGGCCTGATCCATGTCACCTGTCGTGGATCAAGCGGCGGGTGGAACCCGTAGCGTCACGTCGTGGAGGGGCTTATTGCGCCACCAATGTTGGCGCTGAGGTCGGTTCCGGAGGGCTGCCAGCACCAAGCTCTCGTAATAGTTAGCAGCCGCCTGGTGCTCCACCTTGATGATCTCCGGACAGTTTGGGCTTTCCTCGGCATACTCCGGCTCCACCAGTTTACTCTGGGTCCTGACAGCAGGCTCGTTTTAAGATTCATCTTAAAAAATTACAGGTCGGATCAGTTTACGGGATCTAAAATGGCCAATTTTTGCTTAAGACCGTTGAAAGACGTTATTTAGGACTTGCATGTGACGAGGATCTGCTAGAGCATCACTTGTGAATGTGACGAGGTTCTGATTCAGCACTCGCTGGAATCAATGATGGATTTAGAACCGTGCATGTGATGGGACTGTGATCGCACAGAGGGCACCCAACAGCAGGTGATGGTAGCATGCAAGAACAAAATATGTGTTTAGTGCTAATTTACACACAATATTTAGGCAAATTAGCTTTGTTGCCCCCTTAATTAAGATTTACCATGTTTGGCCCCCTTCAAACTTCAATCCTGGCTCCGCCCCTGCAACTGTTGCATCCCTGTAAACTTGGCGGTAATGAGGTGTAGGTGGACTCTGAATCTGACAGATCTCAATATCGTCAACTACCGCATTTTGACAACTGAGTGGCACACTATAACATAAGCAGAAACATGTGCGGTTTTTTAATGCATTACTTCCTCTTTTCCATAATGTAAGTCCTTTTAGCAAACTATTTTAGCCTGTTAAAAAAGGGTTACATTGTGGAACGGAGGGAGTATTACTCTCTTACAGTTCTTTTTCTTTCAGAAACGGGGTATACCTCGACCTATCTCATTCTGGTCGTGTCCATTTGGTTGACTAAAATCTGAACTTGGTTACTGGCTCTAGAATCACGAAGGGACTAAGGCATGAAGCACAACTATAAACAATTTGATTAAAACACTATCGATTGCAATTTACAGCCTTGTCAAGTCGTTGCATGAAGCAAAAAAAAAAAGAATTCGACAAATTGCAAGGAACTCATCTCGGCTGCAATTTGCAGCTATAAGATCTGCTTACCTAGTCCAATCTGTCAATTCAATGATATTTTCTGAAGTCTGTGCCTCTGTGGTATAAATCTGCTTCAGGGTTATGGCTCAACAGAGGGTGGTGGCATATCCATTATGGTCAACCGCGACGAGTGCTCCCACGTAGGCTCCGCCGGCCGTGTCTCCAGTAACGTAGAGGTGAAGATCGTCGACATCGTCACCGGCGAGCCCTTGTCGGTCGGCCTGAAAGGGGAGCTGTGTGTTAGAGGTCCTGCCATCATGACAGGTGACCTCCCTCGGGTGTTTCCATCAGTCTGTAACGAGGCAGTGATATTACATACAGTTCTGTCTCCATGTGGTTTGCAGGTTATGTGGGCGACGACGAGGCGAACGCAGCCGCTTTCGATTCTGAAGGCTGGCTGAAGACCGGCGACCTTTGCTACATAGATGAAGATGGGTTTGTGTTCGTGGTAGATAGGCTCAAGGAACTGATCAAGTACAAGGCCTATCAGGTTTGCTCTTAGTTCCTCAGTAAAGTGGCAGCAACCTAATTTTCCTGCAATCTATCCCCGGTTGATTCTTTTTCTCGATAAATTGAATACTGCAGGTTCCACCTGCAGAGCTGGAGCTTGTCCTGCAGTCGTTGCCAGAAATTAGTGATGCTGCAGTTATGCCGTAAGTCCACCAAAACATTGGTCATTGCTGTATAGTAATTTGGAGTTGTGTGTTGGAGATGCTCTTAGTTTGAACGAATGGTACTGTGTATGAACTATGAACAAGTAACAGCACACGCTCTTGCAGTACTGACCATTCTAAATCTTGCAGGTATCCTCACGAAGAGGCAGGGCAGATACCGATGGCGCTTGTGGTGAGGCAATCCGGAAGCAAGGTGACGGAGGCACAGGTCATGGAGCACGCAGCGAAGCAGGTGGCGCCGTACAAGAAGATCCGCAAGGTGGTGTTCGTCAAGTCCATACCCAGATCACCTGCCGGGAAGATTTTGAGACGGCAATTGTCAAACCATCTTCTGTCGAGTCACGCATCAAAGCTATGATCAGAGTTGTTGCCCAAGTCTCAAAGGGGTCAGAGTGGGTGTAATTTTTGGCTTAAAAACCTCTTAATACCAAGAGCTCATCAGCAACAGGATGTAGTCGTAACGAAGCTTGTAGAAGCATGAAATATTTCTCTCCCTGTTTTCGGTCAGTTTTCGTTGTCTCCGGAGCATGTATAGCCATAGACAGGAAAACCTGTATCAACAAAATGCAATTAATAAACTTCAGTACTAAGGTGTTTTGTTGATGGAATTGTTCTTCATTAGTTGAATAGCGATGACCGTGTTGCACAAGCGAATAGTCTACCCTCATCTTAGGCCTGGTTTACTCAAGGATATTTTAGGGGATGGGAAGAGTGGGGATGGGAGGGGATTTGGTGAACACCCAATCCCACAAATCACTACAAATACTCTTCCCCTACAATACACTAGTATGAAGTAGAATTTGTGTGTTAGACAAAAATGAGATGATTGGTAGGGGATATTAGGGATTATCCCATCTCATCCCCTAAAATACACTAGAAGTAAACAAACTAGTGGGGATTTTCCACGATCCGGGATAATCCCCTCCCATCCCCTAAAATACACTAGAGGTAACACAAGGCCTTAGTGTGACCGACATGGTTGGCGCGGTCAAGACCAGGGAACCTATTGTGTTTCAGTTCAACATATCGTTTGCTTACCGATATGCTGGTTTCTAGTTTAGGCCTTGTTTATTTCAAAGGTTTTTTAGGGGATGAGAAGAGTGGGGATGGGAGGGGATTTGGTGAACACCCAATCCCCACAAATCTCCACAAATACTCTTCCCCTACAATAACTAGTATGGACTAGAGTTTTTGTGTTAGGCAAAAATGAGTTGGTTGGTAGGGGATATTTGGGGATTATCCCTTCCACTCCCTAAAATACACTAGAAGTAAACAGACTAGTGGGGATTTTTCGGGATCCGAGATAATCTCCTCCCATCCCCTAAAATATATTAGAAGTAAACAAGGCCAGTGTGGTCAATTATTCTCATGCTTTTTCCTTGATGCTCGACAAACTTTTCTTTGATAACACGATCGACCAGCAGGATTGACAATCTGCCTTACAAGAGGTGTCTTCCTTGTCACTTCAGTTCAACGGGTACGGTTACAGACTACGTACTCCCCTGCATTGGCTAGATTGTTTCCTTTTTCCTTTTTTGTTAGTTTTTCTATTTTCTATGTAATTGTTTTTCTTTTCCCATTTTTCTATATTTTTTCCTTATTTTTCTCATGTCTTCTTTTCTGTTCTACTATCTTATTTTTTTATTTTTATTGTTATTTTTTGAAACCGTGAACATTTCTTTTAGAAGCATGTACTTTTATGTACAAAACAATGGTTTTTAGAGATGTCATGGATATTTTAAAATAAATTATTGTTTTCAAATTATATGAACAATTATTTTGAAAACATGAACATTTTGTATACAGGTGAACACTTTTTTTTGGAACATGCGGATATTTTTTTGGAGCATTTTGTCAGGAGCCATTTTTAAATATACAATAATATTTTTCTGTAATACAACAATTTATTTGTGATATATGAACATTTTGTTGTTTAATTTTTTTCAATAAATATGAAATGATTGTATCGGATTAATAAAATATATATTTTGAAGATTACTAAATAAATAAAACTATACTAGTCAGCCGGGTGGAACAAATCCTGCCCATTATGACCGCTGCGGGCGAGCAAGCCCTAGTGCTTTGTACTCCCTCCGTTACTAAATGTAAGATGTTTTAGATATTACACATGTTGTCTAGACACATACATAAATGAGTGAACATACACATGCAATATGTCTAGATATATTTGTGTACATGTGTATGTAGACAAAGTTCAAAACATGTTATATTTGGGAACGGAGGGAGTATAAATGAAACATGGGGGCCCCAACTATGGGGCCATCTTGTGTAAAATTCTAGATATAAATTCAAGTAAAAAATATTGATGTAAAACCCGTGGTACAGATTGGTCTCTAGGAAATGGTTCAGTAAATACAAATTATTTCTCACAGTTGTCTAGATGAAAATCAAATGCGTAAAATATAGCTATAGTCACCGAATTGGGATTATGTGCTAACTTTGGTTAGTAGAATTTGGAGTTGGCTTACACGAATTATGGCAAGTGGGATGGCTCAAGTTAAATTTAACCTTGTTAATTAGAAAATATATTTTTATGTGATATACAATTAGATGGGGCATGACATTTTGTTTTTTTTTTGCAAAATCAGCCCTTCCCCATCTCCGTCTCTCTGGATTCGATGGGGGTATGCCACTAATGGGAAATTGCCCTTTTGTATCTCTTTTCTATGAGCAACGAGAACTCAGTCCTCTCTCATTCCCAAGGATTCACGCTTTCCTTCTCGATAATGAGCTGGAGCCGCATTAGTTATGCCTAGGGATTTCAGTGTTTGTCATGATAACCCACCGTCCCAAATGTGGAGGTCCAACTCGTGGAATCCAATATAAAAGCAAGTACAATAGTATAGCCGGCTGTTGACTATAAGATGTTGCCATGTCATCTATAGCCAACCTAATAGCCAACAAGTACAATAGTTGGCTATAAATATGGACTACTTTATCCATAGTTGGCCCACCTTTCACTCTCACAAATTGCCTAGGAGCACGTGCTACAGCTGGCTCTTGCATGAGAGCCCGCTTCCACTCTCTCTCCTACTCTCTCTCCTCCATGTAAGCATGAATATAATATTTAAATCCTTATAGCCTGCTGACTGGACCTTATTGTACTTGCTCTAATGTTCCGATTCTCGTGACGATGGCTATGGGCAGGGGCGGAGCCAGAATCTTAGCAAGCCCCGGGCCAACTTTGAATTAAGCACTGTAATTAGTGTAAATCCTAGGACAAATCATCAACTTCTACTAATCTATATGTGAAAAAGTATTCTACACCCCGGGCCAAGGCCAGGGTTGCCTGGGGTGTGGCTCCGCCCCTGGCTATGGGTGACGCTCGGCGAGGACAAGGTAAATACTAGAAATGTGGTCAAAGCAGTTAACCATATGACACGTCGTGTAAATATGCCAGATGAACCATCCGAGGGAACCTACGATGCCCTGTCAACTTGTGAGTCGCGTAGTTCCAAGTCTAGTAGTTGAAGAGAATATATGGTCCAGTTTTATTAACCATGGATAAATCCTACACAAGGTTATTGACACTATCTTTTAATCAACTACCGAGTAATGTACTCCCTCCGTTTCAATTTAATTGACTTGCTATATACCACGCGTGGGTGTATCTATACATGTGGTGTATCTATACATGTTACATGTATAGATACACTCACGTGTGGTGTATAGCAAGTCAATTAAATTGGGACGGAGGGAGTAGTAGATATGCAGCCGGAACAGTTATAGTCGACCATGATTCTATGAGCAAAGTCATAGATCACATTCTAGTCCCCAACCCAACATCGTCGACATGTAAACATATCAAATCACCGCACCCTCTGGCTCTGGTCGCCCCTCCTGCGTAGTGGGTTGGAGAGAAACAAATAGTTGCCTCTCCTCCAAAGCGTTCTTGGATGGTTGTGTTGTTGCATCGGCGTGGCTCCGATGGTGATGGGATTGTTGTATCGAATAGAAGTCCTCCGCCTCTAGTCTGGTGCGGATACGTTGTTGATGAGTTTGTGAGTTTTTTTGCGTGCCATATTTCATGGATCATAGGTTGGTTATTGTTTTACTTACCCATTATTTGAGTGTATCCTCTATTCTCATTATGTAATTTATATAGTCATTGCATTTACAAAAAAAAAGTGACTACTTTAAGTCGAAGAAACTTAATTCTCCATCAGGAGATGTCATCAATTCTGAGTTGCAACTCATGACTAGCATGAATGACGAAGCAATCCAATTGTTAACCCATGTAAAAGTATAAAAATCACAGCTAGAATCACATGTGTAACTAGAAAATTCCGTTGCGGCCCATGTTACAACCCATAGGACGCACAAATCATGATTCAAATATGATAGGCTCTAGAGTTGAATGAACTCTTAACTTTTTTGAAACATGTGACAGAAACCTCACACATGACCTTTGCTCGTGACCGACGTGCATCTCGCTAGCGTGTTATCTCCGAAGCTAGCTCTTGAACCGGAACTAAAGCCCCTTTACACCAACGGCCATAGACATCACCATATACACCAATCCTTTTCCTTCCTTTTCGCAAAAAAAAAAATCCTTTTCCGTCCTTGAACGGAAATAGATGGGCGTCGACAAATGATTAGGTCTCTTGCTCGTCCACACAAGAGAAACAGAGAAAGCGATCTTAGATCAGATTCCAAACTTAATGCGGCAAGTTGGAACCGATCAATCAGATCCACGCCAATAACAGTGTGCTCTGCTTGGCCGGTTTGCGATTCCACTCCAAAACTCTTGCAACTACTATCAATCACAGAGCATGATCGAAGCTGGACTCCGTTTCCATTTATTCCTCAGCTTATCCCTATCCTCCAAAAGCTCATGTCTTCCTTCCCGCCACCTCTCACCTCCCATGCAAAACCGTAAGGAAGCCTCTCACCTTCTACCAGGTCTATATAAACCACGTTCCGCTCTCTGCTTCTTGCATCCATCGGTTTAAGCCGCAACAGTGACAATGTGGAGGTGCATCTTGCTCGCCGTGGTGATCGCGATGGCGGTGGCGCCGGCGCCGGCGCTGGGCATCCCGTTCACGGAGAAAGACCTCGACACGGAGGAGAGCCTGCGGGGGCTGTACGAGACGTGGAGGAGCCACTACACGGTGTCGCGGAGGGGGCTGGGCGCCGACGCGGAGGAGGCGCGGCGGTTCAACGTGTTCAAGGAGAACGTGCGGTACATCCACGAGGCCAACAAGAAGGACAGGCCCTTCAGGCTGGCGCTCAACAAGTTCGCCGACATGACCACCGACGAGTTCCGCCGCACGTACGCCGGGTCCAGGGTGCGGCACCACCGCTCCCTGAGCGGCGGCCGCCGGGGTGACGGGAGCTTCATGTACGCGGACGCCGAGAACCTGCCGCCGGCGGTGGACTGGCGGCAGAAGGGCGCGGTGACCGCCATCAAGGACCAAGGCCAGTGCGGTACGTGCGTAGGTTGTTCTTGATCTTTGTTTCATTCGTTCGATCTACATCAAGCTGTGTGATTCATTCGTCTGTGTGAGTCCGAATACTGTTCAAGGGAGCTGCTGGGCGTTCTCGACGATCGTGGCGGTGGAGGGCATCAACAAGATAAAGACAGGCAACCTGGTGTCGCTGTCGGAGCAGGAGCTCATGGACTGCGACAACGTCGACAACCAAGGCTGCGACGGCGGCCTCATGGACTACGCCTTCAAGTTCATCCACAAGAACGGAGGGATCACCACCGAGTCCAACTATCCGTACCAGGGCGAGCAGAGCAGCTGTGACCAGTCAAAGGTAGGGTGAACAAGGGCAGCTCTAAACTTTGCCCTGCTGACAATTCCATTCAGAAGTTAAATTTACTGAACATCAAAGTTTTTTTGTCATGAAGTTCACCATTTGGATTGTATCAAACGTTATGTGTTTCAAGGTTCCCACTGTCAGTTTAGTGATCTGTAGATTTTAAGCAGGGACATTAATTTTCTATGTTGCAGGAAAGCTCTCATGATGTGTCAATCGATGGCTACGAGGATGTCCCTGCCAACGACGAGTCCGCTCTGCAGAAAGCGGTCGCGTACCAGCCCGTGTCAGTGGCAATAGACGCCAGCGGCAACGATTTCCAGTTCTACTCGTGTTAGAGATAGAATTAGATACGGTTTAGCAAACCGAGTTCAACATGTATTCCTCGTACACATTGTACCGAACTCCTGTACAAGTCGGAGGCTTTGCCCCGATCCTCTCTGATATAAATATACGAAGCACCCTCGAGCTATTGCATCGAGCGGAATCAATTAATCTCAACTTTGTCATGGTATCAGAGCCACCTCTTCCATAGACAAACGAATCTCGAAATCAAATCAGTCGATCGATTCAAGGCTCCTAACGGCGGACATGGCGTCATCGTCTTCAAGCTCCGCCGGGAACAGCCTTGGCTCTCCGCCGTCCGAGAAATTGACACGGAGCAACTACCCTATATGGCGTGCAATGGTCATGCCTGCAATCAGAGGCGCCCGACGCACCGGCCTGCTCGACGGTTCCGATGCCGCACCGTCGGAGCTCATGGAGGTCAGAAATCCAGACAAGGACAAGGAACCCACGATGGTTCCAAACCCCGAATATGAAGCCTGGTTGGAACGAGACCAGCAAGTGCTCAGTTATCTTCTGAACTCGTTTTCCCGAGAGGTTCTGATGAATGTTCTTCGGATGGAACACGCTGCCGAGGTCTGGAAGGCAGTAGAAGAGATGTTCGCCTCGCAGAGTTTATCCAAGATCACGAACCTGCGAATCGCCCTGGCCAACACAAAGAAAAACAGTCTCTCCGTTCCGGCGTTCTTCGCCAAGATGCAAGGATTTGCGGATGAGATGGCAGCTGCTGGAAAAACGCTGCCCGATGATGAGCTCGTGTCGTTCCTTCTTGCTGGACTCGGCAGCCATTATGACGCCCTTGTTGCTGCCCTCGGAGTCGTCAAAACACCACTCACCGTCGCTGAACTTTATTCCCAGGTTCAATCATACGACGAGCGCCAGTCAATGCACTCCTCATCTTCAGACGGAGGCTTTGAGACCTCTGCAAACTGGGCAATGCGAGGTCGTAATAGAGGAGGTGGTGGTGGCTATCGTCCACGCTACACTGGTGGTCGAGATGAACAACGCTTTGATCGGGATGATCGACGCTATGATGATAGACGTGAAGACCGGCGCCAAGATGATCGGCGTCAGGATGATCGCCCTCGCTACATCTCAAACAGAGGAGGCGGTCGTGGACGTGCTCCAGCTGGTGGTGGTCGCGGACGAGGACGTGGCCGCCGTCGTACTACTCCTTGGGTCGATGTCATCTGTCAGATATGCAATAGAGAAGGACACGCCGCCAAGGACTGTTGGCACCGCTTTCAGAATAATAGTGATGACAATTTTGAAGATGCGCATGCTTATGGTGTCGACACAAACTGGTACTCAGATACTGGAGCTACACATCATATCACCAGCGAGCTGAACAATCTTTCAGTCCGTGACACGTACAATGGTGGTGATAGAGTGAACACCGCCGGCGGACAAGGTATGGATATTTGTCATGTTGGTAATTCAATAATTCATAACCCTGTTCAATCATTCAAACTCCGCAATATCTTACATGTTCCTGATGCTTCAAAGAATCTTTTATCTGTTCATCGCTTTACTCTCGATAACCATGTTTTTCTGGAATTTCATCCTCACTTCTTTCTTATCAAGGATCAGGGTACGAGAAAGATTCTACATAGAGGACGGTGTGTTGGCGGTCTTTATCCTCTTATTTCTTCATTGGCCAATTCCTCACAAAAGCATGCGTTTCTTGCCTCCAAGCCTTCACAAGCAAAGTGGCACAGTCGTCTTGGTCATCCCGCGTTTAGAGTTGTTATGCAAATTATTAGCAAAAATAAACTTCCTTTTGTTAGAGATTTTAGTCAAGAGTCTATTTGTGATCCCTGTCAACAAGCTAAAGTCATCAGCTTCCCTATCCTGTGTCCACTAGTGTTTCCACTTTTCCTCTTCAGATAATTTTTTCTGATGTTTGGGGTCCCGCACCAACTTCGGTTGGTCGTCATGATTATTATGTAAGTTTCATTGATGATTATAGTAAATTTACATGGATATATCTTCTCAAGAAAAAGTCTGATGTCTTTTCCGCCTTTATCAATTTTCAAAAGCTTGTTGAACGCAAATTAAACAGAAAAATTCTCACCGTTCAGTCTGATTGGGGAGGAGAATATGTCAAGCTCAATTCTTTCTTCCAAAATCAAGGGATTGCTCATCATGTTTCGTGCCCACATGCTCACCAGCAGAATGGTGATGCCGAAAGAAAACACCGTCATATTGTTGAAGTTGGTCTCTCACTCCTTGCTCATGCATCTATGCCTTTAAAATTCTGGGATGAGGCCTTTCTCACAGCCACCTATCTCATAAACATGCTTCCGAGTAGAGTTATTAATAATGACACGCCTCTTCATCGCCTCCTAGGTGCTTCACCAAACTATAATTCCCTTCGCGTTTTCGGATGCGCTTGTTGGCCTAATCTTCGCCCTTATAATAAGCGCAAACTCGCTTTTCGTTCCAAGCGTTGTGTTTTCCTAGGCTACAGTCCGATGCATAAGGGAGTTAAATGTTTAGAAGTCTCTACCGGGCGTGTCTATATTTCTCGTGATGTCGTTTTCGACGAAGCTGTTTTCCCTTTCAAAGAGCTCCATCCAAATGCCGGTGCATTACTTCGCAAAGAAATTATCTTACTCGACCAATCTCTCCGTAATGTTGAACATGGGGATGAATTTATTGATGATCCAACATTGACTAATCCTACTAATTCTGCTTCTCCTGAGTTTATACAGTCTACAGGAAGAAGAATCATGCAAATTGATGAAGAATTGAGTGAAAACGGTACACATGAAATTAGTACAGAAGAAGACAGCTCAGGCACACCGAGCGTAGCAGATTCTACGGTCCAATCTTCACCAAGATTCTCTTCAGGACCCCTGCCCAGTCCATCTAGCTCCACTGATCGAACTGCGTCGATTCCATCTGCGGACGATGAGACGGACGAAAGCGCGTCGCCAGTGACAGCCAATTCAGAATCTTCTGCGAGCACTCATTCTCGGCCAGCTGATGCAGAAGAAGACGCAGCGGTGGCCACTCAGTCCGCTGGGTCACATGCAGGAGGTCAGCAAATAGCGGTCCCTCGACGACAGCGCAGCAGACGTGGGGCCCGTGACGCCACACGTGCTAGCACTTCTGGATCTTCTGTGCAAAGGCATGCTGTGCAGAATTCGGTGCCAGCAACGTCTACACGCCCGGCAACGCGTGCTTCTCACGGAATTGTTCAGCCGAAGGATTATACCGACGGGACAATCAGGTGGTGTTTATCAGTCTCGACTGACGAACCAGCAAATTTGCAAGATGCTCTAGCAAATACAAAGTGGAAAGAAGCAATGGACGAGGAGTATGATGCTCTAATGAAAAACAAAACTTGGCACTTGATTCCTGAGAGGCGTGGTACTAATATCATAGATTGTCGATGGGTTTACAAAATCAAGAGGAAAGCAGATGGTTCAGTTGATCGATACAAGGCTAGACTTGTGGCAAAAGGTTTTAAACAACGCTATGGTATAGACTATGAAGATACTTTTAGCCCTGTCGTTAAAATTGCCACTGTACGACTTGTTTTGTCCATTGCTGTTTCCAGGGGATGGAGCCTACGACAGTTGGATGTCAAGAACGCGTTTTTACATGGTGTTCTGGAAGAGGAAGTATATATGAGACAACCACCGGGATATGAAAATAGGAGCAAGCCGCATTATGTATGCAAACTTGACAAGGCATTATATGGACTAAAGCAAGCACCTCGAGCATGGTATTCTCGTCTAAGTTCTCAGCTAGCAACTCTTGGTTTTGTTGCTTCAAAATCCGACACATCACTATTCATCTATCACAAGTTGAATATTACGATCTACATGTTGATTTATGTTGATGACATCATAGTAGTCAGTTCATCTGAAGATGCAACAAATGCTTTGCTTAAGGATCTTAGCAAGGAATTTTCTTTAAAGGATCTTGGTGAACTTCACTTCTTTTGGGCATTGAGGTAAAGAAGGTAAATGATGGGCTTGTGTTGAATCAAGCAAAGTATGCTAGAGAGATTCTTGCTCGGGTAGGCATGTCAAATTGCAAAGGTTCTCCTACTCCAATGTCTTCTTCAGAAAAGATCACCTTGCATGAGGGCGCACTGCTAGGACCTGAGGACAGTACCAAATACAGAAGTACGGTTGGTGCACTGCAATATATGACTCTCACTAGACCTGATATTTCTTATGCAGTGAACAAAGTATGTCAATATCTACATGCTCCTACTACACTACATTGGACTGCTACTAAGAGGATTCTGAGATATATCAAGAATACACCTACCGTTGGACTGACTTTTGTGAGGTCTAAGTCCACTTTGATTAGTGCTTTCTCAGATGCTGATTGGGCAGGTTGCTTGGATGATCGTAGATCAACTGGAGGATTTGCTGTTTTTCTTGGATCAAATCTTATATCTTGGAGTGCAAAGAAGCAAGCTACGGTTTCTAGATCAAGCACAGAAGCAGAGTATAAATCCGTTGCTAATGCTACAGCTGAAGTGATTTGGGTACAGTCTTTACTTGAGGAACTCGGTATCAAGACAACTCAACCGCCATGTTTATGGTGTGACAACTTGGGAGCAACATATTTGTCAGCCAATCCAGTGTTTCACGCAAGAGCTAAACATATTGAGATAGATTTCCATTTTGTTAGAGAAAGAATTCTCAACAAACAGTTAGAGATCCGTTTTGTTCCTTCAAAGGATCAAGTTGCGGATGGATTCACAAAGCCGCTTGGAGCTCGTCAGTTTGAAGAATTCAAGCATAATCTCAACTTGCGAAGTTGTGATTAAGGGAGGGTGTTAGAGATAGAATTAGATACGGTTTAGCAAACCGAGTTCAACATGTATTCCTCGTACACATTGTACCGAACTCCTGTACAAGTCGGAGGCTTTGCCCCGATCCTCTCTGATATAAATATACGAAGCACCCTCGAGCTATTGCATCGAGCGGAATCAATTAATCTCAACTTTGTCAACTCGGAGGTGCGTAACTCTCCATGCAACTGATCAATAAGAACTCTAGCTTGTTCTGGTTCAGTGACAAGTATGTATATACGCATCGGCTCACCCTGCTGATTACTCCGACGAACTCATCAGGGCGTCTTCACCGGAGAATGCGGCACGGACCTCGACCACGGCGTCGCCGCCGTCGGGTACGGCACTGCTCGCGATAAAACCAAATACTGGATTGTGAAGAACTCGTGGGGAGAGGACTGGGGCGAGAAGGGCTACATCAGGATGCAGCGCGGCGTGTCGCAAGCAGAGGGCTGTGTGGCATCGCCATGCAGGCATCTTACCCGACAAAGTCGGCGCCACATGCTGCTGATGAGCTCTAGATGGCAAGTAATCCTACGGAGTACAAGGCTCTGTGCTAAGGGAGAAGTAGATCTCCCACAATTATCTTATGTCTTTTGTGGAAAATGTTATTACAAACATATAATAAACGTGTTCTTCTTTCGAAAAGAAAGCCAGGACCTCTATCTTTCTATGCTCGAATGCATACAAACGTGATTTTATTAAACAAGATGAAATGCATCAAAGCCAACACAACATGTTTTGCTAAGTGAGTTTTTGTGATGAAATTTAAAATAGACCGATGGATGTGATTAGAGGAGATGATCCACCAACTTTGTCTAATGATATTTGTTTTGAGCATCGTCTAATGAAAAGGTAGCTTGGTCAGATTATTACACCTCGTATCGGATTGGATCCCCTCGTTGCCCCCATCCAAGTGCTGAAAGCCCACTACTGGGCGACAGCACAGAACCCAAAAAACTAGGGGCCCAAATTTCCTTAGCAAGCGAGGCCACTATCCATTACCACTTTTGGCCCAGACCAAATTCCCCAGCGTACATGTCCAACGAACTGGGATGTAAGAGCATCTCCACCGGCGCCTCCAAATGACCCCCAAAGGCCCATTGAGAGTCCGGACGCTTAAAAACGCCACCAGCGACACTGAAAGGATCGGTATGACACCTAGAGGGGGGGTGAATAGGTGCTACTCCAATTTTAGTCTTTTTCAATTTAGGCTTGACACAAAAGGTAAATTCTCTAGATATGCAACTACGGTGAATTTACCTATATGACAAGCTAGCAACTAAGCACGATATAATAAGGCGGTAAACAAGGATAGAGGTAACCGAAGTCAAAGCACGCGGAGACACGGATGTAATCCCGAGTTCCTCCTTTTTAGGGGAGTACGTCTCGTTGGAGAGGTGTGAACCAACACAATGGTTCAACGGCCACAAAGGCCTCACCCTCTTCTCCGGTGAACCGCACCACAAAGGTTTGGTTCACTTCAACTATCGGAAACCTTCGAGGCGGAGTCCGGAGCCTTTACAACAACGATTTGGGGCACAACCCACAAAGGATTGGGGGCTCCCAAACAGCTACAATCTGTCACAAAGACAATCAAGTGAGTACAATAGGGGGCTAGGTTTTCCTAGTGGAAACCCTAGCAAATGGTCCCTCAAGTGAATGAGGGGGAAATGACAAACGGCTCGGTGAAGATGTAGATCGGGGCCTTCTCCTTCAATCCTCCAAAGATCAACAAGTTTGGGTGGAGGGATTGGGAGATCTAGTGATTCTTGAGCTTGCAACAATGGGGATCTTATTCTGGGCGAGCTAGCTGGCTGGAGGTAGATGGAGGGGTATATATACCCCTCCCAGAAAAGTAGCCGTTGCAGAAAGAATCACACCGGAGACTCCGGTCCTAGTGACCGGAAACTCCGGCCTGGGGCGGAAACTCCGGCCTACAGGGGCCGGAAACTCCGCCCCACACCAGGAGCTGAGCAACTTCTTCACAGCTGAGACTCGGGCCAAAACTCCGGTGCACTGGGGCCGGAATGTTTGGCCAGGGGCGGAAACTCCGGCCTAGGGGGCCGGAAACTCCGCCCCACACCAGGGGCTGAGCAGCAACTTCGCAGCAGAGGCTTGGGCAAAGACTCCGGTGCCCTGGGGCCGGAATGTTCGGCCAGGGGCGGAAACTCCGGTCCTGAGGGCCGGAAACTCCGCCCCACACCAGGGGCTGAGCAGCAAATCAGCAGCTTGCTGTTTCTTCGAGGACAAGACCAAGGACCGGAAACTCCGGCCTTGGAGGCCGGAAACTCCGGCCTGAAATGCTCCAGAAACTCTTTTCTCTTTTTGGTGTTGATGCATATGTTGTATACAATAAAACCTGCATCACTTAGCACCAGATTAAAACATCCAAAGTGTTGTTAACTAACACACAAAACTAAGAGATCACAAAATGTCCTTTCAATCTCCCCCTTTTTGGTGTTAGATGACAACACACGGATTTGCAATATAGTTCACCATACTATCATGTTTAACAAAAGGAAAAGCTCCCCCTAGATGTGTGCATATAACTCATTTGCTTTGGAATGCAAATGCACACATATAGAGAAACAAGTTCCACAAAAGGTGACATGATATGTAAACGATACAAAGCACAAACAAGACATATCACAAAGTAGGTTGAGCCTAGAGATAAAAACCATACCTTGTGCATATAAATGTAGATAAACATCCATATAACCATAGCACAATAATATAGGTTCAACCATACATAATAGAAATCCAATGTCTTACACTCACATAGTTCACAACACAAGATGCAAATAAGTTCCAAATAACATAAAATGGACACAAGCGCAATAAAATGATAAAAGCACATGCTTGTGTCCAACCCATGCAAATCCCGGAGAGAACCTAATAGAACTACTTCTCCCCCTTTGGCATCGAGACGCCAAAAAGGGAAAAGAGCATAACTACACGATACCCATGGAGATCACCCGGAGCTTTCTTCCATGTCATCATCACCTTCCCTTCTTGATTGTAGTCCTCATCGGAAAGGTTCATGGGAGCCTTGCCGGTGTTGCGAGAAGAGGAGGGCAATGAAGTCACATCCGCATAATCCGACCAAGGAAAGACGTCTTCGTTCCATTTCTCAAGAGGATAGTCTCGGCCGACGAGGAGGAGATAATAGGATTGCCATCTTCATCTTCTTCCGGAGGAGGAGTGATACTACCATTGTTGAGCTTGCGCAACTCCTTGATCATGATTTGTTGGTTGTCAATGATATGCTTCTCTCTCACATATGAGGCATGGTTCTCCTTGTGAAGTGCAACATCCATGCAAAGCAACTTTCTCTTCCACCAAGAGAGTTTACTCACTTCCGAGTTCACTTGAGCCCTTCCTTGAAGATAGGAGGGAGGGTCGGCATTCTTGCTTCTCCTTCTAGGCATTGGGGCCTCGGTCTCCGCTTCCTCACTACTAGATTGCGGAGGAGGTGCACGAGAGGAAGACGGTTGCTTGGTGTGCTTGCTAAGTTGGTGGAGAGTCCCCTTGGCATGCTTGGTGAGGCGAGAGGTATCGATGTTGGAGACCTTGGAGAGGATGAGCTTCATCACATAAGGTGCATAGAGAGGGTTCTTGTGCTCAAAAATGGCCCAAAGCAATTCACACTTGATGAAATCCATGACATCAACTTCTTGGCCTTCACAATCCGGACCGGCTTGGAGCACCTTGTAAGCATGGTATAAGAGATTGACAAGCCCTCCTCGAATGGCATCCACATTTCCGGCTTGAGGAGCAAGATTGAGCCGAACCATGCGAAGGAAAATGTTGAAGGTGGGGAGGAGGTCTTGATTGGTGCCAACGGATTTTGCAACTGAATATAAAGGGCGCAAGCGGCGTTTGTTGTAGGCTACCCCTTCCACATGCATCCTCTTCCCAACACAAGTAGTGGCACCCTTGAACTTGTATCCCAAACATCTTCCAAACTCCACAAAGTTAGAGGTGCACTTTTGAGAACCGGTCATCCAAGTCATGGTGATATCTTCATCATTATCAAACACCACTGTGGCAAAGAACTGATGCACAAGCTGAATATCATAATCTTCATGAACATGAGAGATGAGCCTCTCAAGTCCAAGCTTCCGAGCAATCCACACGGCCTCTTGAAAATAAGGCTTCTTGTCCAAGCTCTCAAGGCTCAACACTTTTTGCTCACACACCATATGCTTCTCAATGCGGGCATAAATCTCATTCATGATCAGCTGCTGCTCTCTCCTTGGAAACCTAGGATCATCGGTGTTGGATGGCAAGTCATAGAACTGCTGAGATCTCATCCGACGAAACTCGAGCTTCCCCATGCCCAAAACAGTGGTCAAGGAGTCAAAATGAGCTCTCTCGGCCTCTTCTTCATTATCAAAACCACCTAGGGCAGCATGTCTTGTGGCTTCTTCATCTATGGTACCTGCTGTCTCAGACGGCCAGCGCTGCTGTCAAAAAGAAGCTTGTCCCTTGTTTGAGCACGGATGACTTTTCTTGGTGATTTTTCAGGATGTTTCATGGAAGCCTTTGTCCTCTGCCCACCTGTGAAATAACAGAATAGGAGAAAAGCATGGGGATAAGCTTGCATGTCCAGGAACCAAAAGAAGAAGTAACCAAAGAATTCTGGGCACAAAGTGTCTGATCTACACCGGAGTTTCCGGCCTCAGGGGGCGGAGATTCCGGCCCTGACCGGAGTTTCCGGCCTGGAAGACCGGAGTCTCCGGCCCTGAGATGGGGAACCTCGATTTAGTTCAAGAAACTTTGTGCTGAGAGTTCTAGGGTTAAATCTAGGATACACCTTGCCATCTAGAAGATTCTACACCATGAAAAACTAGGGGAACTACTCTCCAAACTTAGATCGAGGTGAAAAACCTAAGGAGAGAGAGGAGGTACCCTTTTTGTCCATGGTGCAGCCCAAACGAAGGAGAGGAAGGTCTCCCGCGTTGGTGAGGAGGAGTAGGCCGGAGGCACGGCGGATTCCGGCGGCGGGGAGCAGCCGGAGTGGCACTTGAGACGGCGGCGGCTGCAGGGGAGAGGTTGGGGGTCGGGGGTGTGTGGGAGTTGTGAAGTCAACTCCCACCCCGATCCCCTTTTGGACCCCTGCGAGACTGCCCAGACCGGAGTTTCCGGCCTAAACACCGGAGTCTCCGGCCTAAGCCAGAGTTTCCGGGTTTAGGGCGGAAACTTCAGTCAGACCGGATATTCCGGCCCAAAGGACCGGAGTTTCCGGCCCCACCAACTCAAAAATGCCAGATTTTGTTGTTGAACATGCAAGATGCAAGAGGAGCAAGTTTTCAGAAGGGAGAGGCCTGGGATGGGACACAAAGTCACTGGAAATGGTACTTCACACTCAAACTTGGTAAGAGGCACAAAGAAAACATTAAGAAGCATCATTTGAGTGTGTTTTCCATAAAAACCAACGGATAGGCAAAAAGGCCATAAAGCTCCAACAAGATCAAATCTTCACAAAGAAGATGGCGGTGGCCTAAGCCACCATGTATGAGTGTATGTGGTGTGACACCGCGAAGATATATCTTGGGTTCACCGCCACTACTCGTCATTTAAGCTCACAATTCATAAAATGAACAATATAGAGACAAAATGAGTTCTTTCTATCGGCATAATGGGGGGAGGGATAGTCCAATGGATTAGGACCGCACTCCCCCTATGTCCATGCCTACACCTAAACCAAACAATAGCTAAGATATAGGTGTGTATGCAAGATACTCAAGCGACGCTCCCCGAATCGATGATATTTAGCTCATGCCTCAAATAAGTGAACCTTGCTTCATCAAGTGGCTTCGTGAACATATCGGCAAGTTGGATCTTCGTGGGAATATAACCAAGCTCAATATCACCCCGGATGATGTGATCACGGATGAAGTGATAGCGAATCTCAATATGCTTCGTTCTTGAGTGCTCCACCGGGTTGTGGCCAATCTTGATAGCACTTTCATTGTCACATAAAAGAGGCACTTTGTCACAATGGACACCGTATTCCTTTAAAGTTTGCCTCATCCACAACAATTGAGTGCAACAACTAGCGGCCGCCACATACTCGGCTTCGGTGGTGGAGAGAGATATGCAATTTTGCTTCTTAGAAGACCAACTCACCAAGGACCTACCAAGGAATTGGCAAGCCCCGGAAGTTGATTTCCTATCATCCTTGCAACCGGCCCAATCCGAATCCGTGTAACCGGCAAGAGAGAAGTTGAGCCTTTAGGATACCACAAACCAAACCTTGGGGTATGAACCAAATATCGAAAGATTCGAAGAACCGCCGTTTGGTGGCTTTCTTTGGGAGCCGCTTGGTACCTTGCACACACTCCTACACTCAACACAATATCGGGTCTAGATGCACAAAGATAAAGCAAAGAACCAATCATAACGATAGAGCTTTTGATCAACATCCTTATCTTTACCCTTTGGATTAAGTTCAAGATGACACTTGGTGTCCATAGGAAACTTCTTCTCTTTAGCATTTTGCATCTTGAACCTCTTGAGCATGTCTTGGATATATTTGGCTTGAGAGATGAAGGTCCCTCCACTCAATTGCTTGATCTCAAAACCAAGGAAGTACTTCAACTCTCCCATCATGGACATCTCGAACCTATCGGTCATAAGCTTTGAAAATTCATCATTAAAAGCTTTGTTAGAAGAGCCAAATATGATATCATCAACATAAAGTTGGCATATGAAAAGCTCCCCTTTAACCCTCTTGGTAAAAAGAGTGGGATCGATTTGCCCCACTTCAAAGCCACGGTCTACAATAGCTCTCTTAGGTGCTCATACCAAGCACGAGGTGCTTGTTTGAGACCATAGAGCGCCTTATCAAGTTTGTAGACATGGTTAGGGAAGTGTGGATCCTCAAATCCCGGAGGTTGCTTAACATATACCAACTCCTTTAAAGGACCATTAAGAAAGGCACTTTTCACATCCATTTGTTGCAACTTGAAATTATGATGTGATGCATATGCAAGAAGGATACGGATGGACTCAAGGCGAGCCACGGGAGCATAGGTCTCTCCAAAATCAATGCCTTCAACTTGAGAGAACCCTTGTGCTACCAATCTTGCCTTGTTCCTCACAACCATTCCATGCTCATCTTGCTTATTCTTGAATATCCACTTGGTGCCTATAACATTGAGGCAATCTTTTGGCTTCTCCACTAGATTCCACACTTTGTTGCGCTTGAAGTTATTGAGTTCTTCATGCATGGCTTCCAACCAATCCGGATCTTCAAGAGCTTCAAAGACTTTCTTTGGTTCCACCATAGAGATGTGAGCTTGATGTTCATTGAAATTTGCCAATTGTTTTCTTGTGGTGACCTTGTTCTTGACATTAACAATGATATTTCTAGATGAAGACTCTTTCTTCTCCAATCCTTTTTGACTCTTGCTATACGACGGGTTTCGATATCCTCATTGATGCGAGGAATTTCGCTTGATCATCTTGATCATTTGAGTCCCCGTCTTGACCGGAGTGTTGACCTTGATCATCTTGAAGCTCATCTTCAACAAAGGAAGGAGAGGGTTGATCTTGGTCTTGACCTTGGCTAGTGTTGACAATAGGAGAACTTGGTTCTTGAATAGCCTCTTGGTCAACTTGAGGAGGGCCTTGAACTTGTTCTTGGTAGGTGCATCATTTGCTTCCATAGAAGGTGCAACTTCAACTTGTGATGATGGATCTCCACATGAGTGGAGCTAGGACTTGCTTGAGGAGGCTCATGATGGATTTCAATGGGGCGATGGAAACCAACCCCCATTCTTCTTATTGCTTCTTGAGGTTCCTCATTATCTACATCACAAACATGAAATTGCGCCACTTGGGAGCCGTCATTCTCATCGAACCTCACATCACAAGATTCTATGACTTTCCCAACGGTCTTGTCATAGACTCTATAGGTGTGAGATTCGGCACCGTAACCAACAAAAACACCCTCTAAAGCTTTAGATTCAAATTTAGACAAACGAACACTTTTGTTCTTATAGAAACACTTACAACCAAAAACTCGGTAGTAGGAGACATTGGGCTTGTTGCCGGTGAGCATCTCATAAGATGTAAACTTCTTGCCAACACGAAAGAATAACCGGTTAGATGAGTGACACGCCGTGGAGATAGCCTCGGCCCATAAGAATAGCGGAGACTTAAACTCCGCCAACATAGACCTTGCCATATCCATGAGAGTCCGGTTCTTCCTTTCGGCTACACCATTTTGTTGAGGGGTATATGCAGCGGAATATTGATGACGAATCCCCTCTTCACTAAGAAACTCATTTAAGGTGTAGTTCTTGAACTCGGAGCCATTATCACTCCTAATGACCAAAATAGGGACATTGTATTGGCGTTGAACAATATTGGAAAAGTCGATGATGGTTTGTTGGGTTTCATCCTTCGTCTTGAAGAAATAAACCCAAGTAAATCTTGAATAGTCATCAACAATCACCAAACAATATTTCTTCCCACCAAGACTAGGTTGAGGCACGGCACCAAAGAGATCAACATGAAGAAGTTCCAAAATCCTCGTTGATGAAATAATGGTCTTGCCCGGATGGGGAGAATCATGCATCTTTCCTTCAACACAAGCCCTACAAAGACGATCTCTAGAAAAAGAAACATCCTCTTTTAGTCCAAGAATGTGGCCACCCTTGTGAAGACTTTGCAAAGTTCTCATGTTGACATGGGACAAGCGGCGATGCCACAACCACCCCACGTCGGCCTTTCCGAATAGGCATATTGCTTGAGTGTTGGTAGACCCCGAAAAGTCTACCACAAACAACTCATTTTCAACATACCCAACGAACATGACCTTTAGAGTCTTGCTCCTCAAGAGTACCACCATATCAATAGTAAAATGGACATCAAAGTTCATCTTATTAAGAGCACGAACGGACATAAGATTGTAACCTAGAGACTCAACAAGCATGACATTTACAAGGGTGATATCCTTGCAACTACCACCTTGCCGAGACTCTTTACCTCAGCTTTTGAATTATCACCATAAGAGACGGTTATTGTATAATCTAGATTTGGTCTCAAGTCCGTCATAATCTCCTTGCTTCCGGTCATATGACTAGTGCATCCACTATCAACCACCCATTTCGATCCACCGGAAGCATAGTCCTACAAGAAATCATTGCTTGGATTTAGGTACCCATTTCTCAATGGGTCCTCTTTGGTTAGCAACAAGGGTCTTAGGACCCAAATAGAGTAATCAATGTAACCATCATATGGACCAACATATTGAGCATAAACATCCCCATAATAATCAACATAAAGAATATAGTTGGGGTTGTTATGCCCCGCAAAGTCACTACGAGTGGTCTTGCCCCTTGTGGCACTACCACCCGCAATGGAAGTCTCGGCTTGTGCGGGCTTGGTCTTGATCTTCTTGTTGTTGCCCACTTTCTTCTTGGGCTCGGCTACATAACCAAGACCCTCCTTCCCTTTGTGTGGTTTTTGCTCAAATAAGTAAGCAATACCCTTATCTTTACCTTTGGGAATAGAGGTCTTGGCACTAACATTTTCTTCAATAACATTTTCATGAACACGAGGAAGAATAGATATGCTAGTTGAGCTAGATTTAGAAAGTTGAGTTTGAAGTTGCTCATGAGACTTGACTAAAAGGGAGTGAGTTGTTTCCAAGGCCTTGTGAGCCTTGTCAAGCTTCTCCATATCCTCAAGAAGTCTAGCATTAGCAACCCCAAGTTCAACTTTCTCCTTTTTAAGCACTTTATATTTAGCAACGACATGATCTCTATCCTTAATGATTTTATTAATGATATCATCATTTTTAGCATCAAGAGACTCAAGTCTTTCCTCAAGAGAACATCTTTCTTCACTCTCTTCATCAAGAGAGGCATTCAAGGATGCTACGGAAGCATTCAAAGAGGCAATGGTGAGAGAATCCTCTCTCTCAATCTTACTCTTTTCTTGAAGAAGTTCTTCGGCCGCACATAGTTGTCTCATGAGAGACTCAACATGTTCCTTAGCTTCACCTTGCAAGTTAGTCATGAAAGTATCGAAAGCAACAAGTTCTTTCTTAATCACAAGACTAGATTGATCACTCATTTCATGCATAGTCTTGGGAGAAGGAGATGATACCTCGGTGACATTAGCCATGAGGCAACGAGCGTTGTTGGTGGAGAAGTTCTCATTGGGGGATTCAAAGAGAGAAGATGATGAAGTTGATACAATAGCCAATGCGGCTACCTCTTTAGTAGGTGCATCTTCATCTTCGGAATCACTTGTGGCATATTCTTCTTGTGCCACCAACACAATTCTTGGTGCCTTCTTGAAGAAAGGCTTCCTTGGTCTTGCGGGCTTCTTTTGGATCAACTTTGAATGGTCCTTGGGGATGAGCTTCCCACCATTTTGCTCTCGGTTCTCATAAGGACACTCTCTTATGTAGTGGTTCTTGTCATGACAATTGTAGCACGTCTTCCACTTTGAGGCTAGCTCTTTCTTCCCACTTGAGTTGTTCTCTTTATCAACCTTGGCTTTAGCTTTTGCCGGGTCTTGCCAAAACTCTCTTGTGGCAAGAGCTATATGACCATTTAGAGCCGGTTCAAGATCATTTGGAGCAATGTTGCTTGGGCACGCTTCAACCTCATCAAGACATACCACCTTGGCCTTCAAAGCAAGTGAGGGGCCTTGTTTCATCCCCATGGCCCTAGCACGGCTATCTTCGGCATTCTTGGTGGCAACCTTGGAGGCTTGCACTTCTTGCATAACTTCATTGGATGTCATTTCGTTGTAGTTGTGTCTTCCTTGAATGGCCTTCACCTCGATGGGCTCGGAAGGCAAGAGAGCATTCACATACTTCCTCTTGACATAAGCATCATCCACATAGGTTGCCCCCACATCAAAGAAGGCCTTTGCAAGAGTCTTGAGTCTTCCATACATGTCTTCATGAGTCTCATTGTCAAACATGTAGAAGCCTTCGGCATCATTGCTCAAAGACTCATATCGGTTTCTCTTCATGCTTTCATTCCCAAGAAATGCAACCTCAAGACAATTCCAAGCTTCTTTGGCGGTGGTGGCATTGAGAACATAATGCTTGTCACTTTCACCCACTGAAAGTTCAATCATATGGAGTGCGGAGGCATTGAGTTGCTTTTCGGCAAATTCTCTTCTTGTCACATTGCTTGGATCCGCAACCTTGTACCCATCTTCAATGATCCTCCAAAGCTCGATAGAGGCACTGTTAATATGAGATTTCATTGAGCGTTGCCAACTAGCAAAGGCTAATGCATTAAGCTTAGGTGGAGGACCAATGGGGTTTATGCGGGTGGTGATAGGTGGGTCGATAGGGTACCATCCCGGAACGTTATGGTACTCTTCCTTCCCATCTTCATGCTTGGTAGGAGGAGATGGTTTAGATCCGGAGGTGGTTTCCAACCCCTTCTCATTTTTCTTTTTACCCTCCTCGGAATCACCTTCATCGGAGTTAGAGATACCCTCTAGTGGGATGGTTTCCGAAACCTTGGCATTTGTGAGTTTCATGAGCATGTCACGCAACTCATCAAATTTGACATTCATGTCATTCATGGACGATGTCAATGTTGTTTCCAACGATTTGATATCGGCCATGGATGCCATGGTCTCCTTGGCCTTGGCAAGATCGGCCTCATCCTCACTTTGTGTCATACTTCTCTTAGGCGGTTAAACCCAAAACAAGAGAGCCTAGCTCTGATACCAATTGAAAGGATCGGTATGACACCTAGAGGGGGGGGGTGAATAGGTGCTACTCCAATTTTAGTCTTTTTCAATTTAGGCTTGACACAAAAGGTAAATTCTCTAGATATGCAACTACGGTGAATTTACCTATATGACAAGCTAGCAACTAAGCACGATATAATAAGGCGGTAAACAAGGATAGAGGTAACCGAAGTCAAAGCACGCGGAGACACGGATGTAATCCCGAGTTCCTCCTTTTTAGGGGAGTACGTCTCGTTGGAGAGGTGTGAACCAACACAATGGTTCAACGGCCACAAAGGCCTCACCCTCTTCTCCGGTGAACCGCACCACAAAGGTTTGGTTCACTTCAACTATCGGAAACCTTCGAGGCGGAGTCCGGAGCCTTTACAACAACGATTTGGGGCACAACCCACAAAGGATTGGGGGCTCCCAAACAGCTACAATCTGTCACAAAGACAATCAAGTGAGTACAATAGGGGGCTAGGTTTTCCTAGTGGAAACCCTAGCAAATGGTCCCTCAAGTGAATGAGGGGGAAATGACAAACGGCTCGGTGAAGATGTAGATCGGGGCCTTCTCCTTCAATCCTCCAAAGATCAACAAGTTTGGGTGGAGGGATTGGGAGATCTAGTGATTCTTGAGCTTGCAACAATGGGGATCTTGTATTCTGGGCGAGCTAGCTGGCTGGAGGTAGATGGAGGGGTATATATACCCCTCCCAGAAAAGTAGCCGTTGCAGAAAGAATCACACCGGAGACTCCGGTCCTAGTGACCGGAAACTCCGGCCTGGGGCGGAAACTCCGGCCTACAGGGCCGGAAACTCCGCCCCACACCAGGAGCTGAGCAACTTCTTCACAGCTGAGACTCGGGCCAAAACTCCGGTGCACTGGGGCCGGAATGTTTGGCCAGGGGCGGAAACTCCGGCCTAGGGGGCCGGAAACTCCGCCCCACACCAGGGGCTGAGCAGCAACTTCGCAGCAGAGGCTTGGGCAAAGACTCCGGTGCCCTGGGGCCGGAATGTTCGGCCAGGGGCGGAAACTCCGGTCCTGAGGGCCGGAAACTCCGCCCCACACCAGGGGCTGAGCAGCAAATCAGCAGCTTGCTGTTTCTTCGAGGACAAGACCAAGGACCGGAAACTCCGGCCTTGGAGGCCGGAAACTCCGGCCTGAAATGCTCCAGAAACTCTTTTCTCTTTTTGGTGTTGATGCATATGTTGTATACAATAAAACCTGCATCACTTAGCACCAGATTAAAACATCCAAAGTGTTGTTAACTAACACACAAAACTAAGAGATCACAAAATGTCCTTTCAGACACCCCCAAAGGGTCGCCCCGAGCAAAATCGTGTCCGGCACCCCCGAAAAGGCCTCCAAATTTGGAGTCCCTCTCGGGGTGCTGGACATGGGTGCGGACATGCTTCTGACAGGTCTGGCCCACCCGTCATACGCACAGCGCCCCGCCCCGTGTTAATTTGGACTTGGCAGGAGGCCGTTGCGCTGCGTTTAATGGCGAGGCGACGAGACGGCGGCTCGCCTGTCATCACGCCTCGCAATAGCGAAGCGACGCCTCGCAATAACGTCGTGCCCGTTCCCATGGCGCAGACGGAAGCGACGCGTGCTGCAGTCGCAGCGACTGCCCGCGGCGGCGCCCTGCGCACGCGTCGTCGGCGTCAATGAATGCCACCCAACCCCGCTCCTCCGGCCGCCTTTAAAACCCGGCGCGTCGCAGCCCTCCTCTCCCCACACCACCGCTTCTCCCTTCTCCCCTCTCCCAACTCGCCACCAGCAGATTGGCCGCCAAGCAAGGCGGCCAACCGCGAGACGCCGGAGGAGCGCGAGCTCCAGCGTCATCGCGACTTCCTCTTGGCGGAAAGCGAGCGCCGCGGCTAGCGACGCCGCGAGCAGATGGAGGAACGCCGTCGCCGCAACGAGGAGGCGGAGATGGCCAGGGCGTATGAACGGGAGCGGTGGCTCGAGGAGGCAGCCAACGCGCCTCCATACATCGTGTCGCTGGAGACGGCGCAGCTGTGCAGCCGCCACAGCGTGCCGGTGGAGGGGGACGCGTCCCTACCCGAAGGGTGGACAAGGAACGCCGTCAACGTGCCGGTGGCGCCGCGGCTCAGCGGCAAGAGCGCGTCGGCTTCATCATGCGGACGTGGCAGGCGATGTTGTACGAGCAGAAGATCGACCCCAAGTACTCCATCTCGGCGCCCTACTGGCACGCCGTGGTGGACGCGGAGTACGAGGCGCGCTGTGCCGGCGACTTCCTCCCTACCGGCGCGCGGGAATCAACGCCGGAGTTGTCTGCATCGGACGACGACGCAGCCGAGGACGTCGACGACGACCCCGAGAAGGGGGCGCAAGGTGAAGCCGGCGAGGCTTCCGATCAGGCGGCCAGGCGGTAGATGAAATCCCACCATGCGTCGGCCGCGAAACCTGGCTGAGGCTTCGTTTCTAAAGGCCGTAGCTAATGAGAATAGCAGATGAAACTTCCCGCGCCGGATCATCGAGACATGTAAGTCTGTGATGATTCCGGCGCTTGGCTCGCATCTTCTTCCCCTTCGCTAGGCCATGGAGCGGCATCTCTCCTCGCCGCCGGCGCGGGTAGTGGTTGGCTAGACGCTGTAGTGTGTAGCCGGTACCGGCGTAGTTTAAGTTTAGTTTGTTAAATCTAATTTAGATTTTAAATTGTAAGTTTGTTAAATCTCGTTTAATAAAATCCGTCGCCCGCAAGGTGTTCGATGATTTGCTCGCGTTTGGGGGGCGGACGTTTGGGGTGCGCCGCTGTGGACGCGGTCGAAAACATGGGCAGACACATGTCCGACACCCCCAATGAAGGCCCCCGGTGGAGATGCTCTAAATCTACCCAGTCTGCAATCCCTCCCGGTCCGGTCTGTACACAGCAAAAAAAAAAGGTATAGCGACCGAGCTAAAAATTTGGTTGCTCCACCAGCACTGTTAGGCGAGAACGCCGCACCACCGCCAGGCGACATCGTTTGTTCGCCCGTTCCATTCGTCTCTTCCCAAGTTTTGGATATTGCTTTTTTTTCTAAAAAAACAGGAGATTTTATTAGCATTTTACAGAGAAGAAGCGTGTATGGAGACACGCAAGATACATCAAGAATTCAGGGCGCACTGCCAGCTCTCGGGTCTCGAATGTGGCAACAAGCACTTCTGGCCATGAACGGTGATCTCCGTCCCACACATTCTTCCCCTTCTGCCTCACACCATGGTACGACGGCGCCATGTCCGACGGTGAGACAGCTCTCACCAAGAAATAACAAATAAGAAACGTTACATTTTATCTAACAGCAAAATCTACTAAAACTAAATCAACTAACACCTAAATCAACTAAAACCTAAATAAGATTCCAACACTAAATCAACTAAAATGAAAAGAGGGAGCTGGAGCCTCACCGGCGGCTTCGTCTCCCCCGTTGGAGGCATCGTTTTGGAGCAGCTCCGGCTAGTGGGACCAGTGGCTTGGATGGTTTGGTGGCATTGCGAATTGTGTGGCAACGATGACAGTGGTTGGCGGAGACGAGTCGTGGCATGCCCTTCGTCACCGACAGTCCAATGTGTCCTTTGGGTTCTTGTGTCGCGCCCCGCTGTGGAGCTGTGAAGTCGGAGCTGCGTGTCACGAGGCGGCATGCAGGAAAGATGCCACATGATTGGTTACCAGTGCGTTAATTTCCAGTGGCCACGTGGATTCCGTCGGTGCAAGGTGTGCAACTTTCTCACATGAAGCTATTCGTCGAAATCGGAGCTCCCTCTTCCTCGGCGTTTTGGGTCGACTATTTGGCATAGGCCGACATGGGTTTCGGCGTCGGTTACGGTGAGGGCTTCGTCGGTGGTCGTTGAAGGTGAAGTCGGAATCGCTTAATCGAGGAGGAGTGACGACGATGACGCTCAGTGACAATCTCGACGATGTATGTGTTTCATGTAGGTAGCCAGGTCGGCCGGTGTGTTCAATATGGTCGTGTTGCATGCTAACATTGCTGCATTTGTAATGGTTTTCAGCCAGTTCCCGCTAATGAATTGGTCAATTTTCTTCTACGGTTTTAATTAAAATAAGGCAAATTAACCATTTTGTTTAAAAAGTAACATGTGTAGGGTGTGCTGTGTGCGCCCAACCTAGACTAGTAAAGCAACATTTCCACGTTATCGATGAATGATGTCCATTACATAAAGGCACCCGGCCGTAACACTTGTTTTTGTCTCATTGCAGTTACTAAGCCTTAAAGGTAGTATTAGTCTGGAGGCATCGGGCTAATCAGCTTTTCGCTTTTGCACCTAAAAAGAAGACTCGTCCAAGTGCTCCCAACACTAATTTCTAGGAGCTAGTATTACTATCACATGTGCTGATTAATCTTTGATACCTCTCTGCTAACACAACATACAGGAACTAACATTTTGCAGCACTTGCAGGTACAAATAATGTATGTCCAAAGATGAGAAAGCACTATTTTTAAACGAAAAGTGGGTAAATCCTGAATCTGCCAACCAGAATGGGACTCAAACTAGCCTCCCTTTCTGCCCTTTTGAGAGGTGGCTTTGTATGAACGAACAATTGTATATACTGTCTAAAGTATCTACTTATCCGTTTAAAACTGTATGTTACTGATTTTCCGTCATAGTTTACTTCAGCATACTTACTCCATTATCAGCGGCTTGGCATCTTCTCAAAAGCGCCTTTGTAGCTCACTCTCTTTTTTTACTAGAAGCCACACTCTGTACTTAAATAATTGCAGATTGCATACTTCTAATATTGGAACTGGCGAATCTCTGGGGACGATTGGTTACGGTGCCTGGCTTTCACATCTGTCGAGGGATTCCAGTCCTTCAAGTTTTTTGGGTCAGCGGCAGCACTTCGTGCACTGTGACTGTCAGCAGCCTAAGCTTTCTTTTCCATATGATTCAAGCCATCCTGGTCTTCACAGAATAAGATGTTGATACTGCCCTGCATCTTTAGTTCTGATGACAAGCCAACACTGATTGGTTTATCTAGCGTCGCTGAATTTGAACAGGCTATCGGACCTTTACCGGGTGTTTTAATAACTTACTCCAACCGCTTAGATGCACGCTTAATCCAGACATTGGCACCCTGACTCGATGCTTTCAGCCTTAGATTTAGGGTAGGAGTAAGCAGATAGGGGGTGGCAGTGGACAGTGGAGGTGAAAGCAGGAAGAGGACGGAGTCGGCGAGACGGTGGAGGACGGAGGTGACATGGGGAAGGAGGACAAATACGTGTGGGAGAGCCATGGAGAACCAGTATGACTACTTTAGAGCATCTCCAACCGCACCCCCCAAAATCGGACCACAAACTGCGCCCGGACGCATCCGGACGCGTCCGCGGAGGGTGACCGGACAACCCCTAAAAACATGCTCCTACAACCACACTCCTCTTTTCTAGTTGACATATTACTACAAAGGCATGCAACACGTCCGCATTTGCTACACTAGAATGGAAACTTGCATTGCGTCCGCCTTGCTACGCTAGAATCTCCCTACTCGTCATCGGAGAGGACGATGACCGTTGCCGCTGCGCCGGCGGAGCCGCCCCGTCCCGCACTGCCGGCCGGAGCCGGGCAAGAACCCTGCTCGGAGTCGGAGAAGAACCCGAACGAAGAGGAGGAGGAGGCCCCGGCGTAAGGGCGGCCTTCACGAATCGCCGCCTCCGCCTCGAACTGCTTGTCGAGGAACCCAGAGCGGTTCCTCATCTGCCTCATGAAGAGGCGGTCCGCCGCCTCCGCCTTCAGCTGCGCCTCCGCCGCACGGTGCTCCGCCGCATCGTCGTTGCGCAGCGCCTCCTCGCGGATCCGGCCCTCTTCCACCTCCGCCTGAGCTCTCCACCGCTCCGTCGCAGCGCGTACCTGGGCGCGATGCGCTTCGGCCGCCGCCTCCGCCCGGCTGTGAAGCGCTTCGGCCGCGCAGCCGCCGCCTGCCGTTCGACCGCCGCCTCCGCCGCCGCGCGTCGGGCTTCGTGCTCCGCCTCCGCGCGGACGCGCATCCTCTCATCCTCATCCTGGATGAACTCCGAGCCGGTGATGTCGACGATCTCGGCGTCGTCGGAGACCATGAAGTATCCGACGGCCGACGACTCCGAATCCGCCTCCGCCGCCGCATCCGCCTCAGCCTGAGCTCGGATTTGGGCCTGCTGCCTCAGCTTTTCCGCCGTCATCCTGGCGAAGATGGTGGGGAGGCGGCGAGGCATGGTGGATGTGGATGAACTAGGGTTCCGGCGGCGGATGTGGATGTGGATTAGGGTTCCGGCGTCGCCGGTAGATATAGTGGTGTCCGGACCGCCATGAATGCGGGTAGTTGGGGGTTGGCCGCTGCCCCTGGCCGCTCCGCCATGAATGCCGGCGCCGGTCAAAGGCTAGATCCTCCCCTCCGGTAGGCTCCGGTAGGCCGGTCAAGGGAGGGTCCCACTGTCAGCGAGTGAGGCGCGGACGCGTCCGGGCGCGTCCGGGCGCCCCCAAACCCGCCCCAGTTTTGTGCTGGGTTTGGGGTGTGCCGGACCGTCTGGTCGTTTGGGGCCGCTATAGGGGCCGTCGTTGGGTTGCGGTTTTTGGGCCAAACCCCGTCCGGGCTGTCCGCCCGGACGTTTGGGGTGGATTTGGGGGCTCCGCTTGGAGATGCTCTTAAACACAACATTTTCGAGGAGAGTACGATACGTATGAGTCGCAATGTAGTCCAATATTTTGGGTACCCCAAAAACATATAAGTTTTGGTGCAACACACTTTCTAAATTTTAGGAAAAAACTTACTTTTTTTTTGAAAATAATCATGTACACAAATGTCGAGTTAATTTACCCAATATTGTTTTTGTAAAACAGGACGACTATTTGCTAAGTTTGTAGAAAAAGACAACGTTCCAATTTAACTTTCAAAACATACTGTTGTTTTCTAAGTTTTAGTTAACATTTAGAAGTGGGTCTTGACCTGATATAAGTTTGTCATGCATCGCAAGATTTCATTCTCCTCAATCGCGAATTGGTCCAACGTTGATGAGATTATGAGAACATGTGTCCCTAGGTTCCACAAATCGGCTCTAAGGATAAATCGAGAGTTCTCACTCAAAGCTAAGGGACCAATAGTCATTTTGTAGTTGTTTTCATCTCTCAGTAAAAAAAAAGAACTTCCACAAAATTTGCACTAAATTCAAAATCTAACATGTTAAGTTTGTAGGAAAGTTAGTAGGAATTCGTGGGATTTGATCCCAGAGATCATCTATAACAATAAGTGTAAGAGGAGGGCCATGGACACTACGGGAAAGCCACAAGACGCCGACGGCCGAATTATACGCCGACGGCCAAATGTCGGGGCCGTCGGCGTACAAGGCGAGGTAGGGAAGCCGCGAACGCGGCCGTCGGCGTAGCCCGACATACGTCGACGGCAGCCGTCGGCGTCTACAATGCCGTCGGCGTACAAGCCCCGCCGTGACGGCACGCAAACGGGGCTTTACGGCATTGATATGCCGACGGCGGCCGTTGGCGTCTACTTTGATACGCCGACGGCCGACGGCGGCCGACGGCGTCTACTTTTTCTATTTTCCATTTAATATGAAATAATTCATATCTTTAAATCCGTAAATCTAAATTTAACAAATTAAATGTCTAAATCGATTAGAAAAATGAGAGGAATCCAAATATGAAATCCATAAAATCTTTTCACCATGCACATGACATTTTGTAACATATGTTTGGTACTTGCTTAATTAAAAAGTCATTTTTGACACTTAAAAGATAGAAAATGATATTTACAAAAATATTTTGGAAATTATTTTTGGCAACAATGTTTTGCATACCAAGACACCCCTATGTGTCAAGTATGGACACATTATCACAAACTATGGCATGGAGATGGTCATAACTTGGTCATTTGACGCGAAATCTATACATGTCTATAGATGATAGACCTTTTTGTGAAGCATTTTTTTGAAATATTTGTCAAAACTCAAGTTTATCATTTTTGCTAGCAATTAGTACACATAAAAGGACTCCTTGTCAAAGGAATTCATTTTTTGAGTATTTTCTCAATTTCTTTTATTTTTGTGAAAAAACATTCAAAATGATCGTCTGGCCTATTCATTCAAAGGGGTCACATTTTTCAAAACTATCGATGTTTCTCTGATAAAGTCACTACTTGTGTACCTAAAAATAATTTTAGTAAAAAAAATAAACCAAACTATCACACACTTGTAGTTCAATTTCAATTACTTTTGGAAAATCGGCATAAAGTCATTTAAATAGGAATAATTAGGTAAAAATCGAGAAAATTCCTAATACTTGGGTATTATCCATAAAATATGTAGTACCCTTTGTGACAATAAGATGGGTGCCTTTTGCAACATATTTTTGGTATTTCCTCCATAACAAAAGTCATTTTTAGCACTTGAAAAATGGAAAATGATATTTATAAAAATAATTTGGAATTTGTTTTTGGCAACAATGTTTGTCATACCGATGATATGGATGTCATATTTGAATTCCTCTCATTTTTCTAATTGACATAGACATTTTATTTTTCAAATTTCGATTAACGGAATTAAAGATATGAATTATTCCATTAAAAAAGGAAATAAAAGTAAAATTAATTTTATTGTCATTTATTCAAAATATACTATTACATAATCATTGTTACTTATTCAAATGAATTTTTTAAATTTAAACAATGAAAAAGTGTAATATCATAACTCAGGGGTTAATATGATTGATATGATACAAGTATCAAGTTATCATTTCTCAGTTGGAAGCTAATCTTGAAGAAACTCAAAAGTTAAGCGTGCTTGGCCTGGAGCAATTTGAGGATGGGTGACCGAACGGGAACTTTGACCAACGTAATTACTTTGACCTATGATTAAGTGTGTAATTAGAGATTTAGTATGTAGCTGAGTTAGAAATTTCGAAATAGAAAAAAAAGTTTCAAAAAATTCAAAAATATTTGCATGCAAAGGTCGACGGCATTGTCGTCGGCGTATGAGGAACTGAAAAACAGCGGGGCGTGGAGGGCTGACGGAACGGCCGGATGCCGTCTTGTGGGGCCACCACAACGTACGCCGACGGGGTCGCAGACGCCGACGGCGGATTGGGTACGCCGACGGTCGAATACGCCAGCCGCGTGCATACGCCGACGGCTTCCGGCCTTCGGCGTCTTGTTCGATTCCTGTAGTGGGAGAACATTTGTGACTACTTCAGCAACACAAACTCTTCTCGGACAGGAATGACATGCATGAGTCGTCGTCTACTGGATCCATCTAGCTCCGGATATCAAAAACTTCGCGATTTTCATCTGAAATCCCACCATAACTATTTTCCATGCTCTGAAGCTACCCATCACCACCTCATCCTCAGAAATAGATTCGAGATAGATCGAAGGGAGGTCACGCCACATGAAACAGTATATTGACTAGGTAGGACGTAGAAGTAGAATTTGCACGCAATCCACCAACAACCAAGACCGGTCGCATCATCACTGTTTCCTGAGTCGAAAATAGCTTTTGTAAAAGCTATATGCCTAACGCCACAACCTGGGGACGCTTATTTGGCGTTAAAGAATGGCTTATTCAATCTGCAACCCAAAAGGAATTAAGGAAATGCATTCCAACAAGTAAACTCACCTAGATCCAAGTCTATCCTAAAAAAAAAATTATGCGAGTCTATAATCCGAGAACCTTGTTTGCGAGGGACAAACCGAAGAAGCCGGTGTTAGGTTTTACCTATCTCCTGTCCTTGATCATACCCACATAATAGATGCTATGCTAAGCAAACACGTCCAGCTAGCTTTGCGTTGCTGTTACAGCACAACCATAATTGGTACCACCATATTACAGTCAGCAAGTAAGCACATCTTCTCTGCTTTCTTTGTGCTTTTCCCCTTTCCGATTTAAAGTTGTGAACATAGTTTTGCCACAGAGGCCAATAGGCCTTGGACATGACACCACTTTGGAACACCTGTTCTTTTCTTCCCAACTTTTGATTTCCTGGGACAAAACTAGCCGGCCAGCACTGCACTGCAGTCTGGGAGAGGTGCGAGCAGGAGAGAAGCAAGACGTTGCGTGGGGGATCAGCACGGTGGTGATGGTGGAATATTGGTTGGTGCTGGACTGGAACAGGGGGACTCACTTGGACCGCCTTTGTCCAACATGTTGCACTCTACATGTTGGCCATTTCTCCCCTGCGCATTATGCACTGTCGGATTCTTAAGTTCCATTGGCCGGCCTTGAAAGTGTAGCTGCAGGAATATTGGACTCGGGTCCAACTAAATGAAAAAGCTACAAGAGTTGCCTCAAACATGCACTTATCAAGATGCTTAGGAAATAGTGGGTATCAATTTGATCAAGTGTATGGATGCGCCCGTAGTACATACCGAACATTTCGTACTAGGCAGAAAATAGTCCTACGTGTATAAAGCCGTGACTTCATGTTTGATCAGGATGGTGATGTAAGAGCATCTTCAACCATGGACCCCAAATCTGGCCCTCAAACTGTCCGCGGACACGTCCGGTCATGTCCGCGGACAGTGACCGGACAACCCCAAATGAGGTGCTCTACAACTACAATGTTCAAATCTTCACACCCAAAAACATGCAAGTCATGCAACGTAGATCATACGGATAGATAGTTCGAAGATCATACGAATAAAACATAGTTCTAACATCCACGGACATAGTTCAACACACAAATTGGACGGAATCGGGCAGAGTTCAGGGCATCATAACACACGGATGCACAATCGTCGGAGAGACTGGAGGTTGTCACAGATTGGGCGGAATCGGGCCCATGTTCGCCGTTTCCGCCGCTGCCGCTTCCTCCGCTGCACGGGCCTTTGCTCAAACTCGCCGTGCCCTGCGAGCACCAGCTTCACGCTCCATTTGATGCCGTCTCTCCGTTGCCTCGAGTTCCCTTTGGCGAGAACAGCGTTCCATCCGAGTCTGGATCTCCACTTGGCGCATCATGTCCCTCTTCGCGGCGACCGGCGTGTAGTCCACGAACGGACTATCCTTCAGTATGTCCCAACAATGGCTGATCTTCCACTCCCTCGTAGCCGGCCTCCCCGCAAGTGCATTGTACAGTGGGATGGCATCCTCCATCTATGAAAATTGAATAGCCAATCATGAAATTGAAGCTACCGGATCCGGCGATTCAGAAACTAGCTAATCATCAAATTGTAGCTACTTCATTCGGCATTGTACAAAATTGAACATTAAATACTTACACAGCCCACTTGCGCGTAGCATCTGACGAACTTGTTAATCTCGGCGACGATGCATTGCCATCTATGGCGGAGAGAGGCCTCATTGCGGAGTACTTCAGAGTTTGCATTGAACACCTGACAGATCCGGCCCCAAAATGAAACATTGCGGTACCGTCCGTCTTGACCATCATCCGGGGTGGACAACCACGCATTGCACAACACCTTATCATCGCTGACCGAGTAGACATTCCCTCTTTGAACGACCTACGGGTTCAACAAGTTCCTACATTACGCATCCTACTAGTTCCTAAATTCTACAATGGTGGAAGGGCGGAACATACATGTGGAGGACCCGCCACAGTTCCGTTGGAGGTGCCTGCAGAACTGCCCGCCAAGCCGGAGCACAGAGCCGCCGCCACCGATTTAGGTGACGGCGGCGCGGCTTCATTCTCCGCCGCAGGGCAGCTAGCCACCTCCTCCCCCTCCTCCACGAAAGCATCCCAGTGCAGCTCAGTCCCGGAGAACGCAGATCCGCTGCCGGAGCCGGCCATTGGCAATTCCGCGGACGGAGAAGAGTGAGAGTGGAGTGGAGTGGAAAGGGGATCGGACGAGAGTGAGAGCTAGGGTTTCTTTCGAGGTGGGGATTGAGTGGATATAGGTGGGGTCGCAGCGGGCCGTTTCCGACGTGGCGGCCTGTCCGGGCGCGTCCAGACTGCCCCAAACCCTCCCCACATATGGGCTCATATGGGCTGGGTTTTGTGTTTGCCTGACAACCCGGGCGTTTGGGCTGCGTTTGGGGGAGGCGGTTGGGTGCTGGTTTTTAGCCCAAACCCTGTCCGGGCTGTCCGCCCGGACGTTTGGGGAGGGTATGAGGGCCTCGGTTGGAGATGCTCTAATGCCCGGACTACTCCCACAGTGATCCTGGTGTTTAAAAAAAATAAGAACAAATATTAACAAGTTTCAAAAAATCTGGAAACATTCCCGGGTGTATACAATGATGTATCCTACATACATGCAAAAAATCAATTACAAATACTTTGTATTTTAGGCTACACAAAAATGAAAAAAGTGTGGATCTGAATATGTATATTTTCAAATCTCCAAATTTATCAGATTTTGTCATTTTTGTGTAGCGCAGACTACAAAGTATTTGAAGTTGATATTTTGCAATTTTGTAGGATATATCATTGGCTACATTCGGGATTTTTTCAGTTTTTTCTTAATTGTAAATATATATTTCGATGTTTGTAATACACCAGGATCACTGGTGCTCAGGAGCCAATACACTTTCCGCATGATAACAAAGAATATTGTTTTAAAATCCAAATTAGAACGGATATTCGAGAGTAAAAACTTGTAAGCTTTCTTATTACAAAGAAATATCATGTAAACATTATATAAGGGTGGAAAACAAAAACCGCCGTGTATACAAAAGGTAACTAAAGACTACTTTACTAGACAATAAGTATCATTAGCACGAGAATGGCACAACATTTGCTCACAACCACTGGATTCATAATTGTGTAACTGTAATAAGATTTTCGATAGCACAGATAAAAATTAACATAACCAATTCGTGTTGTTTACATTGGCATCCCAATCAAAGTATAGACACCGATTTTCTTCAAATGGCCATAGTAAGTTATCATGCTCATCCTCAAGGCTCGGCAACCGAGGTTAGTCAAGAAATACAATCTCACATAATTGATGGGCAGCCCTGAAGTCATTACAGTCCAAATTAAGAAAAAAATGTGAACATTCAAAAGCTTTGTGCGTCGTTATATTAGAAGGGATGGGAAGTACGTGGAGGATCAAGGAGCTTAAGAGAAGAAAATGTGGAAGATAAGGTTTAATTTGGAAATCCAAATTACTAATTGTTTAGTAACACACACACGCACACGCGCGCCCGCACACGCTCACGCACACACGCACAATATTTTAAGATCATCAATTTGATCAACTAAATTTGAGTTATGTGCCATAAAAGGTAATGCATCATTATAGTGGTTTCTAGCAGGATGTACGGTATTTTTGTGCAGGCAGAGAACATATCTGATCGTAGTAACTATTGACGGGCATTTAATTAATACTAGAGAGTAACTATGGATGGGCATTGCAGAAAAGTTAACTCCACTACACTAGGACAGCAGGAATGCTTTATATTAGTTATCTATGTTCGACAATATCAGTATCTGAACAACTGTTTGGTGTGTAAGCAAAGTTGGCACTAGCTTTTGGGTTAAAAAAACTAATTGGAAAATCCATTAAACAAATTGGTGCTATTTTATTCCGGGAGTCTTTGTTTGAACAATCCCGTATCGCTGAAAAAATGTATAGTCCGGGCTATTTCTTTGTGCAGCAGAAATCGGACCAGATCGCCCTCACGAGCGGAAAATACAGTGTGGGGTGCAATCCTTCAAAACAGCTGAAACCAGCAAAGCGACAAGGATCATCACCAGTCGATACTAATCATATTGTCAGTACTAGTTTCTAAATATTTACCCATATGTCTTCTCCACGTTGTCGCTATTACTATCAAAAGAAATCAGGTTAAATGATTAGTGCGAGTTTGTGGGTCTCAACTCTCAACTAATGCACTGGCAGTACTACACACTAACTGCTGATTTTTATACAACCAACACGCCGATCTACATATAATATAGAGCTACTAGGTCCTGATGGTGGTTGCCAAAGTTCAATCAGAGTATCTGCCTTTTTAGGTGCTACTTTTGAAAATTGGGGATCACTTACCAGTTAACCATTAGGCCAAGTCATTCCGAAATTAGGCAAGATTGCATCATTAAAGGCTCAAATTTTCAGTGTCGTCCATTTCATCCTTGTCCAATCCTCCCACTCGCTGGTTGATTTCAGAGTTGAAATCGGCCAAACCAAGTGCGGCGTTTTGACCATTGCTCTAGCTGCATTCCTTAACTTGATTATTATATGTGGGAGCGTGAGTTAGTAGACCAACTGCGCCCAAAGGTCTATGTGCCCACCTTGGTTCCGGTAACGGAGACACTTGTCACGTAATCAAAAGAGATGCTAAGACAATATCCAATGACGCTAAAAATCTGGCATGTTTGTGGGATAGGGATTACTTTGCAAGTTACTACCCAGGCTACCTAGCAATTTTTTCTAGTGAGGCGAACAAATGGCGAAAAGAAATTACCCTTAATCTGTCGCAGATTTAGTATAATTTTGTAGTAAATCCTGACAATTAATATCGATAGGAGGAGTTCTTGTTTTAAGTCAATTTTTTCTAACTTCGGTCAGTTTTTATAATAGATTTAGTTACATATACATCTTTACCTATTTTTTCAAAAAGGGGAGTTAGCCCGGTCTCTGCATCGAAGGGATGAACACGGTCTTGATTTATTTTATTTATTAAAAAGAAAACTAGCAAAAGCGCTACAACAGTAACAGAGACCGAAACCGCCAAAATAAAATGACAAACCGCCACCAACTAGCACAACAATAGAGTAACTAAACATGGCCTTATGCTCTGGCCACGGCCATCGCCGGCTCACTGGTTAAGATAGCTCACATACACACATTCCGGAATTCACCTCGCCAATCCATCTACAGGATGTCGATGGAGATGAAGATCCTTGCCAGGTGCGTCATCGGCGCCTTCACTACGCCACCATCATGCGCGCGTCCATCATCGTATGCCCGTCACCAAAATTTGATGTCGTCGATTCGGTAGATATAACATCGCTCCACTGAAACTATCCGCTGGTCTCTCGGTCTGATGCACAACTCCAAGAATGATGCTCCGGTGGGGGGGGGGGGGGGGGGGGGGGGGGGGGGGGGGGGGTACGGGCGCGATGCAGGAGCACAACCATCATCTGATCGACGGACACAAGGTAGATGGGATTTTCACCTCGGCGGTGCCTTTAGGAAGGAGATGGCGCACCATGCGTCGCCATCACCGGCTCCGGCACTGGCGGGAGCATGATGGAAAATAAATATTACTTTTAACGTGCTAAAGATGGTAGCCTTCGCACTACCATGGTAATTATAACTAAAAAAGGTGAAGATATTGTTCGACGAAATTTGTCTTTTCCTCTTAATATAGATCTTGGTTCTTAATGTATTTTGAAGCATTATATCGCTGCCATGTCTGACTATGATAGACATTTTTGCAGTTAAATGTTGAGGCAGGTATTTCGCATATTATTGTGATGTTATATCAAGGCGGTATCACTAGAAATGTTCACTGGGTTGATGTTGCTTGATTTCTCTTTTTAGTAGTGTAACTTTATAGGACGTGAGATCATTTCGTGGACGTACCGACCGGCAACGTGCTGTAGGCTTATCCAGTCGTGAACGTTCCCATCACAGACCTTACATGCTGCCAAACGCAATTCTGTTGACAAAAATGCGTCACCACTTATTTGATCCAGCCGATAACAGTCCATGCGTCACAAGCAGTAAGATTCTACTACACCGGCGGATGCAGATTTATCCACTCAGAAGTCAGAATTTTCTTCATGAAAATAAATTCTTACAGAGCACAACGTGCTAGCTCCTCTGCTTGTAAGAGATTCGATCACGATGGAAGAATGTATTTTCTTTGTGACGCGGAGTGGATACCGATAGAATGTGTATAGCTGGCTATGAATGATGGGGTCGCACGTGGACCATGATAGGCGAAATTATACAAAGCTGGTACTCGAGATCATTAAAGGTTTGCCCAAGTTGTGAAATATAAGTACTCCGTATATATCAAACGTTGGACTACGCCCTCAACTCCCTTTTTGTGTTCTCAACGTACTTGTTGCCCTGTAAACAAGCATAACTCACGCCACGTATACCTGCCGCTACCCTGTACAACTTGCGTTAACAACAACAGATTGCTGGAATATACCATAAAGTATCTCGATTGTGGCCTGCTTAGCCAAACTTTAACTTTTCGGTGGGAAGCCAGCAGATCTTAAGTTAATAATACTGGGTCATTATTAGTGATCAAGTGGGTGCAAGTGGGTATGTGCAGTTAGAAGTCTACTCTACATTTTTCGGGAAACAAAAGAAGCCTACTCTACATATAACTAAGAAATGATGCCGGCAAAAAAAAACTAAGAAATGAAATACCTATGAGTGATCTTATTGAAGGCATTGTTGTGGGACCTCAAATTATTTTCAGGATAGAAACCTAAAATCTATAGGTCGGGCAACGACCGCGCTTGTGCATTGTGTTATTCTTGGAGGCGTTGATTTGGAGAACCTCTATTGTAGTCTGGATGTTGTCTTTCATAGTGGTTTGTGTGCTGCTGCCTGCTGCTACGAGTGGTTTATCACCATGGTGGGGCTTTTTTCTTCTTTTTATTTGCATTTTTTGGATTTGTGCATCCTTAGGACTCCTTTGATTTGTTTGGAGGAAATGTGAAAGAATAGTAGTGGATTAGAAAGTTTTTCAAAACTGCCACTATTTCACTCATTTGATTCTCAGTAAGTGTGACAAAGAAAACTATAGAAACTTTTCTTTCCAATCTCAGTTTTAAGGCAAAACGTCCAGGAAGCAAAAATCTACTTAGATCTCATTTTCATTTCCTATGCACAAGGAACGAGGGCAGGTTTTCACACGCCATCATTTCCCATCCCTATCTCTTTCCTATTCCTTTGGATTTCCTTTCCTACAAATCAAATAAGTCCTTAATATATTTTCTTTGTCAAAAAAAGGAGCTGATATACTTGTCATTCAACTCTACAGCTTATAAGACGGAACTATATTCTACAAACTGATGATGCAACTGCCGTTGGGGTTACAAGTTGTTAGCTTAACTTGTGTACAAAGTACAAACTGGAGTGCTCCTCAAAATGTGCAGCAATATACTCCATGAGTCACAAATTACAAAGTACTTACATCCGTTTCTTTTGACAAAACTGAACAAGTAACTGAAAAGCGGACCCCATCAAATTATGCGTGGGCACAGTTCCCGGAAAAAGACATTCTGTGTGGAGCACACCTCCATCGATCTCTCCTACTCACTCATGTTGCCCTATAAAGATCAGGGTCCCTCTTGCTCACGACTCACAAGCCTCGACTTGCCAATAATCACACGATCGAGAAACAGAGGAAATTAATCGATGATGAAGGGAACAGCGGCATGGCACAAGCTCTCCGAGGCCGAGGCCGCGGTCAACCGCTCCATCGCGGCGAGCCCCGTGGGGGGGTACTTCAAGCTCGACGCGCGCAAGAGCTCCTTCACCAAGGAGCTGCGCGCCGGCGCCGCCACCTTCCTCACCATGGCCTACATCATCTCCGTCAACGCCGCCATCCTCACGGACTCCGGCGGGCCCTGCACCGTGCTCGACTGCACCCCTGTAGCGGGCGGTAACTCCACGGCCGTCGCTCCGGGGCCGGAGTGCATGATGGGGACGTCCAACCCGGGATACCAGCAGTGCCTTGCGCGCACCAAGAGCGACCTGGTCGTCGCGACTGCCGTGGCCGCCATGGCCGCCTCCTTCGCCATGGGCACCCTGGCAAATCTCCCGCTGGCTCTGGCCCCCGGGATGGGGGCCAACGCCTACTTCACCTACAACATGGTGGGCTTCCACGGCTCCGGCTCCATCCCCTACCGCACGGCGCTCGCCGGGTCATGCTCGAAGGCATCATCTTCTTCGTGCTTTCAGCGGTGGGTCTCCGGTCGAAGCTTGCGCGGCTGATCCCGCGCAACATCCGGCTCGCCTCGGCGGTCGGGATCGGCCTGTTCCTAGCGTTTACCGGCCTCCAGTCGAGCCAGGGCCTGGGCCTCGTCGGCGCGAGCCCGTCCACGCTGGTCACGCTCACCGCGTGCTCCGAAACCGACCCTGTCACGGGCGCCTGCCTCGGCGGCACGTTGCACAGCCCGACGTTCTGGCTGGGCGCGGCCGGGTTCCTCGTCACCGCCACGTGCCTCGCCAGGGACGTCAAGGGCGCCATGATATACGGCATCGTGTTCGTAACGGCCATCTCTTGGATCAGAGGCACGAATGTCACGGTCTTTCCGGACACGCCGGCCGGCAATGCCGGCTTCTCCTACTTCAAGAAGGTGGTGGACTTCCACATGATCCAGAGCACGGCCGGGCAGATCAGCTTCGGCGGGTTCCGGCACGGCAGCGTGTGGGTCGCCATGCTGACGCTCCTCTACGTGGACGTCCTGGACACGACGAGCACAATGTACTCCATGGCCGAGTACGGCGGGTTCACGGACGGCGCCGGCGGGTTCGAGGGCGAGTACCGGGCTTTCCTCGTGGACGCCGGCTCGACGGTGCTGAGCGCCGCGCTCGGGAGCACGACGGTGACGACCTACATCGAGTCGACGGCGGGGATCAGGGAGGGCGGCAGGACGGGGCTGACCGCGATCACCGTGTCGGCGTGCTTCCTGGCGTCGCTCTTCTTCTCGCCGCTGCTGATGAGCGTGCCGCCGTGGGCCGTGGGGCCGTCGCTGGTGCTGGTGGGGGCCATGATGATGCGCGTGGCCAAGGAGATCGAGTGGGGCGACATGAAGGAGGCCATCCCGGCGTTCGTGACCATGGCGCTGATGCCGCTCACCTTCTCCATCGCCAACGGCATCATCGCCGGCCTGGGCGTCTACGTCGCGCTGCACTGGTACGACTGGGCGGGGCACGCCTGCGGCAAGGTGGGGAAGGCGCTGGACGACCGGCAGAAGAACCAGGTCGGCGCCGCGTCGGCCGAGGTTGGCCCCGCGCAAGACGTGGTGTGACACGTCCACATGTGGATGCACCTATACATGTAACATGTCTAGATACATCTACATGCATGTGGATAAATGAAAGTCATCTATTTTGAAACGAAGGGAGTAGTACTCTGATGATTAGTACGCAATCAACTCGAATGATACGGGGCAACACTCGTGAAGAACTAAGATGCAACTTGTCATGACTCAGCACGTCATCTGTTGCAACCTCACCGAAGCAACGTTGTGAAACACACCGGGCTATGCCAAATAGTACAAGAAAATCTTCACCACCGGATCGCCCCTTGTAGGTCATCATCGCCGCTCAAAGGTACAACTTGATAATATATCAGCTCCGAATTCAATGACTAGGGAGACCAACACGAAGACAATCGGAGACGCCGACTAACAAGATCTTGCCGCGATCACATTATCTTCACCACCATTGTCGTTGCCAAGCTAGCCGCCACACGGAACCTCCACATCATCGGTTGAACGCTGCCAACCACGATGTCGTGTAAGCCTAGCCCCAGGAAACCACACAGAGAAACACCATCTTCTAGACGTCGCCCTCAGGAGCGGGAGGCGACGTGGATCTGAGACTGGGAGAGAGGACAGCTCCACGATGGCCCCCAAGGAGGAAGTGATGTCCATAGGCGCCACGTCGTCGGCCTTACGGCTGGACATGCCCACACAATTAGACAACAATGCCATCAACATGCAAACCCGCTGGTCCAAACACCTCGAACACGACGACGGTGCCACCACCACGCAGGAGCCACCTTCCTCGACGTCAATAGAAGCCGGCCGCGTAGACTCCAGATCACGCTGGTAACCGGGAGAGCGGCCGAACCGCCAGCTAAGGAGGCGTTGCAGGGGGTGGTACGGAGCCGAACCGGTCACAACGCCGGAGGCCAAGCCTCCCCCATCTCGAGCTCGCGTCGCCCGGAACGACGCCACGCGCGCACAACAAGTGCCCCACCATTCACCACCCGTGCTTCGAGCGGCGGTTTCCTCTGGTGGCGGCGTCACGGGTGGAGCCAGAGAGAGGGCTGGCGGCGTGACGGGTTAGGGTTTCCCCGAGTGGTCTAGGAGGCGACGTGGGTTCAGGACTCCAGTTGATTTACAGTGACGGTTAGAGCATCTCCACTGGCGCGCCCAATACAGCGTCCGGCAAAGTTGCCGGACAGGCGCTATTGGGCACGTCGGCAACTGTTGCCGCCTATTGGGAGCACCACGCCCCACCGGTCGCTCCAAATAGACGCTCCCAATAGCCCGACCCCACAAATTCAAATTTAAACGACCCCACAAGTTCGAATAGCGTTGGTTCGCACACCCAAAAGCGTCGCCAGGTTCGGCGATCACACCCGAAAGCATCGCCAGGACCGGCGAAAATATTACAGAACGTCGATCAAGAGTATCAGTCGATCGTCAACACCGGCTCGAGCGACTCCTCATGTGTCTCGGCGTCTTCCCAGCCAGGGCGCGGCGGTGGCACTGCGTCTGCGTTGGAGGAAGTCCTGGTCGTCGTAGGCTCCCCCGTCGTGTCCATCGGCGCGGTGGTCGCGTAGGCTCCCCCGTCATGTCCATCGGTGTCGGCTCCGGCGGAAGAACCCCCATCTCACGCAAGATGCGCTGTTGGCTGATCTTAAACCAAGCCCTGACCTCTGGCGTGTAGGCGGAGAGGTCGGCGGTCAAGACGGATTGCGACATGTCGGACATCGCCTGGATCCTTGCCGTGTCGACTTGCATGACAGCCGCTCGGGCCATCTCCCTCTCGACCTCGAGCCGCTCCTTCTCGAACTTGATCTTCTCCTTCTCGAGCGCGACCTTCTCGTCATGCTTGCTCATCAAGGACGACCAACTCTCGGCGAAGGTGCTTGCGTTTTGCTTCGACATGGTGGTGACGTCGGCGAGGCACTTGTCGATGGACGCTTGCACGGACGCCGCGGTCACCTTGTCGCTCTTGGCCATCTTGTGACCAACAGGGCGCCCCTCCGACGCTGGGAACGCCGGGTTGTTCGGCCCTCGCGCGCCGTGGCCGCCGTTGAGGTCGATCCGCGTCCTCTCCACTTTTTGTTGTTTTGGAGCTTCACGAAACAATGCATGAACTTGAAGTCCTTGTGATCATTGTTCTCACGAAACAACGTGGTCGCGTCGGTCAACATGTCCTTCACCGTCTTGCCGCTCTCTTTCCTCCTTTGAATTTGTTCAAGGTCGCCATGGAACTTGTTGCATTCGGCTTGGATTACCCGCCACCTATGCGACATTGCATTCCAATTGCGATCCATAGGTACCTTCGCATAGTCACCATACCACATCGTCTCATGGAATTGTGTTTCGACCCTCTTCCAATACCGACCGTAGGTTTGGTTGGAGCCGACGATGGAGTCGTTGGTGACTAGCTTCCATGCATCGCAAAGGCACTCGTCCTCCTTGGTCTTCCACCGCTTCCCCTTTTGTGCCCTTCTTCCTCATCTTCCGGACCGTCGGGGCCTCCGCGTCGTCGCCGCCGGCTTCCTCATCCTTATCGCCACCCTCCATGTACTCGCCGCCGCCCTCCATGTCCTCTTCCTCCTCATCGTACCATCCGGCCTCCAAATCTGGCTCAAGGACACCGGTCCCCGACCCATCACGGATCATGTCACGCAACACTTCCGAGCCTTCCAGCTTTGCAATCAACAACGCGCATGCCGGTTACATGTACTGAACACAATGATCATGGGGGTAAAAGCCATAGATTTCATACCATGCCGTGGTCGACGTCGTTTGGCATGCCGTCGAACATATGGGCGTCTTTGTAGCCGGAACCATTGCAGTCCGCGGCAAAGGGGCATTGCCGGCCGCAAACATCGACGCGATGGCGGCGCCGACCTCTCTGGAGATCGGGCGAGTCGGTGAAAGCCTGGTTGAGGTCGATGGGGACGCCGACGCCGACGGTCGGCGAGTCGGAGCGGCTACTGCTATCACAGAATGGCGAGACCCGTACCCTGGAACGCGGGTGGCGCCACCGCCATCAAAGAACGCTGGGTTCGACGGCGATGCGGCACCCGCGTTCGTGCTCCCTTGACTTGCGCCGCCGGCAGCGGTGTACGCCATCGACGCCCGGAGCAGATCTATCTCCTTCTGCCTAGCCTCCGCACTGATGCGCCGCCCTCTCCTGTCTACGGTCGCTGCCGCTCGACGCGCCAGCTCAGTTTCCCAGGCTACATCCGACAAATCGGGCAGCCACACGCGAGATTTTCGAGGGGCGACGTAGTCGCGACCGCCTCCGCGAGCAGCACCACCGCGAGCAGCACCCCGTCGTCCTCCTCCGCCGCGAGCGCCGCCACGGTTGCGTTTGATGGGCGACATCGACGGTGGACGTAGATCGCCCAAGGTGGGAACGGCGGGAACGAGGAGCGCGGGGGGAGGCAAATGGCGGGAGAATGAAAATGGACGGGAGGGAGGGAAAGTGATATCGAGTGTCTCGCGTCGCTGACGCGTCGGGCCTGCCCCTCAGGTTTGGACGAGGCGCGTGTTGCCGCGGTTGCGGCATGCCCGCTTGCGTCCCCAGAATCTGGGCACGAAGCGGGGTTACCGGACGTAGTATTGGGACGTGTCGGCAGCGTTTTCTCTATTGGGCGCGTCGCTGGGGGACGGCGTCCAAAACGTCTATTGGGAGCAAGTTGGGCGCGCCGGTGGAGATGCTCTTAGTCGAATTGAGTACATTATTTTCTCAACTCTCTGTGGAAGGACATCTACATAGGTTGATCTGATGCGGGTGTGGCGTGGAGCTGCGAAACGTGCCGTGTACCGAACTTCTGACTCCCGCGTCATGGGCGCGTACACCGCACAATGTCAGTCGGTGTGAGATGCAGCTGGCTGCCGTATATATTCTGCTGCTCGCCGGAAAAAGGTCGTGGGAACGGAGCGCTCAGCTACGCGGCTGGGCAGGAGGATATTTTGCGTGTGGATCGGACATGTTTGTAGGCTGACGACCGCCGCAGTGCCAGGCGATTCACAGCCACGTCTCTCTTCCAGTAAAACCAACTGCAAACTTGGAGGGGCCCTGCCTATTGCCGGATATATTTTTGCTTTCCCTGGAGAGTCGTCAATGATTCACAGAATAATTTAGATTCAACTTGTCCTTTCGTACTACTCCATCAGCAACGGCAAGGAGTGGCTTGGATTCTCACTCACGTTGCTCAATAAATGCTGAGGTGCGGTCAAGGAGTGTGTGTCCTTAACAGAGGCTGATCGGCTATTTCTTTATCATGCATGGGGTATCAATGTTACATGTCAATTATTTGGGGCATAACGATCGAGCTCAGTTTTGGCCGGGGAAGTCAGAGGTGCCTCCACAATCATGCAACTAACCCTATTTGACTTTTGATCCTGGGTTGTCAACTTCTCCTTGGAAGTTGACACCCTGGACTCAGGAGCTCATCGATGACAGCACTACAAATTGTTAGAGTGTAATACGGTTTAGCTATATTTGGTAATTTAGGATTGTAATCCAAGTCTATCTCTACTAGGTTTCGTAGTCTCCAAGTATTGTACCCCTTCATATACAGCCCACCGTGGCTCAATGTAATCAATCTAGAATCAAGCAATACAATAATATTCTGCAATCTTATATGGTATCAGAGGCACCACCGCTTCCACCACGCCGCCCCTGGCGAGATCGACTCCATGATCTCCGCCGGGGGCATCGCGTCTCGTAGCTAGTTTACAATAGATAGATCGGTTTCATACTTCTATTTTCGTTTTTGGTCAGTTAGATCCATTTCTTTAGCCACCAAATATCCGACTAGCGTTTAGCACTCTCGCCGGTGCTCTTCTACAAATCGATTCGTCAAGATCGGATCATTGAACATGACGACTACAGGCTGCATGCGTGTTGTGTATGGCCGGGCAAGGATGGATCAGCTCCAAGCAAAGATGCATCTTGCACCGTGCTGCACGTCTACGTCGTCAAGTCGTCACGAAGCGCATCTACTCCGAGCCATCGACTTCGATCTGTGGCACGACATCCTCGGCCGCTTGTCGTCCCAAGTACGCGCCTCACCGTCAACACAAGGGCTGCACCAACAATACTCGTGGTCATTATCACCTACAATTTTCTACATCATCAACGTCTCCGGCATCTACTATCTCGCCGACAAATATCTACACCAACAAACATCTCCGACATCTACTACCTCTAAAGCTCAAATGTCTAAAACATTCACCACGCCGTTTTCGTCCATCACAAACCGCGCCGACAGAGTTGCCGTCTATTTTTGTTTTTGCTCAATTTACTTTTTGCAATCTTTTCGTCTACTCCGGCAACAACGGCAGAAAATCTGCTCTATGCACCGACCGATCACGGAGATCTCCTCTGCTTCTTCATCCGGCTCTGACTCGTAAGGTTCATAGTTGTCCATGTCTTCGCATGTCCGGTACTGGCAACACCAGCGGGGGCCTTCGTTCCCCACGCGCTCCCGAGGCTGGCAAGCTCGGCAAGGCGTGCCGTCTATCTTGTTTACACCAACTCCAGCAACGTCTACCCCAACCACGGCAACATCGACCACGACTAACATGCCTACAATTCGGCTACATCAACATCGGCATCAAGGGCTATCACCTCGGCTCCCTCTCCAGTTCGCGACTTTGGATTGTGCTCCAGTCAGACCGTCCACGATGCTCTAGTTGTTCGCGTCACTACCGATCCGACTGCGGGGGGTGTTAGAGTATAATATGGTTTAGCTATATTTGGTAATTTAGGATTGTAATCCAAGTCTATCTCTACTAGGTTTTGTAGTCTCCAAGTCATGTACCCCTTTATATACAGCCCACCGTGACTCAATGTAATCAATCTAGAATCAAGCAATACAATTAATATATAACCATAGATTATTGAATAGGAAATGTACGACTCTTATATGGATAATAATGATTTCTGAACATGCAATGGTGCTCGTAGCAACACGCCCCGGAGTACCCTTGGATATATGAGTAGTGCCATAAAAGTAAAAATTAAACTAGCGATACAAACTAATGAACGAAGAGGAGGAAAACAACATGTTTATACGGATTGACAGCAGCCTAAAACTTGTAACGTGATCTCAAACAGAAGAGATACGAGCACATTCTAATCTATAAATGTTAACCACTTCCATGGAGGGTTCTCAGCCCATGTACTGTTCGAAGGCAGACTATCTCAGCTCTCCATTTTCACCGTCCATTGATTCACAGCCGTTGGATCGTGCGCTTTTCTGTTTTTCACTCGCTGGTGGACACACAAAGTCCATGACGTGTGGGGTTTGCGCCGGGGCGGGCCCACCTGCAGCACGTCGTCTGCGTCGCCCTTGCCTTTTACTGTCGCGGTGGATAGCTCCTCACGCCGCGAAAGGGCACTCGGGAGACAAACTAGCCCCCGCGGTGAAACCCTACCCAATCGTCGCTAGCATCTCTCCTCCCCAGTCCCCTCACGCGCATCTTCTCTCTCTGCCTCCGCCGCCAGCCGCCTCTCCTCCCGCACGTCCGCCGTCTCTCCGCCCGTGGTCGCGCGAACGGCGGGCGACCTGGCCTGCGGGGCCGAGGGCGGCGAGGAGGACCGTGGCCCGGACGGCGGCGCCGCGAGCGCACAGCTTGTCAGCGGCCCGGCGAGGAGGACGGCGGGGGTCGCATCTGGACGAACCGGTCGACGGCGCGAGGAGGACCGCGGCCTGGACGGCGGCGGCCGGATAGCTCGACAGCGACCGAAGGTCGGAGGCCGCGGGCGCTCGACGGACGGCGATCTGGCGGCGAGGAAGATGGTGGGGACGGCCGGCGACTTGGCGGCGAGGAGGATGGGCAGGTCAGCATCGGGAGGAGTGGGGTCGAGGACAGTGGCCTCCGCGAGCCCACGTTCACCGTCGGTCGCGGGAGGAGGAGGAGGTGGAGTTCGGCGGCTGCCCACCGCACGCTGCGAGTCTGCGACTCCGAAGGAAGGTGGACCTTGGCCACCTCCCGGCAGGGCCAGGGCATGGATTGGATCCAGCCGGCCCAAATCCACCAGGTTCCTTCCTCGGTAGCTCATGGGGATTTCTTCCCCGTTGCCTTGCTTCTGTCAATTGGGACACGATATGGACTTCTTTTTCTCTTCTTGTCCGTACAGAGCTGAGGAGGAGATGGACGCCATGGCCTTGCTCGCCAGAACGGGCCGTTCCCTCGCTGCCGCCGGCCACCGGAGTGGCCGTCTGCGTCCCTCTCCTTCGCCACACTTTCCTTGAGAAACCGCGGCCACGCCGGGCTTAGCAGGGCTGTCTCTCTCTCTTGGTCTGCCGCCACCACCGATGCTGCAGCTCAGCCACCAGCAGGTCGCTGTGCGTGAAGGATGAGTTCGTCTTTGTTTTGCCTGAACTTGTTGATTGCCTGAATGTGTTGTATCTGTTCATAGTGTCTCTTCCCCTTTTTGTTCATATTATTGCATAAATTTTAGTAGTTTGCCTTTTCTTTTTTACCTTGATGCATAAAGATAGATTAGTAAGCTCTTCAATTAGCATGGTTCAGTTTCTGACTCCACAAGAAAAGGATAAATTGATAATGGTTGTTGGTGTATTGTTTTGTATTTGCCAAAGCAAAAAAGAAAAAAGGAACAGGTCTGTCTTTAGCCTGATTATTAGTTTTTCTTTGTTGCAGAGAGGAACCCCAGGCTGGACGCTGCAAGATTGATCATGGTGGAGGTGAGCTTCCAATCGATTGGCTTCTCGGTTTCGTTGGTCCATTTGGTCATGTTTTCTATTACATCAAGACTACATAGTATGCCTTGCATCTGTTTGATATTTGAGCATTTGACTGTGTTATTGCTGCAGGTGACGCTCTGCCCATGGTCACCGGGAACGCCATCTTCCAGGACGTCGCCTTGCCTAAAAGTGACCAGGGGAGGTCAGACACCGTTGCCTGTGCTTTGGATCTGACAAGGAGCTGCCAACACTCTCACCGTGTCTTTCTAACACTCATATCTTCTCTGTCTCCATTTACAGGTTTGGAAATATGGGTTCTCCTTACTTGGATTAGCTCTCCTAAGTACAGGTCTGTGACCAATTCAACCTATTTATGCTTATTCTATTCTTTTTCTGATTAAATGAAGCGTAGGTACATCTTGTTAAATTTATAATGTCGTTACACTTGTCTGCATAACTTTGATTCAGGACCCAAAAACTTAGCTCAATGCGAACACACGGAAATACATCAGCGGTTGCTCGGCGTCCGGTGCTTGCCACATCCATCTTCACCGTCCCAAGCGAGATACATTGTTCGTGGAGCTTTGGCGCAATCCCATAACTCTCAGGTCTTTCTTACTGCCAGCTCAGTTTTTTACAATGTGACACAGTTACAGGGATCTGTAGACAGTTAAAGAGGTTGTGAAATTACTGTTGCATCAATCCCTGACCCTGCTCCCGGTTATGTTCAGCAGGGAACTTTTTTTATGATGCTTCCTTTCAGTTCGGGTTGCCGGTGAGCTGCGAGGATGGGGCAGCGAGGCTAGACTTGATATGCTGCTTAAAAGTAAATTCGTTTTGAGTTATCTATTTTCTGTTCTATACTTTGTAGGCCAGTATATAGATGCTTAGTACTATATGTGAATTAGTTTTACATATATGCAATTCATAAGAGGGGAGAAGAAAAAGGAGATGCCCTCTTTTCTGCGCTCTTGTATCTTTTTCGCTATTTATTCAATTCATTTCCTGTGAGTTTAGATTGATCTAATCATACTTTTCTTCTCCCCTCTTAGAAATTGCCCTCTCTGCTTGGTGGAACAGGAAGAGCAACCATGAAGCGGGATTTATCTTTGGGCCTGATTGTTGCTGTTCTGCTTGATTAACATATGAACCAAGTTTGGATTTTTAAATTGTTACAATATGTCATGTTGTTCTTTGCTAATTGGCAATTGTCATTTTTTTTTGGCTTAAGATATTCTGCTGGTAGGAGTGATTATTATCATGTTTACTTAATATCTCACCACTTTGTCCAGGTTGGTGATAGATACTTTGCTGATGTTATCTATGGACAGAACCATTGAATTTTACCGTTGAATTCTACATCTTGAGAAGGGTAAGACCATTTCTCTATGTTTCTCCTGTGAAATTAACTATATTGACAACCTCGGAAAGAAAGGAAATGAACAGTTCTGTTGCAGTGATAACACCATAGGACAAGCATGAGCTTTTATCTATTTCTTGCTGCATGTAATGGAGGACCGATTGTTGTTGTTACATCTTGTAGCTTTTTGTATGTATTTTTGCTCACTGTGGATCCAAAATCACGACCAATCCTTTCTGATGCTGAATTTATTTCAGTGATGCAGAATATGAGATCGCTGATGCGCATGACTGAAAATTTCTTATGAGGAAAACATACCAGGTGCTTTTCTTTGACTTCTAATCTATGCAAGTATATATTCATTATATTTTTATACTGGATGCTTTTTACGACCTGAGCAAATTCTGCGCCGTTAGTAGTATTACTTCGGCAAAAATAGTAGGATCAGCTTTGGTGTACACGCTGTACAAGTAGGTTCAGTTACCACTTGATAGTTGCCATGCTGTAATGCCAGCCGTTGTTCTTGAGCTATACATCTTGTTTGTGCTAAAACAGTTTAAGCTTAGGTTTTAAAAGAAAATTTTGGTTTCAGATGTGAAAATTATGTGCATCGATCAAGAGTGCTTTTAGAATCATAAATTTTATGACTTTTGGGTTGTAGCTGTTTGGAGTGCAAAATTCCAATTTTGATTAGCGAATTTTAGTATTGGGTTATAGCTGTTTGGAGTGCAAAATTCTAATTTGTTGCCTCTTGCTTCCGGACCAGCTAGCTCTGTACACGTACTTAATAATTTGCTCCTTACATAATTTGTTGCCTTGAAGTAATCTCAAGATCAAGGTTGATTCTATCTCGTAGCTGTATATTATTTTACCTGACGAGATTGAGAGAAGAAAATGGAAGCTATAAGTGGATTTGCGTTTTCAGAGAGCCAACAAACTTGCATGTACATATTTATGGATATTTCCTTTATCACACCGCCATAAGACATGTTTTCAGAGCTTTCGAACTGGGCATAACTAATTATGTTTGAGAAAACACTTTCTCATTGATTATCTGGTTCTTCGGTTGTTCATGTATCTAAATTTTAAATATTGTGATTCTGACCATGTCATGTTGAACGTCAGAACAGAAATCACCTGAAATTCATGTTGGTAGATAGACCATCAGGTAGCTGATTGATCAAGAAAGGGTTCCATTTTGCTGACCTGAATCAGTGGTCGTGTTTATATTCCTTTTGAGAATTTTGGCAAGGATTTACCTTAACTATGTAGTCGCCTGATGGAGATATGCAAAGGTGGAAATCGTTGTCTTAAAAATAGATTTCCTGTAATTATTTTCAGTATTTGCTATGATTAAAAAGTCCTGTACTAGCTAGCTTACAAGTCTTGTTCTTAGCTACAATAAAAAAAGGTGCAAATTGAGTTGACCGTTTTTTCTGTTCATTTACATATTGCGCAGTTCAAAGACTTTAGCATGACTAAGTGATTTTACCATGTAATGTATGATGTCCCTCCTGCTATATTCTTGTGCTCTGACACCTGTGTTTACACTCTTTTGCAGTGATAAGAGGGTTCTTCAGAATCCATCTGTGCAGAAGGCTCTGTTAGTAGCCACCAGCGGCATCTGGCACGGGTTCGACAGACAAGAGGTGATCCATCTTCCTTTCAAAACCAAATAATGTGAGCATGGCTATAAAATATACCTAGGCAGCATTAGGTAGAACTAAGTTCTGTTTAGCCTACTGTATGAAACTGAAGAAAGAATCAGCTTGTTTTCAGTTAATTTACTTTGGAAATGTGCTGATCATGCTCTCAGCACTGATTTGTCACTAAATTCAAGAATTCAGCTTAATGTAAATATGTCCTTTATCATGGTGTATGATCCTGGCATGTTGTATTTTCCGAACTTGTCAACAAGCAAAATTTTAATACAGTGGATAATTTGTTGGTTCCATTTGAATTTCGGGCAATTCTGATGGCCACTAATTTTTTGTTTAACCCCAAATAGCTTCTACTGAAATACTGCACTGCGTAGATGTGTTTCTTACTTCCTTACAAATGCTAGAGTGGTTGCACCAATTGAATGTTCGTCGTGTTAATAAAAAACAGAAACATTCTGTTTGGCTCACCCAGTGGATTTGAAAGTTAGTGTTTTATCTGAAATGCTATTGTGTTTCTTCCTTACCAGAGGAAATGTAGCTACTCAGTTTCCTGTTTAGATGTTGACAAGAATGTGTGAAAGTTTCATATCTTAGAGGATTGGTGCCGATCTCTTATTTGATTGATTATGAATTATTCATAAGTTTGTACAGTATAATTGAAGAAATGTTCCCATTCTACAAATAATAACCTATGCAATGTTCGATTTTCCAATTTGAAACAAATAACGACGGCGAGTGGATATTATTTGTAGCAATACTACTATACTAGATTCTCTTCCTGTTATTGTTGACATAAATAAGAAAAAGTATAAAAAAGGATTTCCTTTCATTTTATTTTGGCTCAGGTGTAGTTTGGAGGAACAAGAAGAATATCTCTGGTTCCATGTTCCATCTGTAATTGTTAATAAGATTTTCTGCTTACTCTGTTGTTCCCCTTTCACAGAGATATGTCTCACCTTTTACAGAGATATGTGTTTTGCCAGCTCATTTTTATTGAACTCTATGTGTTCAATGTTCTTGCCTCAGGAAATACTCATTTTGTTTGTTCTATTAATGAAACAGTCACAATGTGTTTTTCATCTGTAATTGTGTGCTTAGGCTTGGCTGCGTTGCACTTTGTTTTGAAGAAATGATGAACTATTACGATTGGTGTGGCTTCATGATAATGTCTACTCCCTTTGCTATATTGGAAGCACGTTTTTTAATTTACAAACTATATAGCCTCTGACTTCCCCTTTTTTTGCTTAGTCTTTTTAATTCCACCTGCAAATATATTATGACTATTTCATCCATATTTTATTTTCTATTCACTGCATTAAATCTCGTACAAGCATATGTATAGTGCAGGTTCCTCTATTTACTCTGGTCTTGCAACGGCATACTTTTGTTTTGTACAAGTCGTGGTTAGGCATAGTTTAGCAAATGATGTAGAAAAAGCATTATCCCGAGAATAAGACATACAATGAAGCCACAAAGTGATGAATGCCTGAATGTAGTTATGGATGTGGATCCAAATTATTTTTTGAGTAAAGCATAATCATATCGAATAGTGAAATCTTTGATAAAAGATGGTTATGAAATTGATACCCAATGTAATTCAAAATGTACCTTCAAATATTACTTTGTATATCTTCATGAGATCAGCTAATGTGAAATCAGTTTCAGTGTCAGAGCTTGCAAATTTCAGAATTTTGCGGGACAAAATTTTGGAATATGATGCATTTTTCTAAGAAAGAAGGCATACAAGCATTTTAGAATGTGGCGGTACTCTTGAGGAAGTGTGCCTGATTTGATGATAAAGAGGAGGTTGCTTGGTCGAAAAAGAGTTTATCGTCTATAGATGTTATTGTGTTTCTGAATAAAATGTCTTATTAGAAGTTCGGAAGCATCTTTAGTACTACTAAATGGCAGTTGAAGAAGTGTTACATAAAGATATAGTGCAATTCATCTTTGGTACTGATAGTTTGACAAGTTTTACTGCTTGGAATATGACATGTACCTGTGGAATGTATGATTGTATCTTTTGCTAGGTATTGTTCTTACCTTTTTACTTTGGAGTGATACAGTTGCTGCACTTTACTTAGTGTCTCTTCAGATGTTGATGAAAACTGACTGATAGCTAAAAAATATTGTTGTTTGAGTTATGTCCTCAATTCGAGCATATCTTTCAAGTGGTTGCTTAGAAATTTTACTTATGTTGCAGCTCCTTAGACATTCTCTATATGGCCTTTCTTAATTGGTTATCTACTAGAACTTCAGGATGAGATAATTGCCGTCATCCATCGGGAAGGGAAATGAGATTCTCATATACTTCAATCCCTGCAGGGTTAAAATCAAATGACAATAATTCGTTTTTAAAATCTGATTTGAATGAATGTTCTTGATATTATGCCGACAAGTACTCCAACATCATGGGTCTTGATACCTCTGTTTTCATTTGCTGCCTCTGTTTAGCATAGATTGACTATGTGCTAGCACGTATATTGTCCATTTACAGTCTCGGCAGTACTGTAGATGATTTTCAGTGTGTATGGTTAGAAGCACGTAGTTGGAACTTTAAGCACACAGTGGATCATGTTTATTTACTTGGCAGGCAAGAGCGTAAGATAAAGAGAGAGTAAAACACCACTTGCAAAATTACATGTTTGTCACACAAATTGGAGTGGCTGGTCTGGTTCATTGTCGCATGCGTAATTGGATGTGTGGGATGGCGGCGTTAGCGAGGGAGATCGACCAGGAGAAAGCGGCAGGGCTCGGTTGGTCGGCGAGATGCGAGGATGGGGCGGCGAGGTTGGGTTGGCTGGAGAAACTTGCGTTTGTTAAGTTTCTAATAATAAAATTATGAAACAAGCTGTATACATCTGTGTTCCTCTTTATAAGCATTCAGATTCAATACTAATGATGGAAAAGTAATTTAATGTTTTCACGTGAAAACCATGTTGAGATATAGCAGTCATTTTTTACAACTGATCAGTTAATTGGCTCTCTTATAATTTATCAAATAGTATGAATCTACTACAATAATCATTGTTTCTTGCAATTAGTAAGCATAAGGTCGATTAATCTAAATCACCAACAACATACATACAGAACACATAAAACTTATGGCCACAATACTGTCTTGGTTCTGCCAACTTCGCCAGCGGTGCAACGGGTCATCTGAAATTAGCCTCCTACTGTGGTGCCTGGTACTTCAAGATAATACTACTTGAGATTGCACAAAATATTTGTTGTCAAGTTTAAATCCACTATTAGTTCACAAATTATCATGGCCGCAACAACAATATACGCAATATATATAAAACTTAAGTCTACATTACAGTATTGCTTTCGTCACCTGCGCCATTGGCGCAACCGGTCATCTAGTACGGTTAAATCTAGAACTGGATTCTAAAGTCCATAGGCTTTGGACCTGGAGGAAATTAGACCCAACTGGATTGGGCTTCACTGGAGCTGGACATTAGGTCCAATAGCACGGGATACCTTTGGGCCCCATCATTGGACAGTCCAGAATCAATTGGATCTTAGAGTACTCGTATAGATGTGTTTTTTGTGTTTGATAGGGTACACCCAATTGTCATAAACTGCGATGTTCAACATTCGGACTCGTATAGATGTGTTCTCTAAATCACTATGAACTCATTTCGATAAACGTGAACATGCCATGCAAATTAGGAGAGTGTTGCATCTTCACGGAGTGGTAAAATTTAAAATAAGGGTACTCTCGTCCCAGTTGACCAACAAGCTGTCTCCTAATTCTATTTCATGGGATTTTCAATCACGGGGAGTAGGTTTGGACAACTCATAATGTGGACATACCCACCTATTTCGATGCTTTGAACATCACATTAGACATCACGCGATAAACCCTTTTATCAACCATATTTTTATTGTTTAGATATAATACAACACAATAACATGGCCCACCGAGGCCCGTGGCCAGGCACATTTTACTGGCAATGGCCTAGTCAAGCATGTTGCCAATATGCCTATAGTTGCAACGGGCCAGGCAACCACACGTTGCCACATTCCAAGGGCATGTTGCTAAGTCTCGATTGCGCTGCCTCTAAACTATTTACTACTAGTAACTCCAGAACTTCATATTTCTAACAAATTTTAGTGTCATCTTTACATGGCTTGATGATTTCATATTATTCTTAGAAATTTTCACTTTAATGATAATAGTTTGAATATCCCAATTCATCAGGATAGTAGGTAGTTTTTTTCAACGGCAAGCCAGTCCATCAAGATAGTCTGTAGGTTTTTCAAAAGGGGTTGACCAAACTGTGATTTATGCACCCTTTGCGAAAAGAGTGCGGAGTCGGCTACTCATCTCCTCGTCCTACAAGATGAAAAACTGACTTTTGCGGCATGTCTGCATTAGTCTTTCGAGTAGAAAAAAGTACTAAGCGGAGATTGTGGATGCTCTTTGCTCTGTCGCAATCCACACGCATGGACGAACACAAGAAAAACTTGGAGAAGAAACTCTAATGTACAGTGCTAGCTGCTGATACTAGACAGTCTAGCTTCACATCTCTTGTAGCCCTTTATAAGGCTAGGACGCATCTCAAAATTTATGGCTCTAAGCCAGCCAAAGTTAAAGCTAAAAAAACCAGGCCAGAGGAAAAACTGTTAAAGAGGAAATAAAAGCTCACTCCTAAAGAATCAACTAAAAGGGTGCGGTGACGATGTCTCTCTCGATGGAGCGCCCGTGGTGGCAGCCGCCGGCGACGCGCGGGGTGGAATCCTCGGAGGAGTCGAGCTCCACGTCGTCGTCCGACGAGTCGGTAGTGAAGGAGCCCATCTTCCTCACGCTCTTCATGGGCTTGAGTCCTTGTGTGAAGATCCTGATGGCCTCTTCGGTCGTCTTGCTGTTCACCACGTAAAGCGCCGCCTCCTGCGATTCCGATTAATATAAATTGATTAATCAAGATAAACTCAAGCAGTAGAAAAACATGCATGTATTTTCTTTCTCTATTGTACTGTTGTGATCAGGACGTATGCCACACCACAAATGAGGTACACACGTTTCATGCGAGTATTCCTACGCGAGTAGGGACAGAGACCGGTGCTCGCATCCACCAACCCACAGCCCACAGCGGTTGGACTTGAGTACGTAAGCACCTTTGATTCGTTGATTAATTTTTTATTTCATTATTTCTGCATAGTATTTATTTTGTGTGTCTTCCTGGATTGTTTATAAAGTTGTAGGTCGGGTTCAATTCTTTTTAGAAAACGGTATAAATTTATTTACTCGTTTTAAGCAGGAAAGTAGTAATCTCGTGTAAGAACCGAGACGTCTTTGAGGAACAACAAAAATTCTAAATATAATACTCACTCCACTATGATGTAAGGCCTTTTTACAAATTACAATTTTGACTACTTATAATATATTTAAAAAATTAGTGTACAAATATAAGAAATGAAACAATTTTACAAGACAAAATGCAACAGTACCATTTATAAATTCGAAATCCATATAAGAAAATTGCACTAAAAACGTAATAAAATGCACCTTACATTTTAAAACCGTATATATAATTGGTAAAATTTCAAAAGAAAATACGCATTAAATCATGATATGGATCGAAATTATAAGCATTTTAAACTTATTTTTTATTCGTACGTACCTAGCCTTTTTTTGGTATGTTGATTTAATCATTTCAGTCCGTATACGCATGAATGAACAAAACACTAAAAAGAATTTATATTTATTTAGGACCTCAATAGATATGTTTTACAATAATCCTCATTTAAAATTAGTTCTTGTAAACAGAAACAATTAGAAAAGGACGGTACGTAGATATGTGCTCACGGGGTTGTAATTAAATTATTTTTCTTGCTCGAACAAAAAAAAATTCGATCAATGATTTATTCGGGTGTAGCGTGAAAGAAGGTGACTAAAAACATGTACGGTAGATTTGGTCACTAATTAGAGCAGATAAATTAGAACCCCAATTTATTTATTTTAGGAGAACCCTCAATTAAAGCTGATTATTCTGGTAAACCTATGGAAAGCATTTACAATTGATTAGTCTCGCCAATCAGAACGGACGAACGGTAGAGTCGTTACCGGTTGAAAAGATAGCCGAAATGAATAGTTTCAGCCTTTCAGCTGGCCATGGACATGGTAGACTCACGTTTGAACACCTTTTAAAATTATAAGTTGTTATAAAAAGAAATTAAATCTTTAAACATGCAGACGTAGGGTTTAATTTCGTAGAAAAAAAAACTCTTCATTGTCGCATTGTTAGCAAAACCAAAAATATTATTCTGCGGAAAAGGTTTATCTTTCAAAATAGTTATATGATTGTGCACCGACGCAGGGACGATAAATTTGCCTCCTTTAACCATATTAATTTTTTTATTATTCTGCGAAAGGTGTAGCAATTTTCTTTACACGAGTGACATCCCAATGTTTTCTTTATCTATTTTCTTGGCTGTTGTTAATTGAATTGTGGGCATGCATATATGGGATCGGATTTCAGACGTGGAAACGTACAGGAAATAGCTGCTTAATTTCGAGAAAAGAAAAAAAGACACGGAGATGTACGACAACTATGCGAGACGAGATGCGGGTATGGGTGGACGTACCCTGGCGTAGTTGAGCTGTTGGAGGGTGAGCGTCTTGGGCTCCAGCTCCATTGACGGCATCCTCCCCGCCGCCGCCACCCCCTGCACCATCCCTCCCATCTCCGGCGCCGTACCCGTACGTAGACAGACACCAGCTGATGAATATTTACGCGACACGTTCGTGTCTCACTGCCAGGCTCCTCTGCTTTGTACGTGGACTCTGGCTGGCTGCCGATCGAGTGCGCTTTGATTATCTACCAGCCGCTACGCTAGCTGCCGGGAGGAGAGGCACAGCAGGGGTACGTATATATACCACCCGGCTGCGGGAAGGCGCACACGTGGCCGCCTGGGAGAGGCCTAATGAGGACACGTCGCGGACTCGCGTGTGGAGCGACTGGGTCCCGGCATCACGGCGTGTCCCGGCAAGACCGACTCGCTGGCGGCGTCCCGACGGTGGCTCCCGGAGGTGGCCAATGGGGGAGCGCCATGTCGGGCTCGTGGATTTGGCGTATCAACCTGCAGGATCCATGACTAGTCTGCTGAGTTTAGGGTGCGTCGTTGCCCACGTGTGTGGACACCGATATAACCAACCGCGACTCCGCACGTTGCATTGCCTGACTTCATCATTGTTCAGGGCTCCTAGGATGCATCGCAGGCATATAACATTACATGCGGACGTAAAGATATTTTTCGGTGTCACAGCTAGCGAACGGATGGAGCAGAGATATTTTCTCTGCCGCTACGTACATGCATCCCGTAGTGGGGACACTGCTCACGATCTGTGAACGGGGAGGACGAGGCCACGATATGCATGGGCGTCCACCTGCCCCGCGCGCTCGGATCCTACTCCCAGCTGCCTAGCTTTCACGTCTCCATCGACCACGATCAACCCAGCAGATTAAACTTAACTTAGTTAATCTGGTGGTGGTGGAGCTAGGCCATGGACGCTGCGCTGGCCACTTCTGCTCATTGCCGGGCGTCCAGATATTTTCCTTCGCCGTAGCTCGTGTACTCCTAGATCGGTGCAGCTCAAAACACTCATTCAACCCATCTAATCTAATTTCTAATCCCAGTTGCCCAAGGCCCCATCAAGCTTCATGACCTTGCCTAGTAACAATCCGTTATAAAAGGCCCATGCGCAGGTCCTATCCACGCGTCATGCACAATCAATTCGGCCCACGTAGCCGGAAACCCCCTACTTTGCCACCTTTAGCGGCGCCGTACGGGATGCGGCCCATCACGTCTTTCCTTCTTCTTTTGTTTTTCCTTTTGCAAATCTGGTACTCCCTCCGATCCATATTAGTGGGCATACCTTTGTCTAAATTCATATGTATCTAGTTAAGTATTTAGACTAGATACATGTGTATCTAGACAAAGTTGTGCCCACTAATATGGATCGGAGAGAGTACAAAAAAAATTCAATCTGGACATTTTTTAAATTTTGAAAATAAATTAAACCAAATTTTGTATCAATTTTTATTTTAAAATTATCAAATAATTTTTAAAAAAAACTTTAGAAAACACCAACTCCCCGGCGTTTATCCTCCAAGGCCCCACACTCTGGAGGTAATGGACAGACTTCATAATAATTTCTAGACTCGCTTACAACAAGTTCTCTAATAGTCAAGCCATATATGATCACCATAGTCTAAAGTTGCATTCATCATTTTTCAAGTTAACTGATCGATTTTTTATAACGAAACTCTGCTTCTTCACTTCTATTAGTTGTTAAGTGTTTGTTTTGCCGGTTGCCACGGCGTCGGTGGAGAGATGCTATTTGCCAATTATATTATCAAGAATGTATTACAAAATAAAACCAGAGGCGAGCGGGGGCAGGTGGCGAAGAGGCCAGAAGTGCAATGGGTGCGGAGAGACGGATAAGTTGGACAGGTCGGGGGAGCAGTATTTGCCTTTGTGCCACCGACAAGCGGGCCAAGAGAGGAAAAGAGGAGGACACGGCAGGCGTACGCGGCGTGTCTGAGAGGACGCAACCCCGATCCAAATTTAGGTTGGAATGGGTCTAGGTTGACACTAAAATAGACATCGAATAATTTGCGTTGCCGTGTCGGGCTATGATTCTTGTCCACGTGGATAGAACGGATACAAGCGGATGAAATGGGTCGCTCCATTGGAGTTGTCCTTAAGGTCAGGGGCGGATACAGGGGGGTGCTAGCAGGGGTCTGACCCCCCCCAATCTCTGGCCCCCCTAAAGAAAATACAGCAAGCCCAATACTAGTACGTGTATGTATATTGCACTAATGGCCGTACTAATTACGTAATTAGTTGTGCATAAGCCCAATTGCACGTGGTTGTGCACGCACCGAAGCCCAACTACAGCAGCCCATCGGCGTGCATGTTCATGTACAGGCCATCGATCGTGGAGCCTGGTCGTTCTGAAGTCTGAACTGTCTGCTCTCGTCGTCGCGCCTCTCAGATCTCAATCAGATCGATCTGTCGATCTATGATCGATCTATGCTATCAAGGTATTAGACCCTGCCGCTGCTAGATTGCAACCTTGATTAGCTAGCGCTGACTATGGTGGCTGCTGCTTCTGCAACCTTTGTTGATCGCTTGCCGTCTTTCGCGCAGTCAACCTATAAGTTAAGGTACGTACACGAGATACTTGCTAGCCAGATCTAATTCTCACTATTCGTTTCAGTTTAGCTACTGTTGGTACCTTCAAAAGTTGTGGAAAAAGCAAATTTCTTACACCATTTTCTTCAGTCAAATCTGCCCTAATGCTATTTTTTGATTGAGTCGTGGGTGATATGCAGATTATAGTGAAAAAATAGCAAACAATGTCGGTTTGCTTATCAATTTAATGTTTCAGATCATTTATATTCATATAGTATTATTTGCTTATTGGCAAACATATGTTGATATGTGATTTCAGCTTAGACTTCGTCGCCACTCGCCCCCCCTATACTCAAATCCTGGCTCCGCCCCTGCTTAAGATGCGATTAATTCCACCCAATAGGCTGAGTATTTTGTGGGCATGGTGTTTTGCCTCACGGAAGTATCTAGTCCGTTATAGAAAATGTGAAGTACACTTTTTATATTCATAGCACAAAGTTTCGTGAAAAAAGATACTTTTATTCTTTATGTAAAAATGAGAAAGTTTTATCTTCCAAAAATGAGTTTTCTTGAGACATTTGTTGTCTTATATACATAGGTCACAAAAGATATCTATTTTTCCGTGAAACTTTGTGTGCGGAGTAGATATCTAGATATACACCCGAATGTTCTTTCAGAATTTTTTTAAATTTTAAAAAATATTTTCCACCATGGGAGCATCTAGTCCCACTGGCACGAAATGGATTTCCGGTACTTTGTTACTTACCAAGCAGTGGCATCTAACCGATGCAAAAAAAAAGTACAAAGTACAATCCCACCAAACAAACTTTGATGGTCATCCATATATATATATATATACCTGACATCTTCACCGGAGTAGTATCAAGCTTGATGACCAACCACTATCAAATTGGTTATCGACGAGAAAGAAAAATAGGTAATAGCCTAGAGAGATGAGACGAGACGAGGAGAACATGAATTAAGAAGTTGTATTAGGGAATAGGAGACACCAGGAAAGAGGGCGTCGGTACTCGGTGCAGAACACGGATAACCAACACAGATATGAGTTGCTTGACATCCGACCACCGCGATAGTGTTCAGTGGGGAACACAAGGATTCCATATAGTTGCAAGTGTCTCGAGAGGTACGAGTAGTATCTTCACGACACAGAGTACACAGACGCCATGTCGAGCTTCTTTAACTAGCCACCGATTTGTATTCTGAAAACACAAGTTCGAGTTCAGTTCAGTTAGAAAGCATTTTTTTTTATCAAGTACGTTTGTTTAGAAACTTTCTACTACATTGTACGTCGGCTACAAAATTAGGAATAATAGCAGAATGACCATTCCGTGTTTTTCTTGCTCACCGGAAGGCTTATCTTTTATCTGCATAGTTTTAATTTGAATTTCGATCACAAATCAACAGGCTCGAGCACCTTCCTCTTCTTTGTTTCTCAGAACAGATCACATAGACGCCATCCTCTTCATTGCATTGCAGTTCACCTCTTCAACTACCTACTACTCACTCCGTTCCAAATTAGTTGACTTGCATTTGTATTTGACATGATTAATGTCTAGGTACATTCATATTTTACCAAATGGGAGTCAAGTAATTTGTAATGGAGGAAGTACATTGCAGGAGTACATTGCATCGCATGTGCTATCTGATTTCATGAACTCTTAAGTCAGACGATAAAAAATGGAAACCTGGCAGATGAGAGCGGATATATAGGATCTAAAACATGGGTACGCTGATTTGACCATGGTAGGTTGCTAGGATGTCTTCGTTTTACTTTTTTGCGACTTGGACTTTTCTTTGTCCTGCACGTATATCACTTCAAATCACTAATGACCATAATGAGACGACGACTATAGGCTTGCTAACCGGCGCCAATAGCACACTATCCTCTTCATTTTCATCGTCATTGTTCCTCTAGCCATCCTGTCATGCTATCCGCATGTCGACCCAAAAACCGGCCACAGAACACTCCCAAATGTCCAAACCAATTTTTGTCGCGGCACCCTACAAGTTTGGAGACCAGGTAGGGATCAACGGACAGCACCGGACATCCCTCGGACAGGCGGAGTCCCCATGACATAGGCACGGAGCGGCAGATGCGGTGGTCACTTCCCCGCCCCATCCTCTGGTTTTCTCTGGCCGTTGATTCACACCATCGCCACCACGTCCCTTGCTGTCGCTAACTCATTGTCGCTCCATGTCTTTGTTTTGCACCGCTACAACTCGTTTTTCCGGAACCATCACTTGCTCTCTTTCGCCTCACATGTAAGTTGTTCGGGCGTTTGCCAACTAGTTTATTTCCATTGTTTATTTATTTCCTAATTTCATTGCTTAAATGTTGTCAAATAGGTTGTGGATAGTGACGATGAGATCATGTTTCACCAAATGATAGCAGAGCACGTCGACAATGCAGCCGACGACGAAAAGTACGAGAAGAAGCTCGACGTTCTTTTAGCTGCGCAAACTGAGCTAGACGTAACTCCCAAACGTGAAGGATCCAACACATGCCGGCTAGCCAACAAGAACCATCAAAGGACTGCGGGTCATGTGCTGTTGTTCAATGCCTATTTTAGAGAAAGTCGGCAAACAATCCTCATGATTTTTTCCGGCGCTTTAGGAGGAAGAGGAATATATTCATGAACATCATGCATGGGTATTTGTTACTATGATGACTATTTCGAGACGGGGAAAGATTGAAGAATCGGGCTTTTTGGACTGTCATCCATTTAAAAATGCGTTGCTACTATATGGTGTCTTGCATAGTGAGTTACTGTAGATTCTTTGAATGACTACCTCCGTGTGTCTGAATCCACCGCTATCGAAGCCACATGCAAGTTCTTTTCAAAACAGTGGTGACAGCTTTGGAGAGATCAATCTGAGAGCACCATCTAAAGATAACATCCTTGCCTCAGCCACCGTGATTCTCAGAGCTTAGACATTTGTGACCGTTCTATAGAACTCAGATTCGATCTGGTCCGTTCGTTTCTTACCGCGCGGGGAGTATATAACGCGCGCCCGCCGGTGGAGAACCCTAGCCAATCCCCGCGTCCACTCTCTCCCCTAATCCCCTCGCCTCTCTTTTCCCACTCTCTCTCAGCCGCCGCGCCGCCGCCGCTCCCGTCTCGCTCTCCTCGCCGGTGAATCCCTCGTCGTTTCCATCCCGCCTCTCCCTGACCTTGCTGCGCTCGCGCCGCTGATGTTCTCTGTTGTCGTTGGTTTCCATAGCCACCGCCTCCTGAAAGAGACCTCAACACGTGCAAAGACCGATGAGGAGCACATGAACGGAGGAGAAGGCCATCATCCTCCCCCGTGCTGCCGGCCACGCCGATGGTGGCCGCACGCGAGCAACCGTCGTCGTCCTCAAGTCGGAAGAACTCCACCGCGAGCTCTAGGTATCCAAGCCCCCACTGGTGAAGCGGATGGATCGGAGATTAGCCATGGCTCACGACGACGGTTCAGGTTGGTACCCGCACGGCCCTCCTTCTCATGGCTGATTAATTTCGTGCTCAGATCTGATGGTCCCATGTTCTTATTTTCTTCATTCTCTTCATTTTTCAGTGTGATTCCACCTTTTACTTAGATTTAATTTTTCTCCCACCGATTTCTTGATGTGTTGGAGCGGGAGGACGTGGAAGACGAATGAGGAAGGAGAGTGATGGAAGGAGGCGATGCATCTGCATCTGGCTAGCCCCTGTTACAGTATAGTATCGTTGCTCTCTATCTCTGTTTCTTGATCGATCTATACATTTTAATATTTTAGGTTTTTGTATGCGTTTGTGCAGATTTAGATGATGGGATTCTGGTAATGTGCAACTGGCTAGCCCCGAGCCCTCCGGTGCTCAACGCCACGGAGGCTGCACTCCTAATCTCTGGCCTCCACCGTCCTCTTCCAGTCTACCCCACCACGGCTCCTTTGCGCCTTCACCGATGCTCCATTTTGCTATATTTCTTCACTTGAACAACTATGCCGCTTTGATTTTTATCTGCAACCCTTGCTTTTATTTATGTTGTCTCTGTATGAGACCTACTTGATATTGCCGAGTTCAGAAAGTATGGTTGCGTGGTGGTGGTTTGCTATCAAAACCAAAGTAGCATGTATGCTGAAATATCATTTGAGAAGTTTATTCCTCCCCTGCAGATGTACGTACATGTATGCTTATTTGCAAATCGTTTGAGCACTGTGCTTATTTGTAGTTTTTATTTTGTGCCAGCAAGTAAATCTTGCATGTAGTTATTCTGTGATGCATGTATTACTGAAGTCGTCTTGAGGTTCTTGCATATCTGCTGAAATAAGTTTTTTGCCATATAATGAGTCTCATAAAACAAGAAGACGTTAATGAAAAAAGGTGTTCTCATGTCATTCAGTTGTACACGTATGAAAAAACTGAGCTTCAGTTAGGCATATCCAGTCTCATATGTTTAAATGTAGAAAATATTTCCACTTATTAAATTTGTTGTTTCATCGGAGGACAAAAAACCAAGCCTTATTGTTTCATAGAACCACTAGATACTGAAGTTTGCCCAATTTACAATAGTACTTCTGTTGTGTCTGTCCAGCATTATACATTAAACAGATGAAATTCAGTTTGTTTCATGCTCCAGATTTCAAATGCACTGACCCTGTTGATGTATAAATTGCTGTCATTTCAGTTCAGGCATGACTAATTCTTTGTACTGATTTATGTACGACTTTCAACAGAGCCAGCCAGCTAAAACTAAAAGGTTGTTCCATTGGGACGCCAGAGTTACATCAATAGGCTGTGTTGCCCAGTCAGCTATGTATTCCTTCTTAGTTTGTGTAGCTGTTGAATCATTTGTACCCATGTCATATTTGTTTCAGCTCGCTTTGTTTGCAGTTTAATTTTGTTTTCATCTTTTTGTATAGTTCCACGTTTTATATGTGATGAGAAATCTAATGATGTTTATGTGGATATTGTAGTATTGTACAGATAGTACTTCCTGATCAGTTCTACAAAGGCTCGGGTTCTCAGTTTCTCTATGCTCATGGTGGAGATATGATGAAATGTAACCTTCCATCGGTGTATTGGTGGTGAATATGCAGTATGGTATGCTCTTTTCTTTAATGCATGTAATTATTTATTACTTTGTTATCTTTTGGAAAGTATGATCTGAGAATCGCTACTTGAACTGCATCTGGTGCTTTGGTTTAGCTTCTTTTAACCTTCAGATTATATGTAGCGGGCATGACCCATCCTTTGACCTTTTCTATGATGGAATATCAGGATGTAGCCTACACATTTGTGTGATATGCAGTTTACCTCTTTGCTTGCCAAATATTTTTGAATTCTGAATGTTAAGTAAGAGGCGGTGGGAGTGTTGTTGGCTATAGTGCCCAAATCTGTATGTCAGTTAATATACTTATTTTTTTCTGTACTAGAAAGCCTGATCCCAGTTTAGTATACTTTTTTACTTCATGTAAACAATTTAGGCCGATGGATGCAAGTGTTATCTATTTCTTACTTACAATTGATTTAATTGTATCACATCATCACAATTATACCCTAAAAGTGAATCTGACTTGGCAGTGTTATTTCTATATGCTGAATGTGCGAATGGGGTTTTGATTGTACACTATTTTGGCGCAGTTTTGTAGTCTTGAAGGCACAATCAAGAAAAATAGCTTGATTCCAATTCAAAATATAAATTAAAATAATGTATCTTTGTCGGTTGAGGTTCATCTCTGAGCACCCGTCTTCTTCTTTACCTGTTTTTTTTTGTCAGAGAGACCAACTTAAATAAGTTCATTAGATATGTGAAGGCCTTAATATATTTGCCAGGGTCAGCATGTGAAATAAGAAACTGAACATTAGACAACCTCAATGAGTGCATTTGCGATTTCACGGAGCTAGAAACTGAATCTGGATTTCTGGACACTTTGTATGAGGGAAATGAGTTCAACTGAAATAATACCGCTAGGAACTATTGTTATGTGCCTTCTGTTTCCTATATTCTTTGCGGGCTTATTCCCAACTAATGTTTTTAGAAACTACATCCCACTGCACTGTGCCAATATTTACAAATTTTGTGTCAGGAAGACAGGAACGTACATAGGAGGCAAAATCACTTCACACTGCCCTCCAAAAACTAATACATAAGCCACTAGACCATTGATTTGACATTCGAAAGGAAAAAAACTACATGGTATTTTATATTGCTTGCTGTATATACAATGCCACTGTCCATGTGTGTATATTGTACCATTACAATCATCTGTGTAATAATGTTACCATGTATACTGACGTTTTCCAGGAAATGAAGACTGAGGGTCCTATCAGTTGCGAGGCTTCATTGGAGCTTAACTATTGCTAGAAACCACATTAAGCTTTCATGTTTTTTCTCCAAGGACCTCAAGAACTCGCTGCTGATGGTCGGAATGCACCTGGGAGGCTGCAATCTGTTTCAATGATAAAGGACAACTACGAGGTTCATCGCCAAATAGGCAACTCATTTTTCTGCCTACCCGATAACTGAAAATCCTTCTACTTTGTTTGACATTTGGAGCTCGAATAAATAGATGTGTTGCTTTTAGTAATAGGTTGTTTTAATTTATTTAGCGTTTCCTCCCTCTGCATATTTCCTTGATTATCATTTTTGTTGTAGGGTAAATCTCATGTTGATCTTTTATTGTAATTCATCCTTGCCATTTGTTATTAGAAATGTCAAATATTTTCCTTGAAATGGCACCCATAATTTTTGTCAGGAATGTTTCGTCCAATTCATGCGTGTGCAAGCCTTTGTTTCAGGAAACTTGGCATCAGGAGCAGACTGAAATGTGCTTAAACAACTCTATAATACTATACATTTTTCTTGCCGTTCAAGAGTTATTGAATCAGTTCGCAATAGGACTACCATTAAATTAGCTTATTGATATTTTGAGTTTCCTTTATCTTTTCTATCCATATTCAGTTGTGATCCATTTTTGGCTCCCCAGGCATAGGTCACCATCAAGGTGCGGCTAATGATCCGTGGAGAAGAAAAACAAGAACTAGGTCATCCTCCGGAAACCAAAGTGTTTAAGGTCAGGATACACCATGTTTACTATTGTTTAGACTAGACACAAGTTAGCTCTCAGCTAATTATGCATTTTGTTCTTGCAGGCTAAACTTATTCTGTCTGTACATATTGTATGTTTGTGCCTGCTTCTAGCTACCCTCTGTCGGTATTTTATTTTTGCATCATCACTAGGACTGCCTTCTGCCTTTATCTATTCGTTGAGATCAGGTCTCCAGTGTCCAAATTACATTATTGAACTGAACAAAACATGTTGGTTGGAACTTAAGGTTAAAACCTATTTGGATCTGTCCCGATATCTGACCAGTCGCACCGTTCTTTTGTAGGCTGTGGCTGGATCTTCCCCTTTTTCCTGTGTACATGTTGTTCTTGGATTTGATCGCTCGTGACCATTCTTTTTTTACAGTTACTACTGTGACCTGCTCTTCTGTTGGATCCGTTCGTCCATACGACTGCTGGTTTGAGGTGAGTGCAAAAATTAAGTTTTCCTGATCGAGTGGTCATGCTTAGAGGTAGAGGTTGCTTCCAGGTTCTTCAGGTTGTGCAACTAATGTTGTTTTTTGCAAGACGTGCTTGGTGGCTAATCGTGGAGGTAGAAGCAGTTTTTTTAGATTGTTAAGGCCTAGCTGGTCGTGCTAAAATGCTTTATTTCCCATACTGTGTATAATATTCATCTTGCTAATTAGTTCTGTTAAACAAGGACTTGATGAATCGGCTTACGATTTTGAAAAGATTCAGTGAGACAAACAATGGCAGCAGCCCAGCTAAGCTAATTGTATATATATTTACTCTGAAATTTCGTTTGCGCAGGATGCAAAAATTCTAGGCAAACTGGCACGGCTTGCACAAATCGGTTCCAGATTCTCACAGACATGGGTAAGCGATTGTTTCCCTCCCATAGCCTTTCTAAATCCTGAAAATCTCTGAACCCAATTCCATTTTCCAACCTTCATGAAGTTACACTCAAGGAGGTTGTGAGTGGGGATGCAACAAACTGCTCCTTAAAACTGAAATGTACATGAGAAAATTAAATTCAGTGATAAATTATACGGAAAAGGTTAAATTCAGTGATAAAAGTTAGGCGAGGGTTTTTTCTTAAAAAAAGTCCTACATATTTTAAGGTTATACACGTTGTTATTAACAATAAATAGTATTGGCTCTGATTCAACAATAAATCCAGAGATATCTAGATTTCTAGATAATATTAAGTTGGCATCATAAATAATTTGTGAGCTCCTTCGTATTAGATGTTAGTTGAGGATGATTTCAACCATATTCAAGATGTTGATTTTGATTTGTATGTGGCCAAGCCATTAGCTAAATTTGACTTTGTATTTTGCATTCTGCTACACTTTGAAACTGAAAATTAAATACCGAAGATGCTGATTTTGACTATGACCTGAAGAATATTGACTTTTTTCTATACAGAGACAAGGAGGCCATCACCGACGTCCTTTCCCCTCAGCTTCCACAACAGGAGTCCCTTAACTTTGTTGCGCCTGGACCTTGATGACGCCATCTTTCTGTCCTCTGGGCTTGTCGATTTGGCCCCTATGCAACACATAGCCACCTTAATGTTGCCGGCTCAACATTGATGACAGTCACGTGATGTATGTCCCAGAGGTTCTTTGGCTGTATTATCGTCTTCACCTCCGGTCGCTTCGTTTCTGACCGGATATGGCCTGGATGCTACCGCCATGACGAGACTGGGTGTTTGGGGCTGAGCCTTGACGGTGTTGTTGATCTGCAGGTTCGTCTCCTTCTCTCTATATTTTCATTTGTGTGTGTGTGTGTGTGTGTGTGTGTGAAATGATGATCCCCTTATTCCTTCAGTGTCTCGGACAGTAGTATTACTATTACTATGCTTGTGGGGATAAAAGGCCACCTTGACAGCGCCGATGTGACTAGATCGAGACGCGACATGCCGCACAAGGTACAGGGGTACCACAGGCTCAACTACTTTTTTAAATCTTGCGTCTAACTTTGCATGAGCTGTGTTGGTTGAGATTTGTTCATGCTTGCTTTGAATTATTGATTCATGTAAAAGAAAATTGTATCTGGACATTTGCATTGATATAGTTCATAATCTCCATCTAAATAAAGTTATGAATATTGGATTTGGTTCATTATGTTTTTTTTTCATGAATGACGCATCCATTTTTGCCAGAAAATCTCATGATGGAAATTTTGTCGCTGGCGCACGCACGTGATGGCTCCGAAGTGCAGGAGATCAATTGTAGTACCTTTCAATTAGAAAAGGTTGTCGAACCCACGAGGAGCTGAAGGTATTGGTTAGTAAGATTGATAAATAAAACAATAAAAGATGCAATGTTTTTGGTATTTTCAGTTGTATAATTGCAAGCAGATAACAGATAGTAGCAAGTGAAAGCTCTCAAAGAGAGAAAGCCCAATCCTCTTATGTGGCAAGAGGACAAGCTCAAGTGATGTGTAACTTATATGTGGCAAACGTTCCCGAGGGCGGCATGGATGATGCTAGGCATAGAGATTTATTAAACAACACGTTGAATATCTTGTCAAGTTTTAATCTCTTTGGACGGAGCCATAATTAGGTATAGCTAAATAAATAAACTACAACCCCTTATGATGGATCATGTGGCCAAGCAAATGACTGCACAAGAATTATTAAGACCTAAAGTCCCACCATAGCATTACACTCTAAGGTCCCCGATACTAATACCCTCATAATATAACTTCATGACTCGGTCTCAGGTTTACGTGTCCTCCCAAGTCTCCATCAATTCATTACACTACGGTGTTCTCCTATGAGCCCATAAAGGTGAAGTGTTGTGCAGTCGACGTTCGCACAACACCATCATAGAATCACATAAAAGATAAACTCTTGACAAAATACCAACACATGTCATATATAAATCAATGCCAATTCATCCTATGCCCTCAGGAACATACGGGAACTACTCACAACGTGCGAACATGATCATAATCAGTGGCATAAGTGGTACAACACAATCTGAAATTATAACTTCACCACCAAATAATGACAAGTACTCAATCACAAACATGAATAGTAGCACAAGACAAGTATCTAGGGTATAGCAACTCTCAAACTGCGAGGGGAACGGAGTGGATCACGGTGATGATGATGGTGATGGTGCTGGTCTTGATGGGGGTGATGATGTAGAGGCCTCCTCCCACGCCAAGGAGGAGAGGTGATGACGATGACGATGATTTCCCCCTTCTCCGGAGTTCCGGAGCAGCAGGATCTGACCCCCCTCGGAAGGGATCAGGAGTTTGTCGCCGCCGCGACCTCGGATGGACTTGGAAAAATTAGGGCGTTACTTTTCGGGCGAGACGAAGGCGTCGATAAAAAGCCCCAGGCGAGGAGGTGCCCGAGGCACCTTTGGTGGGTCCCACGCGGCCAGGTACATGGGCCGCGTGGGCCACCCCCATTTGGCCCTCGTGGCTCTCCTCTCTTCGGTCTTCTTCCCTCTGCCTTTCTCCCGATGAAAAACTGACGCAGTATTTTTCCTTTTATTATTTGAGTCCTGTAGCTCCTGAAACATTAAAGACAAGAAAAAGGAGGTTTTCTGCCTCCCAGAAATTAAATACCAAAAATAGGGACTTTGTATGAAAGTCCCCAAAATCATCTAAAACATGTAGAAACAATCATATAATCATGCAAATAACATTCTAGTATGATACTAAAAGTTATATAAATGATGATATAAAATGCACGTATCAACTCCCCCAAGCTTAAACCTTTACTCGTCCTCGAGTAAGTAAGGACATAGATCATTACATGCATCAATGGACTTATGGTTGATAAATAAATACGGGCATTGTATCATCATCATATTCAATTGCAAGATAAGATTAATGATCTAAAACTCATACATATGAGGGCAACATAAGTAGAACTCTAGCAATCACCCCTTACTTTTGAAAGCAAATAACCATTGTATGTTGGACAATCGAATCATATGTTTTTCACATGCTTTTGCACTTCATGGCAAGCATTATAATCTTTTATACTTTGCTGAAATTCAAAGACAAGATAAACTCTCATTGGATAACAAGTTCAAAAGAAGACAAATGAAAAGACAGATAGATATAAAAATTGTTATCACTCTTGCTTGACTAGTAACTAGTGCAAACTTTAGTCATGGATATCTCAATCAAGTTCCCATGCTCTACACAACCCTTTTCTTACACTTTCCATGGCTAGCTGAAATTTCAGGTGCCTTCCTTTCATTCACATTCAAGAGCATAAGTATTGAAATATCCATGATCATTAATTTGCTCAAAAGATACTAGGTTGTAACAAGAGTGTTTTATATCCTTTTCATTAAGTCTTCTCAACTTCTTATCCTACAAGACCATATCTTAACCTCAAACTATTAATTCACAAGTCTTTTTACTTCTTCTATATTGAGATAATTCTATAATTGTCCAACATACTCAAGTTAATTAATTTCAAGGCAAGATGTGATTGAAATTCTAAATATGCCACGCTCATTTGCATGAGTGTTACCCATAAATCCCCAAACAAGAGAATCATGGATGACACCATACTTTAATATTCATTGATAAACCATAAGATAGGGATACATGATAATGCTCCATGAGCTCACACACGCCTAAGAGATATTGATAACTAATCGATAAAAGCAAAGCACACCATGACTAGATAGATATGATAGATTGATAAAGAGAAAGACTAGATGGAACTCCCCCAAGCTTGGCGTTCCTCCAGATTCTCCTTTGCTGCAGCCTCCTCCTTCTCATATTCTTCCTCCCATTCAGCCATCTTCCATGGGAAAGGCCTTCCATCACGGAAAGATGTAGGTGGATCATTGTACCTGAGGGTGGCGGCTGCTGCAATCTTCTTGAAGCGTTCTTCATATTCGCAGTTCTGGTTCTCTACATCCCACATGAAGCATTGGAACTTCTCCCATTTGTTGATGACGTCCTTGTACCTATCTTCCAGATCTTCAAGCCTTTTCTTGTACTCTTCAACCTTCTTCTCCAGCTCCAGGTTCATGAAGTGGTGAGCATCAAGGCTGCGGTAAACCACAGTGCCATACCTGAAGGTCTTGTCCTCTAACTCATCCAGCCTTTCCTCCACCGTGCCGGTGGCCTTGGGAGCCTTCACCTCCTCCACGAGCATCACGCCCTCCTTGAAGCACACGGTCTTCGGTGGTGTCATCACGGAGTTGAGGTAGCGGTTCACAACACCTCCTTGGGAGAGCTCTCCCCCTCTTGGTTGGATCCGGAGCAAGACATGGCTAAAACCTGACAGGCAGAAACAGCAGAAACAAAGATCGCTCGAGAACGCTCGGTGCGAGATTAGATCGGCAGAGAGGAGTATATATTGAGGGTTTTTAGGTCAAGACGAAGCGTCGGGATCGAAAACGAGACGAAAAGGGACTCCGAGGTGGAAAAGGAGTAGCCCACGCGGCCAGGTACATGGGCCGCGTGGGCCCCCTCTTTCCTTCCTCGGGTCTCCGTTTCGTCCAGTTTTCTTGTCCCACACGTTAATTTCCATAAAAAATGACTTCCGTAAAATTTTATGCAATTCCGAGAAACTTTCCAACAGTAAGTTACCTTCTATTGTTTTGGGGTTTCTGAAACTGCACGGTTTCTCTCAATTACCTCCTCCGGTGTTTGTAAATTCAACTCCTCCACCCTTCCGATGAAGCTCTTTCCTGCAATATAAGGTTTAAGGCGTTGTCCATTGACTACATGAGGTTTACCTTTCATGTCACCGTGAAGACGGATAGCTCCTGAACGGTACACCTCCTGTATCACTAATGGTCCCTGCCACTTTGAAGCTAGCTTCCCTGCAGAAAACTTGAAACGAGAGTTGTACAATAAAACTTGATCACCTACTTTGAATTCCTTTTTCTTAATTTTCTTGTCATGCCAAATCTTAACTTTTTCTTTAAACATCCTGGCACTTTCATAAGCTTCATTTCTCCATTCGTCAAGTAGGTTTAGGTCAAGAATTCTCTTTTCTCCCGCAGTTTTAAAATCAAAGTTCAGTTGTTTAATAGCCCATCTAGCTTTATGTTCTAGTTCAACAGGTAAGTGACAAGCTTTTCCATAAACCATTTTATAAGGAGACATTCCCATAGGATTTTTAAAAGCAGTTCTATAAGCCCACAAAGCATCATTAATCTTAATTGGCCAATCAGATCTAGACTTATTCACTGTCTTTTCCAAAATGAGTTTAATTTCCCTATTGCTTAATTCAACTTGCCCACTTGTTTGAGGATGATAAGGAGATGCAATTCTATGGTTAACATCATATTTTGCCAAAGTTTTTCTAAGAACACCATGCAAGAAATGAGAACCACCATCAGTAATTAAGAACCTAGGAACACCAAACCTGGGGAAAATGATGTCCTTGAGCATCTTCATTGCTGTGGCATGATCTGCACTTTTGGTTGGAATTGCTTCCACCCACTTTGTAACATAGTCAACTGCAACCAAAATGTGAGTATGCTTTGTCTTTGATTCTGGGAAAGGACCCATAAAGTCAAAACCCCACACATCAAATGGTTCAAGTGGCAATGAATAATTCATAGGCATTTCATTCCTCCTACCAATGTTTCCTACTCTTTGACATTTATCACAAGATTTAACATATTCAGCACAGTCCTTAAATAAAGTAGGCCAATAGAAACCAGATTGTAATACCTTTGCTCCTGTGCGATCTCCTGCATGATGCCCTCCATAGGGACTATCATGACAATCTCTTATAATAGCCTGTTGTTCATGCTCAGGTACACAACGTCTAATAATACCATCCACACTTTTCTTATAGAGGAAAGGATCATCCCAAAAATAATGTCTAAGATCATAAAAGAATTTCTTTCTTTGTTGAGAAGTGAAGTGTGGAGGCAAAACTTTACCAACAATAAAATTTGCATAGTTGGCAAACCAAGGAGATGCAACTTTAGCACTAGAAACATTAACAATTGCAAGTTGTTCATTAACAAAGCTATCATTAATAGGAATAGGATCATCAGGTATGCTTTCCATCCTAGAGAGATGATCAGCAACTTGATTATCCTCCCCTTTCCTATCAACAATATGTAAATCAAATCTTGCAATAGAAGTACCCATCTTATCAGTCTAGGCTTAGCATCTTTCTTATTCATCAAGTATTTAATAGCAGAATGATCAGTATGTATTGTGACTTTTGAATCAGTAATATAAGGTCTAAACTTGTCACAAGCAAACAGTACTGCTAAAAATTCTTTCTCAGTTGTAGCATAATTCTTTTGAGCAGCATCAAGTGTTCTACTAGCATAATAAATAACATTCAGTTTCTTATCAACACGTTGGCCCAAAACAGCCCCAACTGCATAATCACTAGCATCACACATAATTTCAAAAGGCAAGTTCCAATCAGGAGGTTGAATAATGGGAGCAGTGATTAAAGCATTCTTCAAAATATTAAAGGACTCAATGCAATCATCATTAAAAGAGAAAGGAACATCCTTTTGCAGAAGATTGGTTAGAGGTTTTGATATTTTGGAGAAATCCTTAATGAACCTACGGTAAAAACCTGCATGCCCAAGAAAACTTCTTATACCTTTGAGGTCCCTTGGATATGGTAGTTTTTCAATAGCTTCAATCTTTGCTGGATCAACTTCTATTCCTTCTCCAGAAATCTTATGCCCAAGAACTATACCCTCAGTAACCATGAAGTGACACTTCTCCCAATTAAGAACCAAGTGTTGGTCTTCACAACGCTGTAAAACTTTGTTAAGGTTGAACAAGCAATTATCGAAGGAAGTACCATACACAGAAAAATCATCCATAAAAACCTCCATTATCTTTTCAATATAATCAGCAAATATAGCATTCATGCATCTTTGAAAAGTAGCAGGGCATTACATAAACCGAATGGCATTCTCCTGTAAGCAAAAGTACCATATGGGCAAGTAAAAGTGGTCTTTTCTTGATCATCCTTATGGACAGGAATTTGCGAGAAACCTGAATAACCATCTAGATAGCAAAAGTGAGAGTGTTTAGACAACCTTTCTAGCATTTGATCAATAAATGGCAATGGATAATGATCTTTTCGAGTTGCTTTATTCAATTTTCTGAAATCAATAACCATCCTATAACCAACTACAGTACGTTGAGCCACAAGTTCATCCTTTTCATTTGGAACAACAGTCATTCCACCCTTTTTAGGAACACAATGAACAGGACTAACCCACTTACTGTCAGCTATAGGATAAATGATACCAGCTTCAATAAGTCTTATTACCTCTTTCCTTACCACTTCTTTCATTTTTGGATGGAGGCGGCGTTGAAAATCAACAACAGGTTTTGCATCTTCCTCCAGATTAATTTTATGCATACATAGAGCGGGGCTTATACCTTTAAGATCATCAAGAGAGTATCCAATGGCTGGTCGGTTGATACGTCTCAAACGTATCTATAATTTTTGATGTTCCATGCTGTTATTATATCAATTGCTACATGTTTTGGTTACACTTTATATCATTTTTATGCATTTTCTGGGACTAACCTATTAACAAGATGCCACAGTGCCAGTTCCCTGTTTTCTGCTGTTTTTGGTTTCAGAAAATCTATTAAGGAAATATTCTCGGAATTGGACGAAACAAAAGACATCGTCAATAATATCACGAGGAGATCACGGAGTCCAAAGGGGAGTCGGAGCAGACCCACCAGGGGGCCACGCCACACTAGGGCGCGGCCCAGGGTGGGCCCGCGCCCCCCTATGGCGTGGTGGCCCCCCTCGGCCACCGACGCCGCCTCTTCGCCTATATATTCTCCGCGACGCGAAAACCCTATTACGGTCGATCATATTCCACGAAAAGTTCCGTCGCGGCCGTCATCGTCAATCTCAGATCGGAGGAGTTCTGAAGCTCTTCCCGGCACCCTGCCGGAGGGGAGATCATCACCGGAGGGCTCTACATCACCATGCCTGCCTCCGGAGTGATGCGTGAGTAGTCCACCCCTGGACTACGGGTCCATAGCAGTAGCTAGATGGTTGTCTCTCTACCTTGTGCCTCCATGTTTAGATCTTGTGAGCTGCCTAACATGATCAAGATCATCTTATTGTAATGCTAGATGTTGTGTTTGCTGGGATCCGATGAATATTGATACCATGTTTATTCAAGTTGTTTATCTATGTGCTCTTGATCTTGCATGCTCTCCGTTGCTAGTAGATGCTTTGGCCAAGTAGATGCTTGTGACTCCAAGAGGGGGTATTTATGCTCGATAGTGGGTTCAGTCTCTAGATATCTGGATCAGTGACAGAAAGGTCTAAGATGGTAGATGTGCTGTTGCTACTAGGGATAAAACATTGGTGCAGTGTCCAAGGGCACTTGTATTGATTACATTACACACTTTACTTCATGCAATAATCTGTTGTTAGCAACTTAATACTGAATAGGATGCGGATGCTGCCTTGAAGGTGGATTATTTAGGCATAGATGCGGTTGGAATAACGGTCTATGTACTTTGTTGTAATGCCCAACTAGATTTCATAGTAGACATCTTGGCATGTATTGCATTGTTATGCCCTCTCTATTTGTCAATTGCCCAGCTGTAATTTGTTTACCCAACATGCTAGTTATCTGTTCTGAGAGAGACACCACTAGTGAACTGTGGACCCTGGTCCAATTTCCTCATACTGTTTACACAACCTGCTGCAATCATCTGTTTCCTGTTACTTGCTGTTTTTCCTGCTGTTTTCCACACCATACGTTTAACTCTTTGTTTCTGCAAGACCGGAGAGATTGACAACCTCTCTGTTTCGTGTTGGGCAAAGTTCTGGTTTGTGTCTGTGCAGATTCCACGTTGGTGCAAGCTCCCTAGCGCCAGGGGGAGTCAACATCAACAACCTTCCGATAGATCGTCAAGTCCTACTGGATTGATAACCTTGGGTAGATTTTCAAGGGAAAACTTCTGCTGTCTACATCATAACCTTCCTCTTGGGGTTCACCAACACGTAGCCATCAAGCTGTTTTCTGGCGCCGTTGCCGGGGACTTGGAGGCTATTGGAAAGGGGAGTCTCTCAGTTCCAATCTCTTTACTTTGTTTTTGTCTTGTTTTAGTTTTGTTTTGCTTGCTGTTAAAAATCAAAAACCCAAAAAAATTAAATTCCTGCATCTAGTTTTTAATTTCGAGTTGCCCTGTTGCTTGTTTTAGTCTTGCTAAAATGAGTAATCCTGAAAATACTAAGTTGTGTGACTTTACTAGCACAAACAACAATGATTTTATCTGTACACCCATTGCTCCACCTGCTTCTAAAGCAGAATTTTATGAGATTAAGCCTGCACTGTTAAATCTGGTTATGAAAGAGCAATTTTCTGGTGTTAGTACTGATGATGCTGCTGCCCACTTAAACAACTTTGTTGAACTTTGTGATATGCAAAAGTATAAGGAGGTAGAGAGTGATATTATTAAGCTGAAATTGTTTCCTTTCTCTTAAGAGGAAGAGCTAAAGATTGGTTGCTATCTTTGCCTAGAAATAGTATTGATTCCTGGACTAAATGCAAAGATGCTTTCATTGGAAAATATTATCCTCCTGCTAAAATTATCTCCTTGAGAAGTGGTATTATGAACTTTAGGCAACTTGATAATGAGCATGTTGCCCAAGCTTGGGAAAGAATGAAGTCTTTGGTTAAAAATTGCCCCACTCATGGACTGACTACTTGGATGATCATCCAAACCTTTTATGCAGGACTAAATTTTTCTTCAAGGAATTTTGGACTCGGCTGCTGGAGGGACCTTTATGTCCATCACTTGGGTGCTGCTACAAAGCTTCTTGATGATATGATGGTAAATTATTCTGAATGGCACACTGAAAGGGCTCCAACTGGTAAGAAGGTAAATTCTGTTGAGGAAATTTCCTCCTTGAGTGATAAAGTTGATGCTATTATGACTATGCTTTCGAATGGACATGGTGTTGTGGATCCAAATAATATTCCTCTTGCTTCTTTGGTTGCTCATGATGAGAAAAATGTTGATGTAAACTTCATTAAAAATAACAACTTCAACAACAATGCTATAGGAATAATTTTGGTAGCAACAATTATAGGCCATATCCTGCTAATGGTAGCAACTCTTATGGTAATTCCTACAGTAACAATAGAAGTGTGCCCTCTGATCTTGAAGTCATGCTTAAGGATTTTATTAGCACACAAACTACTTTTAATAAAACTGTTGAGGAAAAGCTAGGAAAAATTGATACTCTTGCTGCTAAAGTTGATAGTCTTGCTCATGATGTTGAAATGCTGAAAATAAAAGCTATTCCTAGTGATATTAGAGAGAGTAAAACACTCAATGCTATCCAAATTAAAATTGATAATAACATTAGGATGCTTGCTGAACTTCATGAAAGATGGGAGAGAGAAGAAAGAGAAGCTGAAATTGCTGAACAAAATAGTGTTGTTAGAGTTTGCACTATTTTTACTAATGAAACAAATGATGCCTCACATGCTAATGCGCCCCCTACTGTTAGTGAAAAGATAATAAGTGTTGGAAATGTCTCTACTACCTCTACAAAAAGTTTAAATTGCCTGATAGCACTACTTTTGTTCCTAGTAAAAGTGCTGAAATTTTTAGAGGTGTTGGTGATAATTGCTCCATTGTTTTTATGACAACAACTTCAATTTCGAAAATTGTAACATAACTGAAGTCATCATGTTCTTGCAAAAGCTAGCTAAGAGTCCTAATGCTAGTAAAATAAATATGGCTTTTACTGAACATATTATCAAAGCTCTCATGCATGCTAGGGAAGAAAAATTAAAACTTGAAGCTTCTATCCCTAGGAAGTTAGATGATAATTGGGAACCTGTTATTAAAATGAAACTGAGTGAGTTTGAATGCAATGCTTTGTGTGACCTTGGTTCTTGTATTTCGGTTATGCCTAAAAATTTATATGATATTCTCAAGCTTGCACCTTTGGAAAAATGTCATTTGGATGTTCACTTTGCTGATTCTTCTATGAAGAAACCTTTAGGAAAAGTTGATGATGTTTTGATAATGGTTAATAACAATCTTGTCCCTGTTGATTTTGTGGTTTTGGATATTGAATGCAATCCTTCTTGTCCTATTGTTTTGGGAAGACCTTTTCTGAGAACTGTTGGTGCTGTTATTGATATGAGAGAGGGGAATATAAAATTTCAATTCCCACTCAAGAAAGGTATGGAACACTTCCCTAGGAAGAAGATGAAATACTCACATGATACTAGTGTCAAGACAAATTATGGTTTTGGATTTTCTGGTCTTGACAATACTTGATGCATCTCTTCATGCCTAGCTCAAAGGCATTAAAGAAAAGCACTTCTGGGAGATAACCCATGTTTTTATTTGCTTTATTTTTGTTTTCTTGAGTCAAGGATGCTTGTTTACCTCTGTAGCAACTCCTTTGTATCTTTATTTGCTGTTTTGTTGTGCCAAGGAGAGTTACTAATGCAAAGTTGGTTTTATTTTCGGGACTGCATTGGGACAGATTGCTGTTCGTCACCGTTTAATTCAGTAGAAAATCAGAAAAAATCGAAAAATGCTGAAACTTTTTGTGCATGTTCCTGATGATGTTACGCAACTTTCATTATTTCAAAAGTTTTCATCTGAGCATCGTAAGTGCCTCGAAAAAATTCGTCATTACAGACTGTTCTGGTTTGACAGATTCTGTCTTTTATTTTGCATTCTCTCTTTTACAAGTTTTTAAGTGGTTTCTTTTCGTGTAAAAGTGCCCACTTGAGCCTAGTAACAGTGGCTAATGTTTAAAATAGTTGGCTTGTGAGTTTTGTCTTTGCTAGAACTTTGAAGTATTATCTTTTAGTGCACTAACCTGCTAATGAGAAAAGCTGTTAAGTTTTGGTGTGAAGGAAGTTTTCAAGTGTTGATAGAGGAGAATGATATTACATGATCAAGAAGAGTGAAGAGCTTAAGCTTGGGGAGGCTTACCTCCCCAGCATATTTCAAGAAGACTCAAGCATCTAAGCTTGGGGATGCCCAAGGCATCCCCTTCTTCATCTACAAATTATCAGGTCATCTCTAATGGTGCTATATTTTTATTGCTTCATACTAGTGTACTCTTCCTTGGAGCGTCAGTGTGTTTTTGTTTTCAGTTTGTTTTGTTTTGTTTGCTGTGCTATACTTGTTGGATCCTAGTATTCATGTTTGGGAGAGAGACACGCTCCACTTTTTCATTAGAATACTCTTGTGCTTCACTTATACTTGTTGAGTATTCCTGTCTAGTTGCTGTTATTGCTGTTAGCTCTCAGTTTTTCATGTATCTCTTGTTAGAGCTTTCAGTTTCTTTTGAAGAAAGTACTCTCTTGCTTCACTTATATCTGTTTGGAGAGTTGTCAAATAAGTTGATTGGTGTTTGGTTGGACCAGAAAAATGCTATGCATGTGGTAGTGGTATAAAATGCTTACATGAATCTTTTTAGATCGTTGTCTTGAGTAATTTGATGCTTGCCAATTGTTTTGAGCTGTCAAGTAATTAATGTTTAAGCTTGTGCATCATGTAAGTAATGGCTATTAATGAAGAACTACTATAAGGATTTTCTGCTATAATAATCTGTTGCATAATTGGAAGTCCATAGTAGTCTAGATAATTTTTGGATGAAGGCTATGTGTTAACAAGGAAGACAGTGGGAGTCTATGGTTCGTCAAACCTTGTGTTTTATGTACACTCTTGCTATTCCAGTTGATAATGATGTTTGCTTATAATAACCTTGCTAGCCTAAACTCTGTACTAAGAGGGAATGCTTCTTGTACATCCAAAACCTTGAGCCAAATCCATGCCACCTGTGTCCACCATACCTACCTATTATGTGGTGTTTTCACCATTCCAAGTAAATTTCTTCATGTGCTATCTACTAACTACTCAAAACTGTTACATTTCCTTTTTGTGTCACTACTTGAAAAGCTCATAAGGACGTAGATAGGTGGTCTTTATTTCCTGGTTGATCAAATTTTACACACCTGGACTAGTGGCATATACATCCGCTTATCCAATAATTTTGCAAAAAGAGCTGGCAACGGGGTGCCCAGTCCCAATTAATTACAACTTTAACCAAACAATTCTCTTCACATCTTTTTGCCCCTGATTCGTCAGTCAAGCAATGTTCACAAGTGTGTAAACAAAAGAGAAGAGGGATGATCTGCCCGCTGGTAGAAATAACGTCCTTCATGGGAGCCGCTCTTGTAAAGTTTGATCAACTAGTGAAGTAGAGTATTGCCTATTTGCTGATTTGTTGACACCTGTATACACCATTACCTTACAAAACAATATTTTATGCTCTCTATATGCCTTCGGGAACTACAGCTCTAGCACATGATGTTAATCCCTGCTTCCCTCTGCGAAGGGCCATTCTTTTACTTTTATGTTGAGTCAGTTTTCCCACTTCTTTCTGTCTACTTAAGCAAACATCATTGTCAACTCCAGTATAACAGTTTTTACATAACTTTGTGTTTGGTTGATCATATTCTTTGCATTGACATTATCTATATGATATACATGTTGAAAGTTGAAGCAAAAGCTGAAGCTATTATCTTCCTTTGTGTTGATACAAACACTTTCATGTTGAGAATTATTGCTGCTGTGAGCTAACTATTATGTTAGACTATTATATCTCTAAATGTTTTATAGTGTTATTCATGAAAGTTTGCACTTGTGTGATCACTTATGTTTACTCTTTATTTACTTGCTTGCAAACTATAGACCATTGGCTTGGATCACTTCATTCAGATCATGTGCATTACATTGTTATTTGATCAAAGATTGTGTTGGTAGCATGTCACTTCAAAAATTATCTGTTTTTATCGTTTACCTACTCGAGGACGAGCAGGAACTAAGCTTGGGGATGCTTGATACGTCTCAAACGTATCTATAATTTTTGATGTTCCATGCTGTTATTATATCAATTGCTACATGTTTTGGTTACACTTTATATCATTTTTATGCATTTTCTGGGACTAACCTATTAACAAGATGCCACAGTGCCAGTTCCCTGTTTTCTGCTGTTTTTGGTTTCAGAAAATCTATTAAGGAAATATTCTCGGAATTGGACGAAACAAAAGACATCGTCAATAATATCACGAGGAGATCACGGAGTCCAAAGGGGAGTCGGAGCAGACCCACCAGGGGGCCACGCCACACTAGGGCGCGGCCCAGGGTGGGCCCGCGCCCCCTATGGCGTGGTGGCCCCCCTCGGCCACCGACGCCGCCTCTTCGCCTATATATTCTCCGCGACGCGAAAACCCTATTACGGTCGATCATATTCCACGAAAAGTTCCGTCGCGGCCGTCATCGTCAATCTCAGATCGGAGGAGTTCTGAAGCTCTTCCCGGCACCCTGCCGGAGGGGAGATCATCACCGGAGGGCTCTACATCACCATGCCTGCCTCCGGAGTGATGCGTGAGTAGTCCACCCCTGGACTACGGGTCCATAGCAGTAGCTAGATGGTTGTCTCTCTACCTTGTGCCTCCATGTTTAGATCTTGTGAGCTGCCTAACATGATCAAGATCATCTTATTGTAATGCTAGATGTTGTGTTTGCTGGGATCCGATGAATATTGATACCATGTTTATTCAAGTTGTTTATCTATGTGCTCTTGATCTTGCATGCTCTCCGTTGCTAGTAGATGCTTTGGCCAAGTAGATGCTTGTGACTCCAAGAGGGGGTATTTATGCTCGATAGTGGGTTCAGTCTCTAGATATCTGGATCAGTGACAGAAAGGTCTAAGATGGTAGATGTGCTGTTGCTACTAGGGATAAAACATTGGTGCAGTGTCCAAGGGCACTTGTATTGATTACATTACACACTTTACTTCATGCAATAATCTGTTGTTAGCAACTTAATACTGAATAGGATGCGGATGCTGCCTTGAAGGTGGATTATTTAGGCATAGATGCTGTTGGAATAACGGTCTATGTACTTTGTTGTAATGCCCAACTAGATTTCATAGTAGACATCTTGGCATGTATTGCATTGTTATGCCCTCTCTATTTGTCAATTGCCCAGCTGTAATTTGTTTACCCAACATGCTAGTTATCTGTTCTGAGAGAGACACCACTAGTGAACTGTGGACCCTGGTCCAATTTCCTCATACTGTTTACACAACCTGCTGCAATCATCTGTTTCCTGTTACTTGCTGTTTTTCCTGCTGTTTTCCACACCATACGTTTAACTCTTTGTTTCTGCAAGACCGGAGAGATTGACAACCTCTCTGTTTCGTGTTGGGCAAAGTTCTGGTTTGTGTCTGTGCAGATTCCACGTTGGTGCAAGCTCCCTAGCGCCAGGGGGAGTCAACATCAACAACCTTCCGATAGATCGTCAAGTCCTACTGGATTGATAACCTTGGGTAGATTATTCAAGGGAAAACTTCTGCTGTCTACATCATAACCTTCCTCTTGGGGTTCACCAACACGTAGCCATCATCGGTGAGCTTTTAGCACATCAAGTAATTTCTCTTCCTCTTCAGCTGAAAGGTTAGCACTAATAATGACAGGATATATGCTCTTCTCATCCAAATATGCATATTCCAGATTTGCAGGCAAAGGTTTCAATTCAAAACTAGGATCCTCTTTAGGTGGCGGTAGCACTCCTAAATTATCAGGTGGGATATGCAATTGTAATTGTGGTGGTTGTTGCCATAATATTTGTTCCAAAGCCTCTTTTTCCTCATCATTAAATGGTTCATCTTGATTAAGCATATAACGTTCTACAACATCAGTTGAAGCTACAGCTATATGAGCAAGAGTTTCAATTAAATTATTAGGAATTGGCTCTTTCTCAACATGTTTATCAGCAAATTTGGAAAAGTTAAATTCAAGTTTCTCACCAGCACATTTAATAAACACTTTCTCTTTAGGCAAATTAATTTCAACACCAACAGTATGTTAGAAAGGTCTACCAAAAATGATAGGACAAAATGAATCTTGAGGGCAACCAAGCACAATAAAATCAGCAGGGTATTTTATTTTGCCAATCAATACTTCAACATCTCTAACAATTCCAAATGGACTAATATAATCTTTATTAGCAAGTTGAATTGTCATACCTGTCTCTTCCATAACAATGGGATCAATATCAGGCTTGATCTCAAGATAAAGAGAATATGGAATGACACTAATACTTGCTCCAATATCACATAGACCATGATAACTTGAAGTCCCAATAGAGCATGATATAACAGGTTTCCCAACTTTGGCCGAATTACCTTTGATGACTTTGGTAGCATCTTCACATAGATAAACATCCACTGGGTCTTCTTCATTTAGTTGCTTGATAACAGAAATTTGAGTGTTGACTTCCACCTGTTCATAAGGCTGAGAACATCTTTTGTTACTCTTGTTAGTAACAGCTTTAAGTAAATTCTCCTTAACTTGGTTTGGAAATGGAGGTGGTTCAACATACTCCTCAATTGTCACAGATGACATTGGTTCAACCTGTTTAATAACTTTAGGAACAACAATAGATTGTTTAACAGGTTCAACATAAACTTCAAATCCACTTTTTGGAACACAGATATGATCAGCAAAACGTTTAGCTATTTCAATTATAACATAGGGATCAAGACCAAAAGTATCACTCAGATTTTTAAACATAATAGAAGTAGAGAAATTCTCTACACATGAATATTCATAATCAAAATATGGCTCATTACCTTTATCAAGATCCCAGTGGCTAGTATTTTCAGAAATAGTCTCCAATAAATTCCATGCTTCTTCTTCAGTGTTATTAGTAAAACTTCCATCAGATGAATTATCCAAAATCTCCTTATGCTTCATAGGTAGTCTCACATAAAAGTTTATCAATATAAGTTTCCTTGTAAGATCATGACATGGATTCTTGCGAAGGAGTTCCTTTAACCTCCCCAAGCTTGAGTAATACTCTCTCCCAGATGTGGCCAGAAATTGAATATATAGCAGCGGTTATCATAAGCTTCTTTAGGAGTAAAATATTTAAGAAAGAAAACCTTCCTCAAGATACTCCATTCATTCTGGACCTCTTCATCGAAAGACCTGTACCAACCACGAGCATTACCAGATAAAGACAAATACAATAGCTTCCTTTTTACCTGATCCTCTGAAATACCAGGTAGTCTGAATAAGCCACATATTTCCTCAATTATTTCCATGTGCTCGCGTGCCGACTTAGTTCCATCTCCTGTAAATGAATTTTTCATAACTCTTTTAACATGACCCATGGGAATCTTATATCCCACTTTAGGTATCTCAAGCACAGCAGTTTCAACCACCTTTGCAGTAGTGGCATAAGCACTTTCATATAGAGCAAGATGCAGCGAGGCACGATTCATAAATGCCATAGTAACAATGAGATAAAACAACTTTCAAGTTTCCTTACCAAACTTCTTACCAATAGCGCTACGCTCCCCGGCAACGACGCCAGAAAAGTATCTTGATGGCTCCCAAGTGCAGGAGATCAATTGTAGTACCTTTCAATTAGAAAAGGTTGTCGAACCCACGAGGAGCTGAAGGTATTGGTTAGTAAGATTGATAAATAAAACAATAAAAGATGCAAATGTTTTTGGTATTTTCAGTTGTATAATTGCAAGCAGATAACAGATAGTAGCAAGTGAAAGCTCTCAAAGAGAGAAAGCCCAATCCTCTTATGTGGCAAGAGGACAAGCTCAAGTTATGTGTAACTTATATGTGGCAAACGTTCCGAGGGCGGCATGGATGATGCTAGGCATAGAGATTTATTAAACAACACGTTGAATATCTTGTCAAGTTTTAATCCTCTTTGGACGGAGCCATAATTAGGTATAGCTAAATAAATAAACTACACCCCTTATGATGGATCATGTGGCCAAGCAAATGACTGCACAAGAATTATTAAGACCTAAAGTCCCACCATAGCATTACACTCTAAGGTCCCCGATACTAATACCCTCATAATATAACTTCATGACTCGGTCTCAGGTTTACGTGTCCTCCCAAGTCTCCATCAATTCATTACACTACGGTGTTCTCCTATGAGCCCATAAAGGTGAAGTGTTGTGCAGTCGACGTTCGCGCAACACCATCATAGAATCACATAAAAAGATAAACTCTTGACAAAATACCAACACATGTCATATATAAATCAATGCCAATTCATCCTATGCCCTCAGGAACATACGGGAACTACTCACAACGTGCGAACATGATCATAATCAGTGGCATAAGTGGTACAACACAATCTGAAATTATAACGTCACCACCAAATAATGACAAGTACTCAATCACAATAATGAATAGTAGCACAAGACAAGTATCTAGGGTATAGCAACTCTCAAACTGCGAGGGGAACGGAGTGGATCGCGGTGATGATGATGGTGATGGTGCTGGTCTTGATGGGGGTGATGATGTAGAGGCCTCCTCCCACGCCAAGGAGGAGAGGTGATGACGATGATGATGATTTCCCCCTTCTCCGGAGTTCCGGAGCAGCAGGATCTGACCCCCCTCGGAAGGGATTAGGAGTTTCGCCGCCGCCGCGACCTCGGATGGATTTGGAAAAATTAGGGCGTTACTTTTCGGGCGAGACGAAGGCGTCGATAAAAAGCCCCCGGCGAGGAGGTGCCCGAGGCACCTTTTGGTGGGTCCCACGCGGCCAGGTACATGGGCCGCGTGGGCCACCCCCATTTGGCCCTCGTGGCTCTCCTCTCTTCGGTCTTCTTCCCTCTGCCTTTCTCCCGATGAAAAACTGACGCAGTATTTTTCCTTTTATTATTTGAGTTCCTATAGCTCCTGAAACATTAAAGACAAGAAAAAGGAGGTTTTCTGCCTCCCAGAAATTAAATACCAAAAATAGGGACTTTGTATGAAAGTCCCCAAAATCATCTAAAACATGCAGAAACAATCATATAATCATGCAAATAACATTCTAGTATGATACTAAAAGTTATATAAATAATGATATAAAATGCACGTATCAGCACGCTGCAGTGTCTTTGGTCTCTACTCCATACTATTCCTAAAGTGAGCATAACCCTTTTCTGCTTCTGCTGCCCCATTTGAAACCAAATAAATGATACCTTTCAACTCAGAATTTGGATTACTTGAATGTTACAGGCATGGTATGATTTTGATTTCAGTGCCTACAAGGTACGTCTCACCGCCTCATGTGATAGTACATTCTACCTTTCTTTTTTAGCTGCATCATCTCCTCTATGGAATTACCAAATCATTTGTTTTGTTGAAAGTCTTTGTGAATTAAAATTTCTCTGTCTTAGGTTGCACGTATCAAGTATTGTTGCCTCTCTCCCTTCTGAAAGTTGTTATTTAATGGCCTTCAAAATCAAAGGTGAGTGTTGCATTATGGAATTTTTAGTGTGCTCTTTCATGTATTATGTTAGTGTTCTATCCTCTGTTATCAGGAATAGCAGATATGGTAAACTAATTATTCGAAACTACAGGTAGTGTTTTGTGCAGTAGGCTCCACTAGAAAAAAGCTATATAGATTTGCCCCTTTATTCGGAACTCATGTTCTAAGAAAGTAGTCTGCAAGTTGTTCATCAGTTTAGCATTTGAGGGTTATGCAGATAGGAAAATTGAATGTGTGAACATGATAATAGTATATGGCATTGCTCATTCCTGGTCTTTTCAGTGTGCTAATAGTGCATACGTGTGTTTCTTATTGGGTTAGCACACAGAGATTGCCAACTAAATATGTGTTTTGTTGCCCTTGTGCATAATTTAGTGAGTTGATCAATCAATGCTTAATCTTCAAAATATGACAGGGAACTGATAGGTTCTGACAATGATAATGCTTATTTGATCCTGCTTGGTGTTATATTACTGATATGAACAACTATAATTTCTGTTCCACTGCATGGCATAGTGTGATGTTGCTGCCTGGTTGGATGCTCCCCTGTTAGTTTGTAGGGATACTGCCCTGTTAGTTTGTAGGGATGCTCCCTGTGTGCATCTAAAAGAGTAATATAAAATATTCATGGTCGAAGAAAAAAATGTCTGCTCAGGTTGCTATTGTGTGAAACTGTGAATAATAATTCTGAGTATAGACAAGTAAGTCAGCATTGTAGTTCTGCATAGTAACAATAGATCATGCTATCTATTTTTCAGGTTTCTAATCTACTCGGTTTGCCTTGAAATTAAGCTAAGCTTGATTTCTGAACCAGCAGCCATAGGTGTCTATTTTTACACTTGCATGGCTACTAGCTGTCCTCCCACCATAAAAAAAGGACGCCGACCGTATACACCCACACGATCGGATGGCCACATTGCCAAAATTGCTTGCCAGCTATTGGATGGCTACAATACCAAAAAAAAGGACGTTAGAAGTATATTCCCTAACATATAAGGTCACACCATGTCCTCAATTGTTTTTTCTCTGAATAGGTGCATTTTTTTAAAGTTTCCAAATGGTGATAGGGTGGGAACTCAGATATGGAGTAGCATTTCTTCATTGTCTCTCTTGCCCTGTTTAAGCAAAGAAACAATGAGCCAATTATTCTCGTAGATCTTTAGGAAAACGAGTCATATGCTGCTTCTGCAAGTTCCATTGTATTGTTTCCTATGAATTTCAAAAACCTACTAGGATGGATACAACATACCAGAGGGAGTCTCTGCACCTAATTAATGTTTGGAATGGTGATGTTTATGAACTATATTTGTTTGACATTTGGAGCTTGAATAAACATATGTGCTGCTTTTAGTCATAGTTTTTTTATTTACCGTTTCCTACATATGTATATTTCGTTGGTGATCATATTTGTTGTAGGATGAATCTCATGCTGTTTTCTATTGTAATTCATCCTTGCCATTTGTTTGTTAGCAATTTCAACTATTTTCATAAAATTGTAATATTTGTCAGGAATGTTTCGTCGAATTCATGTGTGCACAAGCCTTTGTTTCAGAAAACTTGGCATCAGGGGCAGAATGGGCATGTGTGCTTGAACAGGTTTATAATATTAGCCATTTTTCTTGTCGTTCAAGATTTTATGGCTTAGGCCTTGAATCAGTTTGCATTAGATCTACCATGAGAATAGCTTATTGATATTTTGAGTATCCTTGATCTTTTTTATCTATGTTCAATTGCGATCCATTTTTGGCTCTTTGCTTAGGCATAGGTCACCCATTAAGGCGCGGTTAATTCTCTGGAGAATAAAAACAAGAACTAGGTCATCTTACGGAAACCAAAGTGTCAAAGGTCAAGACACTCCATGCCTACTATTGTTTAGACTACACACAAGTTAGCTCTCAGCTAATTATGCATTTTGTTCTTGCAGGCTAAACTTATTTTAACTCTAAATATTGTCTGTTTGTGCCATAGGTTCCGTTTGTCGGTATTTTTTCGCGTCACCGCCGTGCCTACAGTCAGCGTCTCTGCCTGGCTTTATTTATCGTCGAGATCATGTCTCCACTGTCGAGTTTAGATTGTTGAACTGATCAAAACATGACTACTAAGCCTCTTATGACCTTATTTAAGTGCCTTTGTTCACCATTTTGTTGTGTCATCTCCATGTTGAAACCAGTGTTATCACTACTGTTAACATTATCTCAATCTGTCTCTGCTACTCTTTTTTATATATAGATATATAATGCCTACGGGCAAATAAAAGAATTAACACGATCACAGTGCATATGTATTATGTCGACAATATGTAGAGGCTTATGTATTTAGAACAGCCCCATTGTATTTGAATTTTGATCACAATAAACTATCATAACTTGATCACAGTGCATATGTATTATGTCCACCTAGATTCGACTTTCATAGAGCCATCTTATGTTATGACAATGCTGTGAATTTCTATTTTGCTTTACCCGAGGGCTTCGACGTTCCTTTTATCTTCCTGCTTCTTAAAATGTTTACTGTATAATGTGTTGATTGTTAATTTCATACGATCCAAAAAATATTCTTTCAAATCTATGTATTGTGATTAAATACATATGGATATAAACTTTCTTTTTAATAATCTGTATAAATTGTGACAACCACGGACAAAAAATTAAAAGAAACACAAAGTGTCGCGCGGCGAGCCGCGCCGTTCGAATCTAGTATACAACAGACACAACTCGGTTCCTGGCAGAAGGCCAAGCGAGAGAATTTGCTGAAATGGTTATGAGCATTGATATCAGAGATGAAAAACTTGTCCATTCACTTGACAGATATATAAAGTAGCACGTATTGGATATTTGGATACTTAAATTTTGTTTGGTCATTGGCAGCAGAGGGCATTGTTGTTTCCTTTTTCTAATATTTGCCGCACGTACTGCCACGCATATATCTCGTGGAATCTGCAGTGACCCATGTGCGCCCTGCTGTGCTGCTTCAACGGTCAAGGAAAACGCGATCTGAGGAGGGAGCCCGTGGAGAAGATGGAACCCAGACAGCACTACTAGTCTCTTTGCCCTTTGCAGTCTCTGCCTGCCATCCTCTCTTCATTCTCCCGTTTCACCCTGCCTGCAGGCTCCTGGTTCCAACTTCCAAGGTGAGTGAGCTCATCCACAGCAGCAACTTTTCTGGTTTATTCCATCCTTTTCCGCTATTGCCGTCAGCTAAATGGATTTGACACTTCCCGTTGTGTATGCAACTGTGGAAGTGGTATAGTTTACTGTCACATTTGATTGCTTCATTTGATGGCGATGTCATTGCTTTCCGTGGGAAGATGGAAAAGGAGCCAGTACCAGTAAAAATCGCGGAACTGAAAAGGGCATTTTTGCAAGCATCTCTTCTTGGTTACTTTGATTATTTTGCGGCTTAGTTCGAGGAGATGCCCTTGCTTTCTGTTGAGTACTGTCTTTCTTTTCCGTTGGTGTCTGTGCTCGTCGTGCACATCGAGCGAATTCCGGAAAGATGCACTACTGTAGTTTATCACTAGTCTGTCCATCAAAAGTGACCAAATTCCAAACCTTTTCTGCAGCTAGATCTGGTTCTCCAATCGGACATTTGCAGCAAGATCAGGCTATTCAACCGTAGCTCTGAATTCTGATCACATTTTGATCAGACGATGCAAGCGGCACGGCAGGTGGACGACAAGGAGTGCTACAGCTACACCTCCAATGGCGCGGCCGCGGTCACGACCAATGGGCGGCCGCAACGCAAGAACCAGGCCGCTGCGTCCAGGCTCAAGCCGATGCCTTCCAAGTGGGAGGACGCGCAGAAGTGGCTCGTCGGCATGTCCAACGCCGGCGGTGGCGTCGACGGGATCCACGGCGGCAAGGGCGCCAAGCCCCGCAACTCCAACGCCGACGACCGGCGACTCCTGAGCTCGTCCTCGCAGAACGGACGCGTGTCCTGCATCAGCGTGGACGGCGGGATCGAGTACAACATGGTGGTGGCGCCCCCGACGCCGCCGCAGCTGGGCGAGGGCGACGACGTCGGCGAGACCAAGAACATGGACCCCGGCATGGTGCTGCGGCCGCACGGGCACGCGTACGGCTCGCCCATGTCGGTGTGCCTGCGGGACATGGGCACCGAGATGACCCCCATCGCCAGCAAGGAGCCGTCCAGGGCCGCCACGCCGCTGCGCGCGACCACGCCCGTCGCGCGGAGTCCGGTGCCGTCGCGGTCGTCCACGCCCGGGAGGCGGCGGCAGGACGGGCCGCACGTGGGCGTCACGGCTGGGGTGGTCAGGACGGCCGAGCAGGATGCCGCGAGCAATGCCGTCAGTGGCGGCGAGGCGGAGCGCGACGGCGGCGTGGACAGTCATGTTCCCAGAGCTAACACGCTCGAGTCCCGGGCGGCTGCTTGGGACGAAGCCGAACGGGCCAAGTTCACGGCGAGGTAATGCCATATCAGATTGCCCCATCGTGCTCAGAATTGTTAGTGCTGTTTGCAGATCTGCTTGTTAGCTTGGTTATTCATCAGTTTACGTTTCGCTGAATTCAGATACAAGCGTGAAGAGGTGAAGATACAAGCCTGGGAGAACCATGAGAAGAGAAAAGCTGAGATGGAGATGAAGAGAATCGAGGTATGGTTTTCTCATATGGTTTGTGTGTCGCTACATTTCTGTTTTGGCCATTTTCCCAAGTATCTTCCCTTTTTGCAACTGATGTATCCCCTAGGAATAATCAACCTTTCTGCAACCATTGCAAAAAGGTGTTGCAGATTGTACCATCATTTTCTATACGCATTCCAATTAGTCCCGTATAATGACCAGTATTCAGTGGTCCAGTTACAAGAATTCACTGCATTTCTGCACATGAGTGGAACGAAAGCAGACAAGTAGCTCAGCTAAGCTTAAATGTTTCAGTAAATTTGAAACGAGGTAATCTTGAATGATGCTAGTACACTGACTGAATTCAATTCACCGTACTCCTAGCGCTTGAGGCACGAACTGCACAGAAACCCCAACTCCTCGACCATTACCACAGTAGATCTGCTGCAGGCATTGATTGATCGATGATTCGATGTGCCACATGAGGACTGTTGGGTGTTTAACTTTAACTTCTGCTACTGATATGATCCCATTCTGAAATTTCACATCTTGATTTGAATTCCAACAATGGCTCTGCAGATGAAGGCGGAGCAGATGAAAGCTCGGGCGCAGGAGAAGCTGGCGAACAAGCTGGCGGAGGCGCGGCGAGTCGCCGAGGAGAAGCGGGCGAGCGCCGAGGCGACGCTGAACGAGGGAGCCGCCAGGACGTCGGAGAAGGCGGACTACATCAGGAGGACGGGCCACCTGCCCTCTTCCTTCTTCTTCTTCTTCAGGATACCCTCACTCTGCGGCTAACCGACTGTATTTGGTCCAGAAATCCCCATATACATATATTGGCGGTCCTGGTGGAGTTCTCGTTATGTCCAGTGAACACATGCTTAATAGTGCAATCTTACTGCTCCTCCGCGTCACTGTGTTCGTTCCAGGAGTGGATGCACTTCATGTTTTGCATTATCAACAGAGCTTGTTTCTCGAGTCTCAAAAATGAAAAAGGAAATGCTGAGTTTGACACTCTGGCAGAACTAGACGAGGCAGAATCCAACACACCGTTATATCTCTTGTAGCATGATGTAAACGTATTCTGATCACAATTCAAGTGATAAACTTATGTGCTTTGCCAGCAACAATATAATGCAGTATAATAACATACATGACTTTCTGAACCAAAGCAATAAAGCTCTACAATCTCCACATATATCAAAATGAGTGGCAAATCTTAGGCCTATCACAGTTTTCAAATAGTTCAGTCTAGCATGTTTTCATAGATGGTGCGTGAGTCTAACTGAAGAAAAAATTAGCAATAGTACAACTAATATTCACCCGGAGTTGATGGGTGGGGCTGAACAAATTTATTTTGCTTGGAGGATGACAGGTGCAATGTGTAAGTTCAGTCTTTAAGGTTTTCCCACTAATTTAAGGCAAAGAATCACTTTTTTATAAAGAGGTAAAGAATCATACTGCAGGTGATCATGGAGGCTTAATTGTTCATAGTTGGTACGATCACATAGCATTGACATCTCCGGACTATCTCCACCCTAATGTCACGTGCTTGGTTCACTATATATATCTTTGCTCTCATGGATCTCACTTCATCTGGTATCTCATCCTCTATACGGAAGCAACACGTCTAGCTCAGAACGTGTGGATCTTTCTTCTTCTACAAGCTCGGTTTTCTTTTAGGAATGAAAGGTGCCAGGAATACATCCAACCCTTATTGGCTAAAATGCACATGGTAGGAAGGTGAACTTGCTTACCTGATCTCTATGCATCAGTTAGTACGACGAAACAGACTCCGGGATACTCAGGAGGAACTCGCAGCTGAAACTATCTATGTATTTGTAGTTGGCATTGTGCTCCGGAATTAAGGTGGATGTTCTGCCGGGAAATCATTTTGCCTCCCAAGTTCCAGTGATTCCTTTGTTTAAAAAAAATTAAAAATATATTTATAACTTTTGAAAAACCTAAAATATCTGGATATAGTAAATGTTGTATCCTATAGCATGCAGAATCACAACGCGATATTCATTGTATTATGCGCTATACAAAAATTACACATTAGAGATTTGATGTAAATGTACATTGTTCACTTTTCTTAGATATGTATATAGCGCAAATATAAAGTTTTCAAATTGATATTATGCACATTTGTGGGATATATCGTAGAGATTAAGAGTACGGCTGAGATTAAGAGGCAGATATTTGGCCCAGCCGGCCCAGTAAGCTGGTAGTTTTTTCTTTTAAAAATAACGGTGATGCACATATCGACTAGACGCTATCTAACAAGAAAAAACCCAAACCGATCAGACGACGCTGCCGCCCGACCTGACGCCCCATCGCGCCGCCGCCCCCACGATCTCGCCGCCGCCTCGTCGTCGTCCTCCTCGCAGAGGACATACAACTCCGCCGCCACTTCCACGCGACGCCACATCTAGCTGGGACCGCCGCTGCACCTCACGTCCCCATCACGCCGCTGCCCACCGGACGGCCGATCTCGCCGCCGCCTCCTCCTCGTCCTCCTCGAAGACGACATACAACTCCGACGCCACTCTCATACGATGGATGTTATGTTTACTAGAACACCCATTTTCTCGTTTTCGTTCATCTCCACCGTACCAAACCTGAATGTACTAGAACAGAGAGCAGATCGTGTTGTACTAGAACACCGTATTCCTACTAGCTCCTAATGTATCCGATTCCGAGACAACGTATTACTGGTATCCATCCCTGACTCGGTCTAGAAGACAACGGGTTAGATACTACGCAGAGCACCGCCTGCTGTTGATGATATATAAAAGGATATCCACGGACGTCCCGGCCTAGCACACGAGCTAGCTTGCATCCGAACACGACGGCGATGACTATGATTGAGGATGTGATCATGACAGTCACCAATTAGGCGATACCGGCGGTTAATGTACTGCGCAGAGAAACTGGTGCGGTGGGAGGTCGTGCCAACGCCGGGGCCGGTCGAGGTGGAGCTTATTCGGCCGGGGGCCATCTGCGGGAGGTCATGAATAAGGCACTAGCATGATTTCAACTACTCAAGTTTTTAGCACGTCTGGCCCTTTGGATGGATGAAAATGGAGGTCTCTTATTCATCTGGGGTACCACAAAACATCTCAAAAATAAATTGGTTTTGCTAATTCTCAATCGAATGAGAATTAGCTTAGTTCTCAATTGCACGACGTCATCAGTTGCAAGTGGAGTTGCAACTGATTCGGATCACTTGATTTGCTTCGTGATTCGTGCATCAGTTGCAAGTGGGATTTGATGACGTCATGCGATTGAGAATTAAGTTAGTTCTCATTCGCCTGAGTTGCAAGTGGACTTGCAACTACTCCACACCGTTCGATTTGCTTCGTGATTCGTGTTAATCATGAGTTGCAACTTGACTTGCAACTGAGATTGATGACATCATGCGAATGAGAACTAAGCTAGTTCTCATTCGATTGAGCGTTAGAGAGACCCAAAATAAATGGCACAATTTTGAAACTAGCTAATCTTAAATGATGCTACACTGACCGAATTCAATTCACCGTACTCCTAGCGCTTCACGCACGAACTGCACAGAAACCCCAACTGCTCGACCATTACCACAGTAGATCTGCTGCAAGCATTGATTGACTGGTGCACCACATGAGGACTGTTGGGTGCTTAACTCTTACTACTGATCCCCGCGTACGATGATCCCATTCGAAAATTCCCATCTTTCTTCTCGAGGTAAAATTCACATCCTGATTTGAAACCCAACAATGGCTCTGCAGATGAAGGCGGAGCAGATGAAAGCTCGGACGCAGGAGAAGCTGGCCAACAAGCTGGCGGAGGCGCGGCGAGTTGCCGAGGGAAGCGGGCGAGCGCGGAGGCGATGCTGAACGAGGGAGCCGCCAGGACGTCGGAGAAGGCGGACTACATCAGGAGGACGGGCCACCTGCCCTCTTCCTTCTTCTCCTTCAGGATACCCTCACTCTGCGGCTAACCGACTGTATTTGGTTCAGAAATCCCCATATACATATATCTTGGTGGAGTTCTCGATATGTCTAGTGAACACTTGTTTAGTGGTGTAATCTTATTGCTCCGCCGCGTCATTATGTTCGTTATACGAGTGGATGCACTTCATGTTTTGCATGAATCACATGATCAACAAAGCTTGTTTCTTGATCCTCAACAAAGTTTTGCTTCCCCGCTATCGGTCGGTCATCAATTTGTTATTTTTGTACATCCATATAGGCAAACTTTAAGCGTGCTTTGTGATCGCGGCATAAAACAACGGGTTGTGAGCTTATGTAGGTTAAATAAGAAAAAATATATTTCTTTCTTGTTAGTAGTGGCATGAAATCTCTTTTCTCGAAAGATATATAACCACGGTAAATCTCGATCCGGCCAATTAAGCACCATGCTACATCATAGAGTGTGATGAGTAGAACAGAATGCATGGTGAACAAATCTGGGACATATGTATTCTGTACCCAAGAAATGAGAAACATCACTAACAGAGAGTTACCATTTGTGTTGGCCAAACTCTGGTAGAACTAGACGAGCCAGAAGCTAAACACACCCTTATATCTCTTGTAGCATGATGTGAACTTAATCTGATCACAATTCAAGTGATAAATTAACGGCTTTCCCGCAACAAATAATTAACGTACATGACTGACTTGTGAACCAAAGCAATAAAGCTCTACAATGTCCACATATCAAAATAATTGGCAAATCTTAGGCCTCTTATAGTTTTTTAATAGTTCAGTCTAACATGATGTCATAGATGGTGCATGTATCTTACTGAAGAAAAAAATAGAAGTAGTAGTAGTACAACTAGTTTTTTGGAGTCCTCCGTCGATCCACCGCGTCCGCGCCGCTGAGGCGTGGGATTCCCCTCCTCCGCCGGCCGCTTCGGCGGCGGGAGGGTGGGGGATCCCCGCCTCCGGCCTGTACATACGGTAGGGTAGGGTGGAGCTTCTGCCGGCGGCGTCCAGGTGGAGTTGGTGCTGCTGGTGGGTGGTTTGGTGTCGGCGTGTTCTTCTCCGGCGGTGGAGCTCCCCGGGGCTCGCCGCCGACGCGCTCGACTTGCAGGCGTTCGAGGCCCGGCGTGGTGCTCGATCTTGCCTGTCTTCCGTCGGATCGGAATCGCAGATCCAGGCGACGTTGGCGGATCCAGCCGGCGGATCCGGTGGTGGAATCGCAGATCCAGGCGACGTTGGCGGATCCAGCCGGCGTCGGTGACGAAGATGGCTTCGGCAAGGAGGTGTTGCTGGAGGAGGAGGAGGGTGCTCGCCGTGTTCTTTTACCGGCACAAGTTCCGCCGCTGCGCGGCGGACGGGCTCTGCGGCGACTTTCTTCGAAGGAGGTGCCCTCAGGCGGTGGCTAGAAGGAGGTTGGTCGTCTTCGTCCTCGACGCTGATGGTTGCTGCAGTTCTGCTTCCTCTACGTATGATGCTCTGTATTTCGTTTTCCTGCTATGTACTTTGTATGTGGTTATCGGTTGAATATACGTAGAAAAATCAAAAAAAAAACTAGTATTTGTCCCGTTATGCTTCAATTATGATCAATGAAAGTTGATGGGTGGGGCTGCACAAATTTGTTTTGCTTAGAGGATGCCACGTGCAGTTTCTAAATTCAGTCTTTAAAGTTTTTTTTCACCATTTTAAGGATAAAAATCACATATATTGGAGGTACTCGATCTGAGAGGCTTGATTGTTCATAGTTGGTAGGATCACATAATAATGACATCTCGGGACTATCTCAACTCTACTGTCGTGTGCGTCGTTCAATACATGTACATTGCTCTGGATCAATGTCACAGCCAGCATCAGCAATTACACATCATATATCCTTGCTCTCATGGATCTCACCTCATCTGCTATCTCATCTCACCCTCTATATGCAACCAACACGTCTAGCTCGGAACTAGTGGATCTTCTTTTTCGACAAGCTCGGTGTTTTTAGGAATGAAAGGTACCAGGGATACATCCAATCCTCAGTGGCTAAACAACAGATGGTAGATTGGTGGAAATTGCTCACCTAATATCTATGCATCAATTAGTACCACGAAAGAGACTCCAAGGTAATCTGGACTGGCTCCCTTTTGGAAACCATGCAAGTATTCATAGTTGACGTTGTGCTCCGGAATTAAAGTGGATGTTCTGCGACACCTCGACTGTTAGCTCCGCCACAAGGTTTACCATGCTGAATCGTTTGTGCCAAACCTAGTGATAGCACACTAGTCCGCCATGTCCACCTTTTGTCATATCTAGATTGGGGATAAATCTGGAATACTGAAACAATTTTCTATACATAAATATGGATAGGAGAGAGGAGCATATCTAAATATTTTCAAAATTAAAGATTGATCCGCACATCATAGACTAGGGTGTACAAGCATATGCCTAAAAATTTGGAGAAAATTAGAACTTCCTAGACAAAGAGCCATGGTATCATGACACTGGAAGTGGCAGATTATGTGCAAAATGCTTTTGTTTAACCGATTTGTTCTACAAAAAACTGGTACCAGTGAATGCTTTCTGAGATTATAAACCCTCAAGACCTAACTCTGACACGGAGACAAGCCATCTCACAAACACACCAAATTCATCTAGCAGGCCTACAACAGCTACAATCTATACTCAAGATATAAAGATCTACAGATAATGTAAGCACTTGGAGGTAGCTATTGGCGCAGGACAGACCAATCTAGACTCAAAACACCACTTCTTGCGTGAAACCTCCGGGGTAGATACCATCTTGGCGGACAAAGAAGCTATGTCGTCCACGCATTCATAGAGGTCTTTCTTTATCCCTGCAATTGATGTTTCTACGAATTCATTATAGTCTGCAATGGAATCAATGAGCTGCAGCAGTTCCCTTGCGCACATCTGGGTTTCTTCATCAGTTTCCCGTAATGCATCTTGGAGACTCTGTTCAGAATTCTGCCGAACCAAATTGTTGTAAGTCATCTGTTTGTCCATCCGTCACCGAAACAGAACAAATTTCAAAAACATAACACAAGTACCTTTAGAAATTCGCCTGCATCCTTTTCAACGGTGCTCAACTGATGCTCCTTTTTCTCTGACTCGTCTTTCATTTGTCTAGCATCAGCTGTGCAACTTGAAACATGACTTCGAATTTCGCGCTCCAGTGAATCGAGCTGAGCAATCATCTGGCGAAAAGAAACTGAATTGTAAGCAGGAGCAAAAAAAAACTAGTTATTTTGATTATGTTGTACAAGTCCCAAATAACTAGTTTGGCCGCGTACTTGCAATAAACTTTTTTTCCCTAGTAATAAAGTATGCAAGACAACCAGGAGGAATGATTTATCAAACTAAAGTAAATCTAGAACCCACACCAACGTCTATGCATTCATAATTATTATATGTGGGAAACTAAAACGCTAAGGCAACACCTACAACATGACTCATGAACGACAAGAGATGGACATGCAAGCTACTATCAGGTTAATGCTTTCAGCCAACCCTCAATCTTTGACCAATAAAAATCTACCCAGATGTTTAGCTATCTTATCGAGAGATTAAACTCATGAATTATTTCACTTTTTTTAACTCCAAATACCCTTTTTTGAATAATGGGGTGCAATGGCAACAGGTTGACCAAAATCAATTCTCTTGAAACTAGGGGATTCTTGGGAACAAAAGAACTTTTCAGGAACCATTTTATGTCCCATGGGCCTAGGAAAAAATCCTGTATTTCTAACCAGGTCGGATTGTGCAAGTTTATTATGAGCTAGACATCTCAACCAGTTTATGCAGCACAAACAAGATGTGTAGATGCATAGCGTACAACTTCTAGCAGGTTACATATGAACACCATTCGTTATGTTTTGTACAGTGTTCAGCAAGGCGCTAGGCATTAGTCAAATGGGCATAATCACCAGATAGGCAGACAAAGCAGGAGGGCAACTGTTACTGCCTAGGTGACACCATCCATTTAAAGATGACAAATTAAACACGTTAGACGATGTATTATCTCGATGTTACTTCCAGCAAAGAACATTAGCATGCCCCTACATTTTATGTGGCAGATAAAACTAAAAAAGAAAACATGTGACCATGAGATGACACCTGATACAATGACACCCCTTTTTCTAAGTTCTAGAAATTATCCTATGTGGCATTGCTAAGAGAAGGCGGACATCACCCCGTCGTACATACCCTTAAAAAACTGGTCCTCTGGCAGTTGCAGCAGATGAGAACTAAAACAAACCACATACCAGCAATACAACATTTTTTTTTTAATGGAAGTCATCAAAACTTTATCATAACCAATTACCATCTCCGTATGGGAATAGAGAATGCATGCAGTAACATTTCTCTGACTTGAAAACTAATATTTACAAAACATTTTTATAATATCATAATCTTATGACTCTTTACTAACATATTCATATGAAAACTAACAGTGAAAATTCACCTAGAAACTGTGTGAAAATTCAATCCCCAAAACATCATGTATTGCTGACTTGAGGCAGTAGAAAATGGAGGAAGTAAGTCAATGGCCAGTGTTGACTTGAGATTTCCCCTAAGAGTTCACTTGAGTACCGTTTGCATGCACAGCATATAAATGATAAACCAACTATTTTCTATACTGTAATGAGTACTATTGGATGGTACATAACCTCCATTTAGCAGAATTATGAATATTTTTTGCTGTAAGATATACAGAGAGGGTTGCCACTTGGACGCATGAGTTTTAACAGGTTGACCAGGAACATACGAAAGGCTAAAACAGCCTTTAGGTCTTTGTTTATTTTTCTTATGTTGTGTTCTATCATACTATATAGTATAAGCTATAAGTTGACTGACCTCATTATCTTTAGCCTGTAGAACAGAAGCATGGCTCTTTTTCTCCTCCAGCATTTTAGCAATTCCTTGCAACTGCTTCTGTAGATCAATTGACTCATCATGCTTTGAGACAAATATCCTTTTAGTCTCATTAGCAAGAGCATTGAGCGCAGGTTTTAGGGAAGTTTTGTAGGTGGTACCAAGGATCTCCGCTGGGGAGGATCCTTTTGCATTTACCATGTACTGGAAATCAATATCGGGTTTTAACCTGCAAAATGGCATAAGAGTGTTTGACAATAAGGCAACAGGTTCTACATATAAATTGACAGAACAGAAGTAAAGGTATAAACAACAAAACCACAATAAAAGTGATACTATATCTTTCTGAGATTTTGATCTTTGTTTGCTTCAGTGCTGCCACTGAATAACTGATTTAGGAACAATATAAGAATACTCTACTCCCCAAAACCTATCTCGATGTTTTTTTTTAAAAGAATGTCACTATACCCTTAGTTTTTATGTTTCTCAATTACCTACTCCATCAGTTTCACCGTCAAACATAAATAAACTAAAAGAACTAACACTATTACTCAGCAAGAAATCTTATATTTACAGACTGGAGCTCCTTTGGAGCTTTCACATTAATTCTAGAGAAGTAGAAACATGCTTGATATAATCAGTTGATTTATGATCATTCTAAACAAAGGGTATAGATTAAATAGTCATGCAGCAAGAGGTAATCGATCAAACATAATAGTCTAAATCAAAGGGACCAATTATGTCGGATAGATAAAAATTCTTGGAATTTCAAAGGTGGTAAACACCCTCTAAAGCAATAAAGTAGTTTCATGCCATGCAGATAGAGAAACTAGACTAATTCTTGGCAGCCGTGATTTTCTTGCCAGATTCGAACTTCATATTATCTGTCATAAGTATGAAATAATGAAGCCTATCAACCAGAATTTTAAATATGGCATCTTTATGTCCCATTATAATGAGTAGGGCTGTTAGAAGCCTCTGTCTTGATCCTAGAAAAAGCAGCAAAAAAATCCTAAGTAGATCAGGGCTATTTATAAAAATGGTCAAATATCCCTTTAATAGAACAGAGAGAAAACTCAGGTACGATTAGTATCACATCATGAAAAGGATGGACTATCCTTATTCAATTGGTCATGTGCAATGTAGAACTATCATGCGGCTACCGTTCAAACAAGACAAACAAACGGTAAAGAGGAAAAAAACAGAAAACAGAATTCCAATATGACCATATGCTTAGTCAGTTAGATGCTTTTGTAGGTAAACATACACTCTAAGGATGTACTAGTCTTTCTACAAGGAGAGTTGGAAGTGCAAGAATATTATGAAACGAAATATACTAGAAGCTCTTTGTAAAGTTGTAAACTGAAAGTAAAATTACCAAATAACACACACATAGCTATATAACCTTGCTACAAATGATTTCATATATGAATTCGTTGTTTTGCAACATGATACTATGTTCAACAGCAAAGGATAAAGAAAGAAATGGCCAGGGACAGTCCTACATCTTTCCTACACTTTATGCTTTGTAGCACTGGCACAGTCTCTATTTGGCTAATGTAAAGTACAGGGGATCAGCGTTGTGCACACCCTTGTTCATTGTCTCAATCAGAACGTATGCACATATCTGGTCTCAAGAACAAGTGACTGATACCATAATTGTTGTTGATGAACATACAGCAGTTTGCCTAATTTAACCTTAATATTTTAGTGATAGTCCATAATAAGGCCTTCTCCTAACATATATAGGTAACACATAAACAAAGTATAATCTAAACCAATAGGACACATCACAGTATGTAAGTTAAGGATGACAGACATCAAGAAAGGTAAAACATAACCTACAAAAGGCATACAGACTAATTACACAGTCAAGAGAGTATCAAGGCAAATATAAAGCACAATCTTGTAAAAACTGCAGTAACCACAACTCATATACAGAGTAAAATGAGTGATACTAAAGAAATCTCCAAATAAACTACTATTTGAACTGTGGAGATTATTGAAACGACAAACACATTGAACTATGGAGCACCATGTCAGCACTAGAATTGATAGATACTTCTTTAAGTTATTTATTCATATCAAATAAGAGCAAAGTTACTTGGCTAGCAAGAGTCTCAAGGTGCTTAAATAATAACCCAGTCATTGGTAAAAGAATAACTATACGTGGACAAACTCAAAGAATCAGGAAATCCGAAGTTCTTTGGGAAATTCATACTTTCTGAGGGCATGGTTGCACTGCTCAGCAAGCCCCTCCGTCTCCTCGAGCTTACTGACCAGTGAAGCTTCAAGTTCCCACCCCTTCTCCTCCAGCGCCGCATTGGCATTCTCCACCTTGGCAATATCATGCTGTACCGCTTGCATCTCCCTAGCCATCCTATCGACATCCCTCACATTCACCACCTGCATCTCCACCTTTTTCACTAGTTCCTCATTCTCAGTCCACATTTGCTGGGCATTCATCACCTTCGCCTCGAGCTCCTTCTCTTTCTCCACCAACGCATCTTCCTTCTCCTTGATCTTGGTGGACCAGCTCTTCACCACAGCCTCAAACTTGTGAACGTCCGCGGTAAACGCCTCCTTCTTCTCCTCAAGTGCCCTCAGGCGAGAGGGTCGTGAGGTTTGCTCACTTCGCTTCGCTACAAGATCCGCAACCTCCTTCTCCAGCTCCTGAATGGCTATCCCGCACGCATCGGCTTGGGCACGGGCCTTGGAGTGGTACTCCTCGTCGAGAGAGGCGACAGCATCGTCCACGCCTGTGAGGAATAGGAAGTAGCTCTCGGTGAGGTAGAGCATGAGGTCATTTGAGGTGGCGGCGGTGGGGGCAGAGGACGCGCCGAGGTTGTCGACGACGCGCGAGAGAAGGGTGAGCCAGTAGAGGACGGAGAGGAGGGGCGGCCAAGAGTGCGGGGTCCCGGGGGCCTTGAGGGCGGAGCGGGTGAGCTTGTAGGGGCAGCCGAGAGAACGGAGGAGGACGAGGAGGTCTTCCTCCAGGAGGACTTGACGGGGTAGCGCAGGCGGTCGAGGAGGTGGCGGAAGGCGGCGAGGATGTCGCGGGCGGCGGGGAGAGGCGCGCGGAGGTGGATGGAGGGGGCGAGGTAGGCGTTGACGGCGCGGAGGGCGGCGGCCTGGGAGCTGCGGTCGGAGAGGCTGGTGATGGGACGGCGAGGGAGGGCGCCGCGCCGGTGCCGATGGAGGAGGGGCGGCTGCTGCATATGCTGAAGGCGTCGGAGTCGCGGCGGGAGAAAGCGTGGTCGAGGTTGCGCGGGTAGAGGGGCTGGTTCGTCATCGGGGTGCGATCCGAGGGCGCCAGCGAGGACTTCGGATGGCGGCCTGCCGCGCCGCCGCCGCCGCCGCGCCGCATTTCAGTTGCCGGAGTTGGGGTTTGGAAATTGGAGATGTGCTGGTTTCGATTTGATTTTGGGTCGAGCGACGGAGAATACTTAGCGCAGAGGTGGGCTGTGGGCAGTGCTTGCCATATGGGCCTTAGTTTTGCGTTCCGGCCCATAGGCATGATTTTTTTACCCCGTCCGGGCGGCAATTCCTATTCTTCGCCCGTTGCACTGGTTAGCACCGTTTCACCCACGTTCGATTCCTTCTGCGCTCGATTAAATGGGCCGGCCCAACTGGCGGTCGGGGAGGAAGACGAAGGCCGGAGACGAAGAAGAATAGGACGCGACGACCTCGCTGCCGACGGGCACGGCGCGGCTGGCCGCGACGTCGCCAGCCAGGCGAGGGATGGACCTCACCGTAGCCGGAGACGACGCGGCTAGCCACGGCGGCGCAGGTGGAGGTGAGGACTAGACTTAACTTGGGGGGTGGGGGTCGGGCAGGGAGCTCGCCGGCGTCGGGGAAGGGGGGGGTGTTAGAGGGATGCCCGGGTGGCGGCGGACCGGCGGTGGGCGGCGGTTGAGGAGGGCGGGGCGGCAAGGTGGCGGCAGCAGGCGGCCTGGCCGGCGGAGGAGGGGGGTCCGTGGAGACGGAGCAGGCGGACGGAGGAGACGGGGGGTCCTGGGCGGCGGAGGAGGCGGGCGGAGGGGGGGTCCGGGGCGGCGGAGCAGGCGGGCGGAGGTGCGATGCCGTCGACAAAGCGAAGGCGTGATCGTGCGCGTTGCCAGGCTATGTTGTGCTTAAGGCGCTGAATAGGGCCTCCCGGTCCGGGCATGGTACGGACAAGTGAATAAAAGGGCCTGGCTGGTCCAGCTGGCCATATGTTATCAATGCCAATGCACACCTTCAACCGTGTGGTAGCGCAATTTCAGTGTGTGCATACATAGCCATAGAGCAGGTGACCTTAAAAGAAGTCTCCGGCGGGTGACCTGCTTATTTCCACCATGAATCTGTTCTTCTGTGTATACCGAGAAACAGCTATGGACCAACTTCTGGGCAGCTTCCCGAGCTTCACCGCTGGGATGCGAATGGATATTCAGAGTTACCCCTTTTGTTGGTTCTATTTACTGCCGCAATGCCACTCCGCACCGTTTCTGCTCGTTTGGTCAGTATCAGGTCGTTCACTGCCATCTTGTCGCTCGCGGCTATCGCGTGAGACCGCATGTTTTTCTACTGGAATCACATATTCACATGCATGCACACGGGCCACTTAATTAACCCTTTATTATGTAGGTAACCAGTGGCGGAGCCAGCGCCAAGCTCCTGTGGGGTCGGCAAAATTTTATGGGGTCGGATTGTATTGATAAAAGGGACCAATGCGTGAATACGTATAGACCAAAGGAGGTTTTCAAAAAAGCTGTGTGTCAGCCGACCCCACAGCTAACACGTAGCTCCGCCACTATAGGTAACGATGCCGCCTAATCTATGCATGTAGGTACTATGCTAAACTCAGATAGCTAGCGACATCAATTTGTGTATGCATTTCAAAAAGAAAATTTTGATGAAATATTTTGTACATGTTTTCTCTCCTTTTTATTTTAGTGCAACGTAACCATATTTTAAGAAGTAATGATTATTGTTATTTCGAACTCACTATGACATCTCTTTTATTTTGGCATTTATTTTTTATGTATTTCATTATCTCCTACCTTATCATATTATTTTGATTTAATTTCTAGCTCATTTTGTACAAAAAAAACTAGCATATGCAATATAACATTGTTTTGTTAAGTGCACACATCAAATTTGGGGGCGTTATAGACATCTAACAACTCAACACATCAAATAAGCCAAAATTGCACATGCCCAAAAGAAGTCTCCCAAGCAATTTTTAGGAGTTTCTCCCCACCGAAATCTATAAGCTGGATTATGCATAAGCAGGAGCCCAAAAGAAGTCACCCTACTCACACGGGTAGCAGCAAGCTCTAACAGACGACACACTGTTATCTTCCGAAAAACAGTCGAATTGTTAGCCGGCCCGGAGAAATGAGACAAAAACATAGGAAATATGGTGAGAAGTTTAGGATTTAGAGAATAGGAGGCATCAGTAATGACAAGATCGTCGCTCTCTAAACCTAGTAGACTCTAATCGTCTCAATATTCACGATGATGTTGTTAGCCGCTTCAAGATTCCGTTCGGTGATTCCAGATAGCTAACGGGATCTCCGTCAAGACAAACAACGTTGTATATTGACCCGACTCAAGATTGATGAACCGCCTTCGTGTTACTCGGGTTGATCAATTCAGGAGGCGACTCATCCAGCGTACCTATTTACTCCCTGACCGAATCCAAGTGCTACTCCTATGCGCAACAGGCCTTCATGACAGCGGCGGCATGGCCTTTCCTCTAGCGACGCAAGGGGTCTCGATAGCGCCTCTACATCATCGATGACGTGCATCGTTGGCACAAGATTTTGGCATGTTTAGCTTTCGCCCTTGGGTTTAGCTTTCGCCTTTTCAGAAAAAATGTGTATGTTGACCATGAACCGAGCACTAGTAGGAAACTGCCTTTCTGTGGATCTACCTTCTGTGGCGCACCATGAAGTCCATGCGCCACAAACAATTTTCAGTGGCGCACCATGCCTAATGCGCCACAGAATACTGTGGCGCATGCGCGCAGGCATGCGCCACAGAAATATGGTGGGTCCCGCCTCCACAAAAATCTGGTGACATTTTTGTGGCGCATCTAGTACCGTGCGCCACAAAAATGTGGTGGGCCCCCTCCAATGATTGCATGGGCGGACACGTGCGCCACAGAAAATATGGTGGGCCCCCACCAATGATTGCATGGGGTGTTATTTCTGTGGCGCATGGGCGCAGATGCGCCACAGAAAGACGTGTTTCGGTGGCGCACCATGATGCATGCGCCACAGAAAGACATGTTTCGGTGGCGCACCATGCTGCATGCGCCACAGAATAGTGCGTCCAAATCTACAAAAAGGTGGCAACCCTCTACCTACCACCATTTGCTTCTTCTTCATCCTCCACCACCTCCACCTAGCTCGTATTTCTCTTCCCTCCCCTCCCATTTTGCCCATACTTTTCTCCATTTTTTGTAGTTAAACCTATTTTGTTTGATAGATTATTGGTGAGGGTTTAGAGAGCCTCCAATACATCTCTTTTTGTCCACTAGTTTCTCTCCAACACCACACACTCTCTCATCGATCGCGGTCACGTCTCGGCAACGAATCTACTAGGTGAGACATGGATCTACATGGATGATGGACATGCATATGCATGTTTTGTGGCGCCGGCGGTGTGTGTATGGATGTGTGTTGCAGGTGAAGCGCTTGTTGCGTGCGGGTGGATTGCACGATGGCGAGACGATGTTTATACATGAAGCTTGTGTGGTGTGCATGTTTGTTTGTTGTTGTTTACGCCGGCGTGGTGCATGGATGTTTACCGAAATGTTGATTCATTTCCGTTTCGGAAAATTTTTGCACCACCCATATGTCCTACTTTTAGGAGAGGTCATGCCGAATTTTTCCGGCGATCATGCATGTGTGTGTCTGTGTGTTTGCATGTTGCGGTTCTAATTAACATTCTCTCGTTTCTGCTCTATGTATACCGCGTAGGCAACCATGGTCATCATGATGAGCTCCGGTCGAATCAGTAGATACAAGGAAAAAGCGAAGGCGGACGTGATTCGGTGCAACATGCGCCAGATAAGATGTCCGTGTCAAAAATGCAAACTCGTGAGCTGCATCGACCCTGATTCCGGACAATTGGAGGATCACCTGCTTAGGCGCGGTTTCATGCTAGGCTTCAACCATGATGAAGGAGATGTCCACGGACAAGATCATCATGATCATGACGAATGAGATGTCGGCGGACAAGATCATCATGACGAAGGAGATGCCGGCGGACAAGATCATCATGATGAAGGAGTAGATGGTGCTGGAGAAGACGCGAAAACGCAGACCCCGCTAATTTCGGCCTTGCAGGACCCTCATGTTCAAGAACTGCTCCTCAAGGAGACGAGCAACGCCAGAGCTGCAGCCAAAGAGAAAGCCAAGCTGGCGCAAATGGAGATAGACGGGAAGACTCCGTTGTATCCTGGGTGCTGGCCACAGGATACGCGCTTGCAAGTAACGCTTGATGCTCTGGAGATGAAGTCGGAAAACAACTGGACCGACGTGAGCTTCAACAAGAACATGCAATTCTTCCACGATCGTCTTCCCGAGGGGAACACATTGCCTACTAGTATCGAGGCGGCCAAGAAAGTCGTGTGCCCTCTTGACCTACCGCATGTTAAATACCACGCCTACATCAATGATTGCGCAATTTATCGGGGCGAGTACAAGGACAGAACCACATGTCCGGTGTGCGGCCAAGGACGGTACAAGAGTGGGAAGGACAAGAAAGTTCCTCGAAAAGTGGTATGGTACTTTCCTATCACTCCCTGTCTGCAGCGGTATTTCGTGGACCCTAAGGAAGCAAAGCTCATGCAATGGCATGCGGAAAGGGAGAAACCCCAAGAAGATCCGGAGAAGGGAAGGATCCTGACACACCCATCAGATGCTAGCCAGTGGGAAGCATTGGACATCGCCATCGAAAATTTCGGGGGCGACGCAAGGAACGTCAGGCTGGGTATGAGCACCGATGGACTCAATCCGTTCGGCAACCAGAGTAGCACCCATAGCACCTGGCCCGTATTTGTATGGCCTTACAACCTTCCCCCGTGGTTGTGCACGAAGCAAAGGTACATACACATGAGTATTCTCATTCAGGGGCCGAAACAACAAGGTATCGACATACATCTGTATCTCGGGCTGTTGAAAGAGGAATTAGCCACGTTGTGGGAGACGCCAGCCCGTACGTGGGACGCCTACACAGGAGATTATTTTGATATGAGAGCCGCGTTGTTCACGACAGTGCAGGACTATCCTGGTTGCTCATATGTATCGGCCCAGGTAGGTCACGGATTTTGCGCATGTGTCAAGTGCATGGATGAGACCCCGCATCTCCAGCTACCAAGGATCCCGGGTCTTCGAAAACCGTGTTCCCAGGGGCTCGAAGGTGGCTTCGCATGGATCACCCGTGGAGAAAACGCGGTGATTTGTTCAATGGTAAAGACGAGATCGAAAGGGCCCCGTGCCCGAGGAGCGGCACAGAAATCGACGAGCTTTTGAAAAACTGGAAGGAGTGCCCAGCGCCGGGAAAGAAGCGACCGAAGGTAGATCCACTGCTGGGTGTATGGAAAGCGAGGTCTGTTTTCCACGACTTGGAGTATTGGAAGGTCCTCAAGACGCCACATAGCCTCGATATGATGCACATTACGAAGAAGGTTACCGAGAGTCTGCTTGGCACACTTTGCCACATGTCGGATAGGACCAAGGATGGGACGAAAGCAAGATACGATCTGAAATGGCTTGGCATCAGGAAAGAACTTCAGGCTCCCGATAGTGATGACGACGATGATGATGATCAGACGGAAGGGACTCAAGGTCACCGCAAAAGGGTAAAGAAGAATACGGTGATGCTTCCCGTTGCCTGCTTCAGTATGAGTCCGGAGGAGCTCGAGCAGTTTTTCAGGTGCCTCCTAGGAGTCAAAGTTCCTCGCGGTTACTGATACGTCTCCAACGTATCTATAATTTCTTATGTTCCATGCTTATATATATCAATTGCTACATGTTTTATTCACACTTTATAGCATTTTTATGCATTTTCTGGGACTAACCTATTAACAAGATGCCACAGTGCCAGTTCCTGTTTTCTGCTGTTTTTTATTCCAGAAAAGCTGTTCTGGAAATATTCTCGGAATTGGACGAAACAAAAAGCCAAGGTCCTATTTTTCTGTCACGTACACGGAGTCCGAAGGAGAGACGAAGGGGGGCACCGAGGCGCCCTCACCATGTGGTGGCGCGGGTCCCACCCCTGGCGCGCCGCCACGTGGTGAGGAGCCCTCGGGCCTCCACCGACATCGCCCCTTCGCCTATAAATTGCCTTTCTCGGGAAAACCCTAAACACCCGAGCCTCCATCCACGAAAAGTTCCAGAGCCGCCGTCGTCAACCCTAGCTCGGGAGGGTTCTGAAGCTCTTCCCGGCACCCTGCCGGAGAGGGGAATCATCACCGGAGGGCTCTACATCGCCATGCCTTCCTCCGGAGTGATGTGTGAGTAGTCCACCCCTGGACTATGGGTCCATAGCAGTAGCTAGATGGTTGTCTTCTCCTCTTGTGCCATCATGTTTAGATCTTGTGAGCTGCCTATCATGATCAAGATCATCTTATTGTAATGCTACATGTTGTGTTTGCTGGGATCCGATGAATATTGAATACTATGTCAAGTTGATTATTGATTTATCATGCCTATGTTGTTTATGATCTTGCATGCTCTCCGTTATTAGTGTAGGCTTTGGCCAAGTTTATGCTTGTAACTCCAAGAGGGAGTATTTATGCTAGATAGTGGGTTCATGCCTCCATTTAATCTGGGACAGTGACAGAAAGTTCTAAGGTTGTGGATGTGCTGTTGCTACTAGGGGTAAAACAGCAATGCTTTGTCTAAGGATATTTGTATTGTTTACATTATGCACCATACTTAATGCAATTGTCTGTTGCTTGCAACTTAATACTGGAAGGGGTGCGGATGCTAACCTGAAGGTGGACTATTTAGGCACAGATGCATGCTGGATAGCGGTCTGTGTACTTTGTCGTAATGCCCAAGTAAATCTCATAGTGATCATCATGACTTGTATATGCATTGTTATGCACTCTCTATTTTGTCAATTGCCCAGCTGTAATTTGTTTACCCAGCATGTTAGTATTTTATTATGGAGAGACACCACTAGTGAACTGTGGACCCCGGTCCATTCTTTTACATCTGAAATACAACCAACTGCAATCATTGTTCTCTTTAATTCTCTGCAAGCAAACATCATTTTCCACACCACACTTTTAATCCTTTGTTTTCAGCAAGCCGGTGAGATTGACAACCTCACTGTTTCGTTGGGGCAAAGTAGTTTGATTGTCTTGTGTGCAGGTTCCACGTTGCTGCTGATTCCCTGGTGTTGCGCCGTGCCACATTCAGCCACCAACAACCTTCAGAAGACCCTTGACTTCCTACTGGTTCGATTAAACCTTGGTTTCTTACTGAGGGAAAACTTGCTGCTGCACTCATCATACCTTCCTCTTGGGGTTCCCAACGGACGTGTAACTTAACACGCATCAAGCCAGTTTTCTGGCGCCGTTGCCGGGGAAGTCAAACCTTCTGCAAGGGGAGTCTCTCACTTCCAATCTCTTTACTTTGTTTTTGTCTTGCTTATTTTATTTTTACTTTATCTTGTTTGCTTCTTTATATCAAAAACACAAAAAAATTAGTTACTTGCATTTACTTTTATATTTCGGCCTAGCTTTAATTTTGCTAAAATGAGTACTCCTGAGAACACCAAGTTGTGTGACTTCACTAGCACAAATAATAATGATTTCATATGCACTCCTATTGCTCCACCTGCTTCTAAAGCAGACTTTTATGAAATTAAACCTGCTCTGTTAAATCTTGTTATGAAAGAGCAATTTTCTGGTGTTAGTACTGATGATGCTGCTGCTCACCTTAATAATTTTGTTGAACTTTGTGAGATGCAAAAGTATAAGGATATAGATGGGATATTATAAACTGAAATTATTTCCTTTCTCTTTAAGAGGAAGAGCTAAAGAATGGTTGCTATCTTTGCCTAGAAATAGTATTGATTCATGGACTAAATGCAAAGATGCTTTCATTGGGAAATATTATCCTCCTGCTAAGATTATATCTTTGAGAAGTAGCATTATGAATTTAAACAATTTGATAATGAGCATGTTGCCCAAGCATGGGAGAGAATGAAATCATTGGTAAAGAATTGTCCCACCCATGGACTGACTGCTTGGATGATCATCCAAACCTTTTATGCAGGACTGAATTTTTCTTCAAGAAACCTTCTGGATTCTGCTGCTGGAGGTACCTTTATGTCCATCACTTTGGGTGCAGCAACAAAGCTTCTTGATGATATGATGATTAATTATTCTGAATGGCACACTGAGAGGACTCCACAAGGTAAGAAGGTAAATTCTGTTGAAGAAACCTCTTCCTTGAGTGATAAGATTGATGTCATTATGTCTATGCTTGTGAATGGTAAATCTCATGTTGATCCAAATAATGTTCCTTTAGCTTCATTGGTTGCCAAGAAGAGCATGTTGATGTGAACTTCATTAAAAATAATAATTTCAACAACAATGCTTATAGGAATAATTTTGGTAACAACAATTATAAGCCATATCCTTCTAATAGTGGCAATAGTTATGGTAATTCCTATGGTAATTCTTACAACAATAATAGGAGTGTACCCTCTGATCTTGAAGTCATGCTTAAGGAATTTATCAATACCCAAACTGCTTTTAATAAATCTGTTGAGGAAAAGTTTGGCAAAATTGATGTTCTTGCTTCTAAAGTTGATAGCCTTGCTCTTGATGTTGATCTTTTGAAACTGAAAGTTATGCCTAATGAAGTTAAAGATACTAAGACTTTTGCTACTGCCAATGCTATCCAAGTTAAAATTGATAATAATATTAGGATGTTGGCTGAATTGCATGCTAGGTGGGAAAGAGAAGATGAAATTGCTAGAAAAATAGTATAGCTAGAGTTTGTACTATTACCACCACTAGTAATGCTGAAGCATCACATGTTAGTAAACCTTCTACTATCAATGGTAACATTATTGGTGTTGGCAATGTTTCCACTTCCATTGCAAAACGTTTGAAATTGCCTAAAACCACTGAAACTGTTCCTGATAAAAGTGCTGAAATTTTTCGAACTATGGGGGACAATGGTCCCATTGCTTTAGATGACGATGATCTTGATTTTGATAATTGTAATATTTCTGAAGTTATTATGTTCTTGCAAAAGCTAGCTAGAAGTCCTAATGCTAGTGCTATAAATTTGGCTTTTACAAAACATATTACAAATGCTCTCATGCAAGTTAGGGAAGAGAAATTAAGACATGAAGCTTCTATCCCTAGGAAGTTAGAAGATGGTTGGGAGCCCATCATTAAAATGAAGGTGAATGATTTTGATTGTAATGCTTTATGTGATCTTGGTGCTAGTATCTCTGTTATGCCTAAGAAACTTTATGATATGCTTGATTTACCACCTTTGGAACACTGTTATTTGGATGTTCATCTTGCTGATAATTCTATGAAGAAACCTTTGGGGAGAATTGATAATGTTCATATTATGGTTAACAATAACCTTGTCCCCGTTGATTTTGTTGTTTTGGATATTGAATGCAATGCATCTTGTCCTATTGTTTTGGGAAGACCTTTTCTTCGAACTGTTGGTGCTATTATTGATATGAAAGAAGGGAATATTAGGTATCAATTCCCACTCAAGAAAGGTATGGAACACTTCCCTAGAAAGAGAATGAAGCTACCTTTTGATTCTATTATTAGAACAAATTATGATGTTGATGCTTCTTCTCTTGAGAACACTTGATTTTCACTTTCTGCGCCTAGCTGAAAGGCGTTAAAGAAAAGCGCTTATGGGAGACAACCCATCATTTTATTTCCTGTTATTTTTATTTTATTTGAGTCAAGGAGTGTGCTTACTTCTGTAACAACTCCTTTGTATCTTTATTTTCTTGCAATGTTGTGCCAAGTAAAGTCTCTAGTAGAAAGTTGATGCTAGATTTGGATTTCTGCACAGGGACAGATTTTTGCTGTCCACGGTTTTGAGCTTTATTCACTCCAGAAAAATTGAAAAATTCTGAAAAATTCGTGCGTGATCCTCAGATATGTACGCAACTTTCATTAGTTTTGAGTTTCTCAATCTGAGCAACTTAAGTGCCTCGAAAAAATTCGTCTTTACGGACTGTTCTGTTTTGACAGATTCTGCCATTTATTTTGCATTGCCTCTTTTACTATGTTTGATTGGATTTCTTTGCTCCATAAAACATCAGTGGCTGTAGCTAATGTCCAGAAGTATTGGTGATGATTGTGTCACTGTAGAATATGAGAATTTTTGATTATGCACTAACCCTCTAATGAGAATTACTTTGAGTTTGGTGTGGCGGAAGTTTTCAAGGATCAAGCGAGAAGGATGATATGATGTGATCAAGAAGAGTGAAAAGCCTAAGCTTGGGGATGCCCCCGTGGGTCACCCAAGCATATTTCAAGAAGACTCAAGCGTCTAAGCTTGGGGATGCCCAAGGCATCCCCTTCTTCATCAACAACTTATCAGGTCATCTCTAGTGAAACTATATTTTAATTCTTCCACATCTTATGTACTTTACTTGGAGCGTCTGTGTGCTTTTATTTTCGCATTGTTATTTTTATTTTCTGAATAAATTGGATCCTAGCATTCTTGTGTGGGAGAGAGACACGCTCCGCTTTTTCATGTGAATACTCATATTCTTCACTTATACTGTTGAGTATTCTTATCTAGCTACTGCTATGCTTTTAGCTCCTGTTTTTCATGCATCTCTTATTCAGAGCTGTTAGTTCTTGTAGAGTAATACTCTCTTGTTTCATTTGTAAATTATTTGGAGAGTTTTTGTTGAAATAAGTTGATTGGTGTTTGGTTGGAAACAGAAAATGCAACATGTGGTAGATGGTATATCGAAAAGACACACATATAGATCATTGTCTTGGATAATTTGATACTTGGCAATTGTTTTGAGCTCTCAAGTATTTCATGTTTAAGCTCTTGCATCATGTAGTTAAAAACCTATTAGTAAAGAACTACCGTAGAGCTTGTTGAAATTTGGTTTGCATGTTTGCTATCTCTAAGGTCTAGATATTTTCTGGTAAAAGTGTTTGAGCAACAAGGAAGACAGTGTAGAGTCTTATAATGCTTGCAATATGTTTTCATGTAAGTCTTGCTGTACCGGTTGATATCTTGTGTTTGCTTCAAACAACCTTGCTAGCCTAAACTCTGTACTGAGAGGGAATGCTTCTCGTGCATCCAAATCCTTGAGCCAAAACCCATGCCATTTGTGTCCACCATAACTACCTATTATGTGGTATTTTCTGCCATTCCAAGTAAATACTTCATGTGCTACCTTTAAACTATTCAAAAGCTATTATCCCTTATTTGTGTCAATGTTTTATAGCTCATGAGGAAGTATGTGGTGTTTTATCTTTCAACCTTGTCATTTACTCCTGACAGACTTTCACCAATGGACTAGTGGCATATACATCCGCTTATCCAATAATTTTGCAAAAAGAGCTGGCAAATGGGGTGCCCAGTCCCAATTAATTACAACTTTCACCTTTAATTCTCTTCACATGTTTTGCCCTGATTTATCAGTAAGCAATTTAAAAAGTTGATCATTTAAAATAGACACTCCTCCATGGTATGTGATTGTTGGAAGGCACCCGAGGATTCGGTTAGCCATGGCTTGTGTAAGCAAAGGTTGGGAGGAGTGTCACCCAAATTAAAGTACATGTGTAAACAAAAGAGAAGAGGGATGATCTGCCTTTGGGTAGAAATAACGTCCTTCATGGGAGCCGCTCTTGAAAGTCTGGTTGACAAGGGGGTTAGAGTGCCCACTACCATTCGTTGACAACAACAAACACCTCTCAAAACTTTATTTTTATGCTCTCTATATGATTTCAAAACTTAAAAAGCTCTAGCACATGATTTAATCCCTGCTTCCCTCTGCGAAGGGCCTTTCTTTTACTTTAGGTTGAGTCAGTTTACCTACTCCTTTCTATCTCAGAAGCAAACACTTGTGTCAACTTTGTGTGCAACAATTTTTATATGCTTACTTATTGCACTTATTATATTGCTTTGTGTTGACAATTATCCATGAGATATACAAGTTGAAAGTTGAAAGCAATTGCTGAAACTTAAATCTTCCTTTGTGTTGCTTCAATGCCTTTTACTTAGAATCTATTGCTTTATGAGTTAACTCTTATGCAAAACTTTTTGATGCTTGTCTTGAAAGTACTATTTATGAAAAGTTTTTGCTTATATGATTCAGTTGTTTACTCATTATCTATTTGTTAGCAAACTATAGACCATTGCCTTGAGTCACTTCATTCATAACATATGCTTTACAATATTATTTGATCATGATTATGTGGTAGCATGTCACCTAAGAAATTATTTGTTGTTATCGTTTTACCTACTCGAGGACGAGTAGAACTAAGCTTGGGGATGCTTGATACGTCTCCAACGTATCTATAATTTCTTATGTTCCATGCTTATATTATGTCAATTGCTACATGTTTTATTCACACTTTATAGCATTTTTATGCATTTTCTGGGACTAACCTATTAACAAGATGCCACAGTGCCAGTTCCTGTTTTCTGCTGTTTTTTATTCCAGAAAAGCTGTTCTGGAAATATTCTCGGAATTGGACGAAACAAAAAGCCAAGGTCCTATTTTTCTGTCACGTACACGGAGTCCGAAGGAGAGACGAAGGGGGGCACCGAGGCGCCCTCACCATGTGGTGGCGCGGGTCCCACCCCTGGCGCGCCGCCACGTGGTGAGGAGCCCTCGGGCCTCCACCGACATCGCCCCTTCGCCTATAAATTGCCTTTCTCGGGAAAACCCTAAACACCCGAGCCTCCATCCACGAAAAGTTCCAGAGCCGCCGCCGTCGTCAACCCTAGCTCGGGAGGGTTCTGAAGCTCTTCCCGGCACCCTGCCGGAGAGGGGAATCATCACCGGAGGGCTCTACATCGCCATGCCTTCCTCCGGAGTGATGTGTGAGTAGTCCACCCCTGGACTATGGGTCCATAGCAGTAGCTAGATGGTTGTCTTCTCCTCTTGTGCCATCATGTTTAGATCTTGTGAGCTGCCTATCATGATCAAGATCATCTTATTGTAATGCTACATGTTGTGTTTGCTGGGATCCGATGAATATTGAATACTATGTCAAGTTGATTATTGATTTATCATGCCTATGTTGTTTATGATCTTGCATGCTCTCCGTTATTAGTGTAGGCTTTGGCCAAGTTTATGCTTGTAACTCCAAGAGGGAGTATTTATGCTAGATAGTGGGTTCATGCCTCCATTTAATCTGGGACAGTGACAGAAAGTTCTAAGGTTGTGGATGTGCTGTTGCTACTAGGGGTAAAACAGCAATGCTTTGTCTAAGGATATTTGTATTGTTTACATTATGCACCATACTTAATGCAATTGTCTGTTGCTTGCAACTTAATACTGGAAGGGGTGCGGATGCTAACCTGAAGGTGGACTATTTAGGCACAGATGCATGCTGGATAGCGGTCTGTGTACTTTGTCGTAATGCCCAAGTAAATCTCATAGTGATCATCATGACTTGTATATGCATTGTTATGCACTCTCTATTTTGTCAATTGCCCAGCTGTAATTTGTTTACCCAGCATGTTAGTATTTTATTATGGAGAGACACCACTAGTGAACTGTGGACCCCGGTCCATTCTTTTACATCTGAAATACAACCAACTGCAATCATTGTTCTCTTTAATTCTCTGCAAGCAAACATCATTTTCCACACCACACTTTTAATCCTTTGTTTTCAGCAAGCCGGTGAGATTGACAACCTCACTGTTTCGTTGGGGCAAAGTAGTTTGATTGTCTTGTGTGCAGGTTCCACGTTGCTGCTGATTCCCTGGTGTTGCGCCGTGCCACATTCAGCCACCAACAACCTTCAGAAGACCCTTGACTTCCTACTGGTTCGATTAAACCTTGGTTTCTTACTGAGGGAAAACTTGCTGCTGCACTCATCATACCTTCCTCTTGGGGTTCCCAACGGACGTGTAACTTAACACGCATCAGTTACTCGAGGAAGATAAGCAGATATCTGGATGCAACGAAGAAGAGGTTCAGCGGGATGAAGTCTCACGATTGTCACGTGCTGATGACACAGATAGTTCCCGTTGCGATCCGAGGGTTAATGGATGAGCACGTCCGTGATACGCTGTCTGCCCTTTGCAACTTTATCGACGTCGTCAGCAGGAAGTCGATCGGCGTGAGGCAGCTCGACAGGCTTGAGGAAGAGATCGTGGTGATACTATGCGAGCTCGAGATTTACTTCCCGTCCGCATTCTTTGATATCTGCGTGCATCTCCTTCTCCATGTCGTTGATGACATCAGGCAGCTCGGTCCGACGTTCCTGCACTACATGATGCTGTTCGAAAGGCAGAACGGTGTCATGAAAGGATACGTTCACAACAAGGCCCGTCCAGACGCAAGCATGGCCAAGGGATTTTTAACCTACGAGTGCATCTCCTTCTACCAGAATTATCTAAGAACCGAGAACCAGGATGTTGTTCTGCCCACCAGGACACACCTCGGCAGGCTTGATAGATTTGGTCACCGCGAGGGCTACCGCTCACTCTTTGTCGGCATTCATGGTAAAAAAGACGACTTCGACAGGGCTCACCGGGTCGCGCTACAACACTTAAAATTGATCGAACCTTGGGTGGAACAGCACAAAATCTTAATCGAGCAGAATTACGTCGACCTGGGCCGGCCGAGGAAGAAGGGAGACGTAACCAGAGAGCACAACTCCAGCTTCACGCGTTGGTTCAAGAAAAGGCAACTGCTTCAAGCAGAGAGCATGACGCCATCTACGGAAGATGAAAAACTCATATTCACCTTGTCATTGGGCCCCGGGCACAACGTAAAGACCTATCAGTCGTACGACATCAGCGGTTTCAGATTCTGCACCGAGGAAAAGGACAGGTATAGCGAATATCAAAACTCAGGAGTAGCTATGCTATCCTACGCGATGACGAGGCTACTGTCAAGGAAATATTCTTCGGAAGGATCGAGGAGATATGGGAGCTCAACTACTGTGGAGAGTCGGTGCCAATGTTCCGTGTGAGATGGGCCAAGGACGTCGTCAAAGAATGCCGGTATTTCACCACCATGGTTATACCCGATGCCAAATCGAAGAACGCCTCCGCAAAAAATGAGCCATGGGTACTCGCTAGCCAAGTTGAGCAATGCTTCTTCATTACCGACCCGTCAAAGCCTAGCCGTGTTGTCGTGAGGAGGGGCAAGAGGAGCATCATCGGAATGGAAGGAGACGCCAACGAGGAAGACTTGGACAAGAACGGCGATCCGAAGATCGAGGAGGAGTTCGACAAGTACTTCAACATGCCGACTACTAGTAAACAAAGAAGGAAGACATCCCTATCTACTAAAGGTTGTCCGTTCACGCGAAGAAATCTCAAGGTGCCCGGCCTAAAGTATTCAACCGCAAAGAAGGGAAAGAAGAGAAGCTAGCTCGGAACCGGCCGGGACGAAGAAGACTTTTTTGGTATATTAATTTGTGTGTGTGTGACAAGCATATATATGTATGCCAAACCATATTTGGGTTGAGGTGTGTTCAAATTTTTCATGTTCTACTAGAGAATATATTCAGTGTGTTTTTTTCAGCAAAAGAAGTAAGTCCAGTAAAAATGGTTGGTCCAGCAAAATTAATATCACAAAATCACAAAATCACGGTCCAGGAAAAATGGTTGATCTAGCCAAATCATTCTGTGGCGCATCCAGGAAAAGATGCGCCACAGAATTACAGCTTTCTGTGGCGCATCCCACCAAGGGTGCGCCACAGAAATAGTTTGCCCCCACTTACATGCGGGCCCGCCCCCGCGCCGGCCTCACTCTTCCAAAATCGACAAGTTGTCACGCGCGCGCGCCGTTCTCGATCCCCCTCGCCCCCAAATCGCTGCCGCCGAACCCCCGCCGCGCTCGACCCACCCCGCCGCTGACGGCCTCGACGCGCCCAGGAGCACCTCCACCGCCACCCGCACCGCCCGTGCTCGACCCGCCACGAGCCGCCGACGACCCACGCCGGCCGCCCACCACGCGCCCGTGCTCGACGTGCCTAGAGGACCAGAGCCACCGTCGCCACCGGCCCGCCACCTCGACGCCGACGCCGCCGCCGCCCTCGACACGCCGCCCTCTCCATCCCCTCCCGGAGGTGCTGCTCCTCTTCCATCCCCTCTCCCTCCCCTCCGCACCTACACATAAGCTGTTTGCTCAAATGCCAAACTCGCGCCTCCCTTCACTCCCCGAGGTGTTGTCCCTCTCCCTCTCCTCCTTCCCCTACTAGGTGTTTGTTAAAATTCCTAGCCCAAGGATTATTGTTAAAATCCCAAGCCCAAGCACCCAATTTGTTAGTGTTAGTTGCTGCTAGGTTAGTGTTAGTTATATTTAGGTTGCTTTTATTTTTATAAATGAAGTTATGAAAATTCATTTAGTTTCATAGTTTCATTTAGGTTGCTTATATTTAGGTTGCTTATATTTTTATTTGTTGCATATATACATAGTTTCAAGCATCTAGCTTTAAGATTTTAGAAAATATGATTAAATTGTTGTTGCAACTACATAGTTACATAATATGTTGGTGCAACTAAATTGTTGTGCCTAACTTAATTATATAAGTTCATGATCCTTTTCTTTTTTGGTTGTACAGGTGCAGAGGTGCTTGTGTGTGCTAGGCAAGAAGACACCCTTGGAATCGAGAGGTTGTGTGTGCTTGTGTTCTGTGCAACCACGACCATCGTGTTGTGGTTGTTTGTGTTCCGACCATCTTGTCGTTTATGTGGATGTTGCCGGCCGGAGATGCCGATAACATGATTTGTGAAATGTCTGCAGGTACCCATGAGGCCCTTGAGTTTGCCGGAACGTCGATTAACTTCCGTTCCAACAAATTCGGGTACTCCATATGTCCCTTTTTTAGCAAAGGTCATGCCGGAATTTTTCATGAATTTTGGCATGAATTTGCTAAAAAAGGGACATGGGGTATTGCGACTAATGCATGGGCCGGGGTATCTTAGTACTTAATTAAGTGATTTTTTTTCTTATATTTGTTGCACTAACTTTGACGTTTTTTATTATAGGTGCGAACTTGGCTGACAATAACGAGGCCGGGGTTCTCGAACAGGAGGCGAGGAACCGATAGAGGAAAATCGTATGATTCCGACGTTCATCGCAGAGGCAGTGACAAAGACGCTCACGTCGTTCTTTCCTACCATATGTGAGTCTGTCAGGGTTTGGATTGAGGGAGGGAAAAAAGGGCCTCCCCAATGATCAGCTTCGGCTCCAGCAAGTACTCAATCAATGTGGCTCCAGAAGATGCACCCCAGCATCCCCAGAGATAAAGAAGAAGAAGCATAGGAAGAGAAGTAAGCCAGCTCCTAAGTCTATCCGGGGGTATGAAGACATGGTATATGCACCCCGTGCAGATGGCTTGACCCGAGTTCATGAAGCTGGTCAACCGATCCTGCCTCCGGAGCTGCTCCGCCTCGCAGACGGATGCATGCTCTCTTTGCAACATGCTATCTTGACGCTAGAGGGCAACCTTCTTAAAGAAGAGAATCCAAATTACCCGGTGTTCACTATCAAGGTGCCAAAGGACTTGGCCGACTTCGTCCATGAAGCCCCCGCGGATCGGTTCTTCATATCGTACGAGGACGTCTTCAGGCTGTTTCACTATAGACGGCTGGACTATAACTTGGTCCGCCTATACACGCTCAACCAGGCGATGAAGATCAGGAGAGATAATACCCCGTACGTCAAGGTAGTGGATTCCTACTACATGCGTGACAGCCAGCTGGTGGAAGGATCAACGACACGGGCCATGGCCACGGAGTACCTCCAGAGAATCATGCTGAACAACCAGAAGAAGAACAACCTTCTTCTGCCTTTCTTTCCCGAGTAAGTACACATCCGGTCGCCGCCGTCGTATCTTATGCTTTCTTATAGATTTCTTCCGTTGTTGATCCTTTCCAACATTCCGTTTCAATTGTGTTGAGCAGTGACGAGTACTCAATACTCATCGTCGTAAGCCCGAGTTGGTCCGTTGCCACTTATTTCGACTCGGGGAGTTCGGACGTGACGAAAGACTACACCAGAATAAAGGGTGTTCTCGATGAGGCTCTCGAGGGCTACGCCCAAAAGGGAGGCCACTTCGAAAAAGAAAAGAATGGGGAACGTTTCTCGGAGGACAACAAACACAAGTTCTGGCATGGGACCGGGTTCCATTGCATCAAGCAGAAGCCTGGCAGCGTGAAGGATGCCTTTTACGTCCTCCATCACATTAAAGGGTTTGTCCGGGATGCAGAGAAAACGAGGTGGCCATCTAGTCTCCAAGAATGGACCAAATGTGCGGGGAAATCACCGATGCTGAGCTTAGAGAAGACTTCCATCGCATCCAGATGCAGTTATCGCAAATCATCGTGGAAGATGTCATGACGACAGGGGGGTCCTTACACAACGCCAGAGGTAGGATCGATGTATTATAAAAGAAAGCCTTGCGTCACTCGCAAGAAGTGCTTCTTTATTTTCTTTATTATAGACTTATCCACTTAATTAGATGAATAAATCATACTCTATTTATATTATTAACCAAATATATATCCCAATCCATCTCCAGGGTTGTCTAAGTGGGAGATCGAAGAACGCCTAGACATGCAGAATGACATGAGGACGTGGATGACGAAAGACTGCTATAAACCGTTCCCGGAGCCGAATAAAAAGAAGGCTCCATCATACCGGCTGTTCTGTATTTGATCCTAGTTTAGGCGGTGACAACTTCATTTGTACTAAGACTTGTGTGACATGAGATGAACTTTTGTACCAATTAAGACTTGTGTAATAATTTGGCACATGTCACTATATGTATGTATCTTGGGCTCTAAGTGATGTGATGACATAGTATAATGTGTCTGTTTTCATATACCGTGTCAAAATATATTATTATTTCTGTATAAATACTGTAATATACCTGTATTTGTATAGCGGACATCAGCTAGCAAATCCCGAATACCTGTAGAAATATTCTGTGGCGCACGGTTTTGTTTTTCTGTGGCGCACGCCCCTGCGATGCGCCACTAAAATTATTTTGTGGCGCACGGCTTGGGTGCGCCACAAAATTGTGGTATTTCTGTGGCGCACGGATGGGGTGTGCCACAGAATTAATATTTTAGTGGCGAGCATTCTGTGACGCACCCACCATGCGTCACAGAAAGCGTTTTTGGTGCGCCACTAAAGGCCGTTTTCCTACTAGTGGAGAAGCGACAAAATCAACCCTTATTATTATGTGCACCGTTCGTCGTATTTCATCCTATTGGATTGGATGAAGACTAGGGTACTAGACTATTAGGATACGACTCGGCTATTTGAGCAAGCAAAAGCTTATGATCAAGATCAGTAGGGCTTAAATTGATCTACCATTGCAACACAACATTTACACGCACACTCAAGCCAAAACTAGCGGTACTACGGGACATAGGAGAATCAAATGGCTGCTGCATTTGTCATGTCGAAGAGCCTGGACAAATTAAATGTTTATATTGAAAAATCGTTCAAATGAAACAAATGTTACTCTTTGAAAACACATCCCAATAACACAAATGTTCATATTTGAAAATTCGTTCAAGTAACAATAAATGTTCATGTTTAACTTGCAAAGTCATTCAAGTAACATAAATGTTCATATCTAAAAATGTTCAAATAATATAAATGATCAATTGCAAAAAATCGTTCAAATGGAATGAATTCTATTTTTTTAACCCGTTCGAATAACATAAATGTTCACATTTGAAAAATCGTTCAAATAACATAAATGTTCATATTAAAAAATTGTTTAAATAACATAAATTTTCAAATTTAAAAATCGTCCAAATAAGATAAATGTTCAAATTTAAAAATTGTTCAAATAAGATAAATGTTCATATTTAAAAATGTTCAAATGGCATAAATATTCATATTTGAAAAAATGTTCCAATGACATAGTGCTTAACTTCAGTAAAACTTCAAAGGCAACATTAGATAGTAATATGGTTCCTACAACATGACATATGCAGTAGAAAAGCATGAGCCTCTAATAGCAGAAAAAGAAGTAAAAAAGGTTGGAAGAAATAGCCTAGCCTAATTAAGAAAGGAACATAATTGTGTGTGGATGCATAGCGTGTTTTCGGCAATGACCAAAGTCGAGTATGTGAGGAATAATTTGGCATAGGTCGGAATATGAGCAACTATTATTGTCTATTATGTTTACTTCCTTCAGCTCTGGTTTTGTGGATAGATCTAGAAAGCGAACATGATAGATCTTACACGCTTAACAAGTTGATTCTACTACCAACGCGTGCAACACGATCTATACGAGATAATTTGTTGGGCAACGAACAAAACAAACATTTTGTATGTTAAATCATAGTGTATATCAACACAAAATGATTTTTCCTAGTATTTTCTAAAAGGAGCATTTAGGTTATTTGAAGTTCAAAAATATATATTGATTTTTTATAAATTTTCCAAAAAAAAGTTTGAATTGTTTTTGAATTCAAATTGAGGTTCAAAAGAAGAAGGGGTATCCTATAATCGCAGCTGTTCGTCGTTATGAAGATCCAGCGGCCCTGCCCTGTATTGTTCTTCTCCCTCTCACCGATCGTGGGGTCTGGGCCCACCTGTCAGCCGTCTTCTCTGCCGGACCGGAGTCCGCGTCGAGCACGTTTCGGCCACCACTAAAATTTCCAAATCCCGATCGAATTCGTTGCCCCCTCTCCAAGATTTCTTCGCCAATTATATACACCACACCGCCGCTGAAAACCCTAGCTTGCTCGCCCAAGAAATCGCCGCCGTTCTGCTCGGAATCGAGAGCGCATCGCCGCCGCCGTTCGCCACCGATACTCGTTTGCTTTCCCGTGCACCAAAACGAGCAGATGGAGACTGCACCGCTGCAGATGCTCAAGAGCTTCTGGAACTCCCAGGTCATGGATGAGGAGCAGAGGATGATCAACTATGTATGCGCCTCCTTCCCGCCCCCCTACCTGTGATTTGCTCTTCGCTTTCCTGTTTTTCGTGTGCGACGACACTGGTAGTTGTAAACTTGTAATTGCTTTGGTTCGGTGCGATCGAGGCGATTAATTACCTCGTGAACCTGCACGTAGGAGATCTAGTTTAAAAAAAATCGGTACGATTGCATCGCTGATGGTTAATCTTAGTAGATTCGTTTCGTTACTTTCTCTATTTATTTTCTTCAAATTGGCGCCTTAAAACAATGTGCTAGAGGAATTTCTCGCAACCAGTTTTGCAATTGCTGTTGCGTAGTAAATAAGTTTCCAGATAACAAGGAATCGGAAATTCTACTAGTTTTTCTCTCCTCATCTACTGCATGTAGAAGTTCTGTGGTTAAGCAACAAGAAATAGTTGATGAAAATCTAGTGCCTAGAATTTTCAGTTTCTCTGCAAGCCTATTTACAGGAAATATTCGTTATGCGTGCAAAGAAAAGGGATTATCAGCCGAAATACCTGGTCTCCGTCATTTGATATCTTGTCTGCTGTTTTTCCTTGTAAGCTGTTGAGCTAGGCCAGCTGGTAAATTAGTATTCTTGTTCTTTGTCCTCTGTTGGCATTAGAATTCGACTACTGGGTTATGCTCGAGTTTGGTTTTACGTATGCTTCATTTAGGGCTATCTTGAACTGATACACGTGTTGTGTTTGATTTGATGTCGATGGCAAAAATGACGATCCTCTGAGGAAGCATTTCAAATGCTGTGCATGGATTGACGAGTCAAATATCTCTGTGTTAGTTCATTCATAGTTGACTGCCATTTATTTGATTTTTTACCCAAAATTCGGCAACCAACGGTAGTGGAGCGTCAAACACTAGTTACATGGCCAAATCTCAGTCAATAAATATTCTATGCTTTGAGTAATCTTCTCTCATGTTTCATGAACACGCATGCTAATTATACTTTTTTTTGTTGCTCTTGATTTACAGAGAGTGCTAAAGGCTGCGGGGCTGTTTGCTGGATCAATCGTTCTGATGCAAACCTTTGGTCACATCATGGCACCATAATTTTGGCTTTAAACTAGTGGTTCCATGCCGATTAACATTGTATGCCTTGTCACCAGGCTTGTGGAATATTTGTAGTCAGACTTGTGCGGTATAAGTGAAGAATTTCTAGGTAGCCGTTTTCTGCACTTGCTTGTCTTTATAAATTCAGATGCAGTTAGCCTTTAGGTCACCACAAGTCTACGATTATGTCAAAATTTATACTGTAATATATATTTTTGGATGGAACATTTCTTTTCAATTGTACTCTGATTTCTGTTCCCCCACTCTTCGCTTGGAAGACAGGATTTCGTGGCTAAAGAGTGGCCTCTGATTTTAGGCTACAAATCAAAAATCATAGATATTCCTAGCATAACTCATTCACTGGATAATAGTTTGATGAGCCGTGATTTTTGTTAGCCCGATTCCAGAGGCGACCATGCAATGAACTCAGAAGCATTCATCTGGCAGCACTACGTGTATTCTGCTGTGCTATTTTGATGCTGCTGTGTGTTACACCGTGTGTCAGTCCGTGTGTGTAAAGCCTTGCTAGCTAGCAACCTTGGAAGTTGGAACCAACAGACTGGGGTCCTGATTATGGTGTTGCAGATAAGGTAGAAATGGTAACTTGCTACAGTTTTTTATTCCAAGGTGAAGAATCTCCAGTTTGCAGATGGTACTGGATGTGATGTTGGTAACTGATATTTGTGAGCGCGAAGAAGAAGATCCTGTCCTCTATGGACGAAGAATTGGTACATGTCTTCAGGCGAAGATTCAGTGAGCATTTGCAGAGTTGAAGCATTTCATAGTGTTCACACGGTTCCAGAAATGAAGCCAATATCAGTTCACCAGTTTTAAAATTATCTCTAGAGACACCATCAAAATACAAATTTATACATTTTGTTCATGGGGTCATTCATATTGGCAGTAAAACAATATCACCCAGCAGGCCGCACTTATCAACAGCGCCAACAACATGAATCCCTCGGTGCATCACATATGCAGTTTTACGTAGATGTAGTAGATTTTTCATATGAGAACAGGGTATCCAAATAACATGCTGCCAAATAACACTTGAAGATTCCTGATCATTACTTCTGCTACCATGAATTTGGCAAAGTTCTTTGCATACATCAACAAAAGAAAACTTGCAAGCACAAACTTCACGAAGTTCGTAGAAACTAAACTTATACTCCTCTGTCCCCTAATAGAATTTTAAAATCAGGCCGAACGTCTTAATAAATACCCCTCTGTCCCCTAATATAAGACATTTTGGCAAGCTATTTAGGGACAGAGGGAGTATATGATACAACAGAGCAAACTAGTTAGGTCTATAATGAACCACCAACCATCTGACTCTACATTCATCAGATATTGAGGGTCCCAAGTCAAAAGCAAATTAACACCGAGCAGTGGACAGGTGCGGAGAAGAAGCACACCAGCTTCAGCAGAGACCTGATGCACCTTGGCAACACGTCAGCAGCTGGCCACAGCCCAATGTGAAAACTAGCACCATAGCAGGAAGGCCACCAATCTGGCAAGTGGCTGGGTTGCAAATCATACTGAAACCTGAGCAATCTTATATTACCTGTACATTGGCCGATTCAGTAGCAATTCACGGAATCTCAGGCGGATCCTGCTTACCTCTTGATTCAATACTCCTAGATCATCTTATTCAGGTACGATGTCATGAAACTGAGGCCTATACACAAATGAACCATCCCTACCAAAGGTTAGATAGCACTCAAATAGAAATGACTAAGCTCTTGGGCAATGTTGGATTCAGCACAGATATCTACATAAATCATCTCACGCTAAGTTGCACAGCTTTCTCCCATCAACCTTCCCGACATATTGAGCACTGTCACAAAGTTGATAATGATATTGTACACATCATGACTGCTTCAAAAAAGATATACACAACCCTATCTCTTAGTATGCAAACGTGAGCTTTCACTGAATAGTTGGCTAAAACGCGACCAGTTTCACCAAGGATCTGAGAAGCACGTTATAGCATTTACATGTGTCGCCAAGATCTCAATAATCAAGAGAAAGTTAAACATTCACCACCCGACGCTTCAGCAAGCATGTAAGCACCATAATGTATCGACTTGTGCAACACTGGTGTCACTGCTGGTGTCTCTCATATGTTGGGAACAAGCAAAGAATACAAATGTTATGCTACCAAATAGCAGTCATAGCCTCTTGATAGTAACTCTTGCTACGATAATTTCCCATAAATAATACATGGAAAAATGAAAAAAAAAACATACGGCGAAACTTTACGCAGTTCACAGAGTTTGCATTGTACCTAATGCAGAAGCTGAGAAGCACACTAGACCCGCAGCACCAAGGTTTGTAAGGAAGCACCAACCAAATCGCTCTAGACTCATCAGATGAAACATTCATAAGTTATTTTTTACTCCCTCTGTTCCTTAATATAAAACGTCTTATATGAAGGAACAGAGGTCGTAAGAGACTATGGCCATCACAATGGGAATTCCCCAGCAACTTGCTCTGACTCTTAGTATAAAATGATAGCAGTGAGCATATTCCTTATAACTGCACAAATAAAATGGACTTATTATACTAGGTAACAGAACAGAGACTCTTCAATAAATAGTTGGCTAAAGTCAACCATTTCACCGAGCATATGCAGTGAGCACTGAAGCATGTCCATGTGTTTGCAGTACCACATAAATAAACAGAGGCAACATAGATTCTGAAGTCCAAGAAAACATAATTCTAAGCCAGATTAGATCAGCTAAATTCGACATAGTGGTAGTAAAGCATTCATCACTCAGCAATTCAACATCATCAACAAGCAGAGTATCTACCTCAGACTATTGCACACATGCGCAATACTGGCTTCAATGTAGATGCAGTAGAATTTGAATACTTCTTATATATCTGAAACCAAGCAGAGAATTGACATTTTTGCTGCAAATAACAGTCACAACTTTCCTGAACCGAAGTCTTGCAGCCATCAATTCAGCAAAGTAATTTTCAAACATAATTCATACATCAATAAAAGAGTAGTTGTGGGCACAAACTTCATCCAGTTCATCGAGACACTTGATCAAGAACACTAGAGCAACAAGGACTAAACACCTCTCTCCAGCCATCAGATGAAAGACAAAGCATTCAAATCACCCCCGCAGCGCTGAAAAGAAGCTATGTTGAACAAGGCTTTGCTTGATCCTATGTGTACCTGTCAAGCTGATACTTGCATCCAACTGCGAACTTGCAAGCAATTTCCCCTCAGTGTCAACGAGAAACAGCATTTGTTCAACATTGCAGAGGACAAACACATCCCCCTCCTCATGTAGAACATTCACATCCCGACTCTCATACTCCTTGATCTCTGCCATCGGCAATTTGACATGGTATTTATGGGACCAGACCTCGCTATCATAGTCCTGCATCACCAAGATATCAACAGTTGTCATGCTATAATCACAGCTGTAGATGCCGAGCGTGCCATCCACCTCATACAGGGATGAGGTGCTTGTCTGAGCAGCAGGACAGCGCATCATACGGAACAACTCGGTTGTGGTGTCGAACACCATTATCATCTTGCCACTTTGTTCCTTGTTCAGAGGGTACGGCCAACAAGTCCAATGCAGGTTACCACTGACCAGGACAGGCGCGTCTAAGAAGCTCACCAGCACCGATGGACACCCAATGCGCCTCGGCCGCAGCTGGTTGCAGCCCAATGCGAAAACGTAGCAGGGATCGTTTTCGCAGAACATCTCCTTGGCCCTCGTGTGTAGTAGCAGCCGGTACTCGTCGGTAGGAGGATGCCGGTACAGTCCCGCGACTTGGAAGTCATGAATCTCCGGGACTCGACCAATCTGACGCGTGGTTGGGTTACAGATGATTTCACGCCGGATATAAGGCGAGAACGTAGAAATGGAGAGGAGGAGGAGACCGTCGCAGGACGCCGCCACGCTGATGGAAGTAGAGTCGTTAATCCGGGCGACGGGCTCGAGTCGGAACTTGCCGGCGGCGGCCCGGTGGTGGAAGGCGCGGAGGTCGCCCCATGTGTTGAGGTATTTGCTGAGGAGGACGAGGGGGAGGGAGGGCTGGTGGCGGTGGTGTGCCAGGAGGATGTCGCGGGTGGAGGCGAGGCGGCGCCAGGCGCGGCAGACAGCGCGGCAGCGCACGAGGTCCTTGGGGGGCAGGCGCACGAGGATCTCCAAGCCGAAGATGTCCTCCGGGAGGCCGATGCATAGCGGATTCGGCCCCGCCATGTTCGCCGGCCGAATGATCAGCTCAGCCAGCGACGGTGGCCTGGGTGGGGAGGCGGGGCAAGCAGGGCGGCACCGGCGTGGGTGGGGAGAAGCTCGCCGGAAAGGAACCTAGAAATCTCTCTGGTTGGGTCTAGGGTGGAAACCGGCTGATGTGTGCTAACCCATTTTCCTTCACAAACCCAGTTCTTACTTTCAGTTTAGTACAAAAACAATTAGCTAACCCAAAACGGTTAAACCATGACAACGTTTTTTTTTTTTGAAATTACCATGACAACGTTTTAGCCCACCACCTTAGAGCATCTCAAGAAGATCCCGGATCTCATACCCAAAAACTCATATTGGCTCCGAAAACGTTTCCCGGTTGGTAATTTCTGGTATATGTTCTGCCCCGAATCCGCCCGGTGCCGGAAACCAGTTTTTCGTAGTTTTATCAAATTCATGATTTTGAATCTGCCCCAGAACCTGCCCGGCGTTAAAACCGGTTTTCGTGGTTTTATCAAATTCAAGATTTCGAACAACATAATTTTAATAAATCAGCAATACAAATTCAACATAATAATGTTTTAACATCATGCAATAGATAATCATCCAAATTACAACAGATGTTTAATTTCGAATAATTAAAACAATAATGAATGCTCTGAAATGGAACGGTTTAAATTACACGTGAATACAAAAAATATTAAATGAATAAAATGAGATTCTACTTCCCATACAATTGCAACTGGTGCTCAATAAGAATTACGGAGCTAGATGTATGTTGCCTTGTTCTCAATCTTCCGATAGGTCACAATAAATTGGTCCAGTCCGGGTTCTCAAATTTGAGGCTTCACACGACTGCGAATGTTGTCAGAGAAAAGCTCCAAGTTTAGACCCCTCACATTTTCATGATCATATTATGTAAAATCACACAAACCGTCATGATATCCGAGAGAGATTTCTTATCCACGAAATGAGAAGGACCGCGTACAATTGCAAACAGAGATTGCAACACACCAAATGTCTGACATGCTTCTTTGAGCTTTAGCATAGATGGACTGTTTCTTGCCATCCGGTTTTGAGATGGTCTCCACGAATGTTGACCAAGACGGATATATACCATCGGCAAGATAATACCCCATGGTATAATCATGTCCATTGACGGTGCAGTTGCAAGCCGGAGCATCTCCACTAGCAATCCGAGCAAAAATATGTGATCTCCGCAACACATTGATATCATTGAGAGAGCCTGACAAATCAAAACAGTAATGCTAAATTCACAAATCCTCCGATGTCACGGCATCATACACAATAGTAGGATCACGATGTTGATAGGTGAACTGTCCGTGCCAAGCTGCTGGACAGTTCTTCCACCTCCAATGAATGTGGCCATCCTCGTGCTTCATTCATCGCCATCAACTTATTTGTGACCTCCTCATTAGGACTTCAGAAGTTATGGGCCCCCAAAACACGGATCAAAATGTTGGCAAACACCTGCACACATTTGAGCGTGGTATCTTCGCTAGTGCGAAGATATTCATCGGTGTACAACAGGAACGTCATATGCTATCACTCTCATTGCCGCCGATATCTTTTGATATGAATTAAACCCAAGCAAAACGACGACATTCTCCGTTGAACAAAGTGATGAGAGTTTTGCTCGCCAACTTCAACAATGCGAACAAATAGAGATCTACGCATTCGATAACGCCTACGGAAGAGGTGAGCCGGATAGGTCGGTACCTCGGCGAAGTAATCCTTCATTAGCAACGAATTGCCGAGAGCTCGGTTCCACGGAGTGCAAAGACACCCAATCTTCGATCCTCGCCCCTTCCTCTTGTTTTCGTCACTAGTACAGAAAAGCTATTCTGTGGCGCACCATTTTGCTATTCTGTGGCGCATGGGTGGTGCGCCACAGAATAGTCGCCACTAAATAAGCTATTCTGTGGCGCACCACCCATGCGCCACAGAATAGTGGCTATTCTGTGGCGCACCGAGCCTGGTGCGCCACAGAATAACTATTCTGTATTCTGTGGCGCACCCGTGTAACCATGCGCCACAGAATAGTCCTGGGTGCGCCACAGAATTACTGCGCAGTACTGTACCCGTATATTCATACAAATACCAGTATAATACCAGTATAATACCAGAATACATGTATATTTCATATTTACACAGATATAACAGAAACAGAGATATATTTTCACAGATATATCAAAACAAACACATTACTAATATATGTCATCACAAGTTGATACAAAAGTGCGGAAGTTTTACACAATTGTTGAGATATACAAAAGTTCATCGAATCGTTGCCCACGTTACAAAATGAAGTGTTCACCGCCTACACTAGGATCGAATAGATTACATCTCGGCGTTGACGGTGAGCAATAGCGGGAACACGACGATCTCATGTAGCCTTCTTCGCGAGCGCTACGAGCGGAGCGGCGCCGGGAACGGTTTGCCGAGAGGCCCTTGAGTTTGTCTCCGCGTACCACTTCGTCATCTATCTGTACACAAGACAAAGATGAAAGTGTTAGTCAAATAAAAGCAAGAATTCTGATTAAAGAGAATACAAAACTATAAATAAGACTAGAGCTAGGTAATTAAAGTAACATAACTAAAAGTATATCGCATCGTCTGAAAAACTAGAGGTAGCCAAAGACAAAACAAGATTCAAAAAAGTTAATGCCTCATATATACGTAGAATATTATCGAGAACACACAAGGAATCCTGATAACCTTGTGGAACCAAGTAGAAGGCACACAGGTCTCACTCACGTCGCCCCTGAATCACATATATAGTGTCACAACGTTTTAATCATCGGCATTCTAGAGGATACAAAACTATAAACAAGAATGAATTGGAACATAATTAAAATAAGATTCAAAAGACTAGATTTAGTCAAAGACAAAACAAGATTGAAAAAAATTAATGCCTCATACTTAGAAGTGGCACACATAGGTTACAGGGACGGGGTGAGTGAGCCAAGTAGGATGCACGAGATGTGTCTTCTCGTGCATATCAACTTACCACAAAAAGATCAAATCGAGAAAAACCCGTATGATGGATCCTTCTTCCTGATTCGCTCCGGAAACGGATAAATGCCGTCTTTCGTCATCCACGTCCTCCTGTCATTCTGCTTATCTAGGCGTTCTTCGATCTCCCACTTAGACAACGCTGAAAATCGGTTGGGATATATATTTGATTAATGCATGATATAACTAGAGTATGATTTATTCATCTAATATAGAAAAGAAAGAAGCAAGGTTTCTACCTCTGGCGTTGTGTAAGGACCCCCCTGCTGTCTTGACATCTTCCAGGATGATTTTCGATAACTGTAACTGGATGCGATGGAAGTCTGCTCTAAGGTCATCATCGGTGAGATCCTCATCATATGTGGCCCATTCTTGGAGACGATATGGCAAATTCGTTATCACTGCATCCCGGACATACGATTTCATGTGTAAGAGGACGTAGAAGGCATCCACGTTGCCAGACTTTTGCTTGAGGCAATGAAACCCAGTCCCATGGTGAAACTTGTGTGTGTTGTCAATTACATGTTTCCCTTTCTTCTCGAAGGAACCTCCGTTTTTGGCGTAGCCCTCGAGAGCCTCATTGAGAACACCCTTAATTCTAGTGTAGTCTTTCGGCGTCGTCCCTGAGTCTAAATATGTGGCAGTTGACCACTTCGGGTGCACGGCGATGAGTACTGAGTACTTGTCACTGCTCAACACAATTGAAATGGAATATTGGAAAGGATCAACACAACAGAAGAAATCTATAAGAAAGCATAAGATACGACAGCGGCGACTAGATGCGGACTTACTTGAAAAAGAAAGGCAGAAGAAGGCTGGTCTTTGTGCTCATGTTCAGCATGATTCTCTGGAGGTACTCCGTGGCCCTGGCCCGTGTCGGTGATCCTTCCTCCAGCTGGCTGTCCCGCATGTAGTAGGGATCCACTACCTTGATGTACGGGGTTTGTTCTCTCCTGATCATCATCGCCTGGCTGAGCGCGTATAGGCGGACCAAGTTATAGTCCAGCCGTTTAAAGTGAAACAAGTTGAAGACGTCCTCGCACGATATGAAGAACAGATCCGCTGGAGATTCATCAACGAAGTCAACAAAGTCTGGCACCTTGACAGTGAACACCGGGTAGTTTGGATTCTCGTCTTTAAGAAGGTTGTCCTCTAGCTTCAAGATAGCAAGTTGCAAAGGGGCCATGCATCCATCTGCGAGGTGGAGCAGCTCCGAAGGCAGTATCGGTTGACCAGCTTCATGCAACCGGGACGACAAGTCACCCGCACGGGGTGGTATCATGGGATCACTCCGGACATACCCCGGGGTGCTACGTTTCGTCTTCGGAGCTGGCTTACTCCTCTTCCTGTGCTTCTTCTTCTTCTCTGCTGTATCTGCTGTATCTTCTGGAGGCAGTATTGGGTACTGTCTGGAGCCGAAGCTGATCACTGGGGCAGGCCCTTTTTTCCCTCCCTCAGTCCAAACCCTGACAGACTCACATATAGTTGTAAAGAGCGACATGAACGTCTTTGTCACCGCCTCTGAGATGAAACTTGGAATCATAATATTTTGCTCCATCGGTTCCTCGCCCCTTGTTCCAGAAACCCCAGCCTCGTCATTGTCGGCCATGTTTGCACTGCATTAAAAAGAGGCAAAAAGTTAGTATAACAAATTTAAGATAAAAAAATCACCTAACTAATAAGTACTAAGATACCCCGGCCCATGCACTAGTCGCAATACCCCATATGTCATATTTTTAGCAAAGTCATGCCAAATTTCACGAAAAAATCCGGCATGACCTTTGCTAAAAAAGGGACATATGGAGTACCCGAAATTGCCGGAACGGAAGTTAATCGACGTTCCGACAATCTCAAGGGCCTCTCGGGGTACCTGCAAGCATTTCCAACAAAAAAAAAAACACATCTACGGCCGGCACCTCCGGCCGGCATCTCAACGACACGATGGTCGGAGCACAAGCACAATACCCCATATGTCCTATTTTTAGCAAAGTCATGCCAAATTTCACGAAAAAATCCGGCATGACCTTTGCTAAAAAAGGGACATATGGAGTACCCGAAATTGCCGGAACGGAAGTTAATCGACGTTCCGGCAATCTCAAGGGCCTCTCGGGGTACCTGCAAACATTTCACAAATCATGTTGGCCGGCATTCCCGGCCAACAACATCACAACAACACATGCATCCCCGGTCAACAACATCACAAGAACATCCGCAAAATATAGGAGGGCACCACCTTGAGCAGCAGGAAGCAACGGGGGGGCCTACACACATACACAACACATAAGCATCTCCACAGTCACGATATTACTTAGCAATTGCAGAGAATAAAATAAAATAAATCAAATGTTGATATAAAATATGAGGGAGTATATATTAACACATTTTTTTAGTATTTCAAATGTTGATTGTTTCTTCTATAATTATGGTCAAAGATAGTCAAATGTGACTTTTAAAAAAACTAATACAAAGGATTGCAAAGGATTTTTTTATGAAAATAGGATAGCCCTAGAAAAATATTGCAAAGGATTTTGTTGGGAAGGGAATTGGATGCGGACCTCGTCGGCGGCGGTGGTGCGTGAGGTGGGGCGGGTTGGGGCGGGTCGGGGGCGTCGGCACGGACGAGGGAGGCGGCGGGGTCGCGGACGAGGGAGGCAGCGAGGTCGCGGACGAGGGAGACGGCTGGGTCGCGGACGAGGGAGGCGGCGGGGTCGCGGACGAGGGAGGCGGCGTCGGCGAGGGTGAACGGCGGCGGCGCGGGTTATGGGGAGAGGAAGAAGAGATCGAAGAAAGAAGAATGAGAACGAAGAAGAAAATGGCGGCGGCGCGGCCGGTTTTTGGATAAGGTACCTTATTCTGTGGCGCATCCCCCTAGCGGTGCGCCACAGAATTAGCTTATTCTGTGGCGCACCCGATAAGGGGTGCGCCACAGAATAGTTGGTTTTTTATTTAAATTTTCTGTTTTTACACACATGTTAATAAAAAAACAGTTAATAGTTGGTTTTTTATTTAAATTTTCTGTTTTTACACACATGTTAATAAAAAAAAGTTAATAGTTGTTTTTTTATTTAAATTTTCTGTTTTTACACACATGTTAATAAAAAAACAGTTAATAGTTGGTTTTTTATTTAAATTTTCTGTTTTTACACACATGTTAATAAAAAACAGTTAATACAAATATTGAAACTGTGCCATATATATCAAATTACATAGACCATATGCTTGTCTCTCATACAAAACAAATTATATATAATACACAAAAAAGTTTTCGATCTTCGTCCCGGCCGGTTCCAAACTAGCATTTCTTCTTTCCCTTCTTGGCGGTTGAATAGCTTAGGCCGGTCACCTTGAGACTTCTTCGCGTGAACGGACAACCTTTGGTAGGTAGGGAGGTCTTCCTTTTTTCTTTAGAATTAGTAGTAGGCATGTCGAAGTAGTTGTCGAATTCCTCCTCGATCTTCGGATCGCCGTCCAGGTCCTCCTCATTGGCGTCTCCTTCCATTCCGATGATGCTCCTCTTGCCCCTCCTCACGACAACACGGTTAGGCTTTGACGGGTCGGTAATGAAGAAGCATTGATCGACTTGGCTAGCGAGTACCCATGGCTCATTTTTCGCGGAGGCTTTCTTCGAGTTGGCTTCGGGTATAACCATGGTGGTGAAATACCGGCCTTCTTTTTCGACGTTCTTGGCCCATCTCACACGGAACATTGGCACCGACTCTCCACAGTAGTTGAGCTCCCATATCTCCTCTATCCTTCCGAAGTATCTTTGTTTGACGGTAGCCTCGTCATCGGCGTAGGATAGCATAGTTACTCCTGAGTTTTGATATTCGCTACTCCTGTCCTTTTCCTCGGTGCAGAATCTGTAACCATTGATGTCGTACGTCTGATAGGTCTTCACGTTCTGCGCGGGGCCCTGTGATATGGAGAATATGAGTTTTTCATCTTCCGTACTTGGCTTTCTGACCCGTGATTCGGACAGTTGTTTTTCCCTGAACCAACGCGTGAAGCTGGAGTTGTGCTCTCTGGTTACGTCTCCGTTCTTCCTCGGCCGGCCCAGGTCGATGTAGTTCTTCTCGATTATGCTTCTGTGCTCTTCCACCCAAGGTTCGATCAATTCTAAGTGTTGTAGCGCGACCCGGTGAGCCCTATCGAAGTCGACGTGTCGACCATCAATCAAGACAGGGAGTGAGCGGTAGCCCTCACGGTGACCAAAACCAGCGAGCCTGCCGACGTGCGGCCTGGTGGCCAGACCAACATCCTCGTTCTCGGTGCTTAGATAACTCTGGCAGAAGGTGATGCACTCTTTGGTCAGAAAGCCCTTGGCCATGCTTGCGTCTGGACGGGCCCTGTTGCGAACGAATCCTTTGATGACACCGTTCTGCCTTTCGAACGGCATCATGTAGTGCAGGAACGTCGGACCGAGCTTCAGTATGTCATCAACGACGTGGAGAAGGAGATGCACGCAGATGTCAAAGAACGCGGGCGGGAAGTAAATCTCGAGCTCGCATAGTATCCCCACGATCTCATCCTGTATCTTCTGGAGCTGCCTCACGCCGATCGACTTACGGTTGATGACGTCAAAAAAGTTGCAAAGTGCAGACAGCGTATCACGGACGTGCTCGTCCATTATCCCTCGGATCGCAACGGGAATTATCTGCGTCATAAGCACATGACAATCGTGAGACTTCATCCCGCTGAACCTCTTCTTTGTTTCGTCCAGATATCTGCTTGTCTTCCCCGCGTAACCGTAAGGAAATTTGACTCCTAAGAGGCACTTGTAGAACTGCTTGAGCTCCTCCGGACTCATAGTGAAGCAGGTAGGTGGAAGCACAACCGCGCTCTTCTTCCTCCTTTTGCGGCGACCTTGAGTCCCTTCCGTCTGGTCATCATTATCATCATCATCATCACTATCGGGGCCGTGAATATCTTTCTTGATGCCAAGCCATTTCAGATCGTATCGTGCTTTCTTCCCATCCTTGGTCTTTTCCGGCATGTTTGAAAGAGTGCCAAGAACAGCCTCGGTAACATTCTTCGTAATGTGCATTACATCGAGGCTATGGGGCGTGTGGAGGACCTTCCAGTACTCCAAGTCATGGAAAGCACACCTCGCTTTCCATACACCCAGCAGCGGTTTTACCCTCGGTCGCTTCTTTCCCGGCGCAGGGCACTCCTCCCAATTTGTCAAAAGCTCATCAATTTCTATGCCGGTCCTCGGGATCGGTTTTGTTTCTCTTTCTTCTTGACCATCGAACAAATCCCCGCGTTTTCTCCACGGGTGGTCCATGCGAAGCCACCTTCGAGCCCCTGGGTACACGGTTTTCGAAGACCCTTGTATTCTTGGTAGCTGGATATGCGGGGTCTCATCCATGCACCTGATACATCCACAGAATCCGTGGCCCACCTGGGCCGATACAGACGACATTCCAGGATAGTCCTGCACCGTCGTGAGCAACGCGGCGCTCATATTGAAATATTCTTTAGTGTAGGCGTCCCACGTACGGACAGGCGTCTTCCATAACGTTTCTAACTCCTCTTTCAACAGCTCGAAATACAGATGTATGTCGACACCTGGTTGTTTCGGACCCTGAATAAGCATACTCATGTGTATGTACTTTGACTTCGTGCACAGCCACGGGGGAAGGTTGTAAGGCCATACAAACACGGGCCAGGTGCTATGTGTGCCATTGAAGAACGGATTCATTCCATCTGTGCACATACCCAGCCTGACGTTCCTTGCGTCGCGCCCAAAATCTTCGAAGGCGATGTCCAATGCTTGCCAATTGCTAGCGTCTGCAGGGTGTGTCAGGATGGTGCCCTTCTCCGGATCTTCTGCGGGCTTCTCCCTTTCCGCGTGCCATTGCATGAGCTTTGCTTCCTTAGGATCCACGAACCACCGCTGAAGACGGGGAGTGATAGGAAAGTACCATACCACTTTTCGAGGATTTTTCTTCTTTCCACTCTTGTACCGTCCGTGACCGCACACCGGACATTTGGTCAAGTCCTCGTAATCGCCCCGATAAATTACGCAATCATTGATGCAGGCGTGGTATCTCTCGTGCGGTAGGTCAAGAGGGCACAGGACTTTCTTGGCCTCCTCGATAGTAGTTGGTAATGTGTTACCCTCGGGGAGAATATCGTGCCAGAATTTCAGGTTCTGGTTGAAGCTCTTGTCGGTCCAACTGTTTCCCGACTTCATCTCCATAGCATTAAGCGTTACTTGCAAGCGCGTATCCTGAGGCCGGCACCCAGGATACAACGGAGTGATCCCGTCTATCCCCATTTGCGCTAGCTTGGCTTTCTCTCTGTCGTTGCTCGTCTGACTGAGAAGCAGTTCTTGAAAATGAGCATCCTGCAAGCCCAAACTTAGCGGGGTCTGCTCGTCTCCTTCGTCATGATGATCATGTCCGCCGGCATCTCCTTCGTCATCATGATGATCTTGTCCGTCACCGGCATCTCCTTCGTCATCATCTTGTCCGCCGCGGGCATCTCCTTCGTCATGATCATCTTGTCCGCCGCGGGCATCTCCTTCGTCATGACGATGATCTTGTTTGGCTTGTTCCGGCATGAAACCGTGCCTGAGCAGGTGCTCCTCCAATAATCCAGAATCAGGGTGTATCCACCTCTCATGTTTGCATTTTCGACACGGACATCTTATCTGCCTCCCGTTGGACCGAATCATGTCCGCCTTCGCTTGGTCCTTGTATGTTCTGATTTGACTGGAGCTCATCATTATGACCATGGTTGACTACGCGCTATACATAGAGAAGAAACGAGAGTACATAACTTAATTAGAGCCGCAACATGCATGCACACACAAACACACACAACACATCTCAGTCCGGCATCTCAACGACACGATGGTCGGAAGCACAAGCACAATTAATACCCCACATGTCCTATTTTTAGCAAAGTCATGCCAAATTTCACGAAAAAATCCGGCATGACCTTTGCTAAAAAAGGGACATATGGAGTACCCGAAGTTGCCGGAACGGAAGTTAATCGACGTTCCGGCAATCTCAAGGGTCTCTCAAGGTACCTCCAAACATTTCCAACAAGATGGTCAAAGCACAATAACCTTTCTCACCTTGTAGATTTGATCCAAAATAGAAGATGGGAGAAAGGAGACTATGTATGGAGGAGTCTATCAACCAAAATAAGTTTAACTAAAAAAAAAGGAGAAATATATGGTCAAAAATGGATGGGAAGGAGGAGCACCACGAGTTGGGAGGAGAGGAGGAAGAGAGGAGGAAGAAGAGGAAATGAGAAATGGGTAGGGGAAAGTGGGTGGAGATGGCCTTATAAAATATCTGGTACAGTTATTCTGTGGCGCACCCCTAACTGGTGCGCCACAGAATAAGCTTATTCTGTGGCGCACTGGGTCAGGTGCGCCACAGAATAGTTCCCCCCAATTATTTGTGGGGCCAGAGCACCTTATTCTGTGGCGCACCTGCATGGATGCGCCACAGAATAAACCTATTCTGTGGCGCACCTGACCCAGTGCGCCACAGAATAAGGTCAAAAGTGGCAGACCCGTGCGTTGGTGTGGGGCCCGCGCTTATTCTGTGGCGCATCCTTATAGCCGTGCGCCACAGAATAAGGCTATTCTGTGGCGCACCATGGCTGGTGCGCCACAGAAGCTTATTCTGTGGCGCACGGCTATAAGGTGCGCCACAGAATAAGCTTCCATAGAATTGGGTTTTCCTACTAGTGCGTTCTCTAATTCCTTGATGAGATGCAACAAGACCATATGCTCTACAACGTCGTAGAGATCACCTCCTCATTGTCGGACCACTCATCTGAGTTGGACGAAGAAGAAGAACTCCAGTTCATCTAAACAAATGAATATTGCCCAATTAAACTACAAATCGACCAATTCCTAAATCTACAACAACCGTAAATCGATGAAGAAACTTACCTTCTTCTCCACCGATGGCCCCAAATCGGATATGCGCTGCACAACCTCTCACAGACGACCGACCCCAAATCGGCTTCTCCAACTACCGCGAGAATGCGGGCCACAACATCGGTGCTCATACACGCCCGGAGCAGCCCCTCCCAGTCCCAACTACCCCTCCGGCAAGCTCTGCGATGGATCCATGGAGATGGCGGCGGCCACGGACGCACGGAAGGGATACGCCACCATGGGGCCAAAACACGGTGGAAACAAAGCGGCAGGAGGAGGCGAAGGTTTTACATGGTGCAGGGAAGCCAGGGGCGGTGGCAGTGCAGGCAGAAGGGAGGGGCTGGCTGAAAAGGTTTAGCTTCAGCTCTCTCGTGCCAAGAATTCTGGGAACACCAAAGATTCCGCAGAAACCGAAAATATGAAGAGCTTGGGGGAGGAAAAATATCTCGCCCTAGATTTGTATTTTCGAGGCGGCCATCTTAGTCGTATCTGGTAGGGTCGTTTGTTTGCTCTGGACCTAGAAAAAGCCTATTCGGGATCTCCTAGAAATGCTCTATGAGGTACAACATGTGCAACCGGTCCCTCCAAGTACCCCAAAACTCTCTCAATGTGTCCGCCTATTCCCATAGTCAGGCCATATATGGGCTGAGTATGAATATGAGTATAAGGATGTCCAAGTGTGTTCGGGCTGTCCGCCTGGCCCATTATGGACCATTTTTCACTTTCTTTCTTTTTCTTTCTTTCTTTTGTCCTTCTTATATTATTCTCTCTCATTTCCCATCACACAATTTTGAAGGGAAATACACATTTTTGAGTTGCAAAACAGAAAATTTAGGGACCAAATTTTCCTACCATAATTGTCGCTCCTCCTCCTCGTGAGGGCCCGCTAGAAGTTTTTACCAAGGTTAAGTGAGTAATTTCTCGTCGCAACCAAAAAAAATGAATGGAGAGACTGGTCAAAGACTCGAGGAGACAATTGACCTTCGTCTTCCGCTGAGACTCCTCCCCAAACTGCCCAACCCAGAACTTCCACTCACCCCGGCGTTTTGCCCTTGCCAGTTGCCAGTTGCCAGTTGCCACCATGGATGGATGAACTCATCTCCGAGAAACCAAAACCCCCTCACGCGTGCCACACCATTGGGAAGCTTCCCCGTTCCACAAGCATTCCATCGATCCAACTCTCACCCGTCGATGCGCATTGAGCTCCAGTCCCTGTTGAGCTCATCTGCTCCCCGCTCCAGGCTCACTGCTAGCACACCACGACAAAAACCTGTAGGGAAAACTATATGCAGTTCATAGAGTTTTCACTATACCTGACGCAGAAGCTGAGAAGCACACTAGGGACACAACACCGAGGTTTGTAAGGAAGCACCAACCAAATCGCTCTAGAGTCATCAGATGAAACATTCAGAATTTATTTGTCGATAGACTATGGCCATCAAAATGGGAATTCCCCAGCAACTTGCTCTGACTCTTAGTACAAAATGATAACAGCGAGCTTATTTCCCTATACCTAAGCAAATAGAATGGACTTATTATATTAGGTAACATAACAGAGACTCTTCAATGAATAATTGGCTGAAGTCAAGCATTTCACGGAGCATATGCAGTGAGCACTAAAGCATGTCCATGTGTTTGGAGTACCACACAAATAAATAGAGGCAACATAGATTCTAAAGTCGAAGAAGATATAACCTAAGCCAGACTAGATCAGCTAAATCGTCTAGCAGCAGCATAAAAAAAGTCTATAAAATTTGACATAGTGGCAGTAAGGAATTCATCACTCAGCAATTCAACAACATCAACAAGCTAAGTATCTACCTCAGAGTATTGCGCAATACTGGCTTTACTGTATATGTCACAGAATTTGCATATTTCTAATATATCTGAAACCAGGCAGATAATGGACATGTTGCTGACAAAAATAACAGTTCAAATTTTCCTGAACATAAGTCTTGCAACCATCAATTGAGCTAAGTAGTTTTCAAACATAATTAATGCATCAATAAACGAGTAGTTGCGGGCACAAACTTCATCCAGTTCAAGAACACTAGAAACAAGGACTAAACAAGTCTCTGCAGCAATCAGATGAAAGACCAAGCATTCAAATCACTCTGCAGCGCTGAAAAGAAGCTATGCTGAACAAGGCTTTGCTTGATCCTATATGTAGCTGTCAAGCTGATACCTCCATCCAACTGCGAACTTGCCAGCAATTTGCCCTCAGCTTCAACGAGAAACAGTGTTTTCTTAAATTTGTAGAGGACAAACACATCCCCCTCCTCTTGTACAACTACCACATCCCGAGCCTCGTGCTCCTTGAGCTCTGCCACCGGCAATTTGACATGGTATTTATGGGACCAGACCTCGCTATCATAGTCTTGCAACACCCAGATATCAACGGCCGTCATGCTATCATTACCGGTGTAGATGCCGAGACTGCCATCCACCTCATACATATATGTTGTGCTTGTCTGAACGACTGGACCGCGCATCAGATGAAACGACTCGGCTATGGTGTCCAACACTGTTATCATCTTGCCACTCTGATCCTTTTTCAGAGGGTACGGCCACCAACTCCAATGCAGGTTACCACTGACCATGACAGGTGCGTCGTAGAAGCCTGCCCGCTCCGGCGGAAACCCGATGTACCTCGGTGGCAGCTGGTTGCCTCCCAATGCGAAAACATAGCAGGGTTCTTTCTCGTAGAACTTCTCCTTGGCCCGCATGTGCAGTACAGCCAGTACTCGCCGGTAGGAGGATGCCGGTACAGCCCGGAGACTCTGAAGTCATATATCTCCGGGACATGACCAATCTGGCGCGTGGTTGGGTTACAGATGAAGTCGCGCTGGATATAAGGCGAGGGGAACGTGCAACCCGAGAGAAGGAGAAGGCCGTCGCAGGACGCCTCCACCCTAATTTCAGTAGAGTCGTTAATCCGGGCGATGGGCAGGAGCCGGGCCTCGCCGGCGGCGGCGGCGGCCCGGTGGTCGAAGGCGCGGAGATCGCCCCACGTGCTGCCGCGTTTGAAAAGGACGACGAGGGGGAGGGATGGCTGGTGGCGGTGGTGTGCCAGGAGGATGTCGCGGGTGGAGGCGAGGCGGCGCCAGGCGCGGCAGATGGCGCGGCAGCGCACGATGTCGTTGGGAGGCAGGCGCACGAGGATCTTGAAGCCGAAGATCTCCTCCGGGAGGCCGATGCAGAGCGGGTTCGGTTCTATTCTTTGGAGCGCCGCCATGGTCACCGGCCGAATGCTCAGCGATTATTTCTCGGGCAGAAGAGGAATGAAGGTGGAGGTGACGGCGGACGGTGGACTTTGTTTTGTGGATCCTGAGGTGGGATTAGATCAAGGCAAACAGCCACAGCCGGCTACCGCGCGCGGAAGCGGCACGGGAGTACAAGATGAGGCGCGGGAGGTCAGGGAAGCACATGGAAAGCCCAGCCGGCGACGCCGACGGCCACCGTACGGCCGCACCGGTCACCCTGCGCGGAGCTAGGGTTTGACGCGGGGTGCGTGCGGAGGGGCGTAGATCACTACAGCGGCGGGGAATCGGCGGTGGAGACCGAGACGAACTCGTGCCGGTGAGCGGAAGCACCAGGAGGTGGCAGAGGCGGCCGGAATCAGTGGAGGCGGCGGCGTTGCAGTTATGGTGTGGAGCAGAGTTTCACAGGGTATCGGGAGAGATGAGTTACACAAGACTTGAAAAATGTTGGTTTTCCGTGAAACCTGGCGTGTGCACATAGAATACCGAGATGTTCAGGTCAAATTTTCTGGAATTTCAAAATATTTGTTTAGTGTGACATGAGCATATGCTCCTATGTGCCAAAGCGAATTTCAGATGACAATTTAGAGTTTTTCACTAAAAATTGAGAAAATTTAATTGTTGTGTTTTATAGTTGCTTGTTGTTGATGGCAACTTCATGTGCTATAAATTTTCCCCAGTAGTTTTCCCTTTTGTTGTATCCCTATCTTCATCACCGCTACTTATACAGGATGCAAATTGGCTGAGATACAATCAATCATATCTGTCAAACACACTCAATTAAATGATCTATATCGCTCCAATGTTGAGCTCAACTCAACACAATTTTCAAGTCCAGTGACACAACATGTTAGTTCGATTCATCTAATCTATATAAAAAAAAAGAGTGTACGTGAGGGATACATGAGCCTCGTCTTGGCCCTCCTCTTACCTATTACTTCTCGCCTTAAAAATCTCTCTCGCCACAATCCACATGGCGCGCTACCCCCTCGCACAACTTGGCCGACCTTCACGTCGGCCGAGATCCATCATCCTCGGGCACATCCATCGACTGAGGTGTGCTAGCGCCCACGTGGACTTGTGTTGGCTGTCATCTTTGCTAATTGTCGGGACAACGAAAAATGAAAATGAAAATGATGTTGATAACTAAAGATAAATTTTGGGTAAGCTGTTGGAGATGCTCTTAGGAGACGGCGATGATCGCTTGAGATATGGAGAGGAAGAGGACAAAATAGGAGAGAGAGAGCGGGTCGAGCGGAGGCGACTCACTTATTTGTGGGCCAGTCCGGACACGAGAGGACATAGAACGGACACCAAACACTGTCCGCTCACCATAAATCAAGATCAAACTTGGGCCAGAAATGGGGCGAAACGGACGTGTCCACGGATAAATGTCTGTTTGGTGTGGCCCGATTGGAATGTGTCCATTGTCCGTGCGGACACAAACAGACAACCCATGTCCGTTTGGGGGGGGGGGGGGAGGGGCGGATGTTGGAGATTGAAAGTGCATGTGTTACCCCATGTGTGGTTTTGGTAATTAATGACAATTCTTATGGACTAATGTTTGCATTGAGATATTCTTGTAGATCTTGTCTATAGGAAAAGATAGGAATTCATGTGTTGGACTCTAGAAGATTACATGATGACCAAGGTTCTATCCAAGGGTTTATATGAAGAATGGTCATGTGAAGAGTTGAGCTTATCGCAAGCATGGCTTGGAAAAGAAGATTGAGTGAACTTTCATGTTATCTCCAAGCCATCTTATATATCAAGATAAGAAGATGAATTGCAAGTGGACTCATGAAGACGGAGCTTTGCAAGGCTCTCCCATCATGGTGTATGGGGGAGTATTTGGAGAAGTGTTCATCAAGCATGTGCTAGCAAGCACAATCAAGAAATGTGTTCCAACTTGAGAGAGTCAAGATCGTCATCATCGAGCTCAAGTGGAACGCGCAAGGCAAATGTATGATTTTGATAGGTTTTCTATTTTACCAGTCTCATGGTGTTAGTGGGATACCGGGTTATAGGATAGACGGCGTACTATCAAGAGGGTCTCTCAAGTGAGTAAGTTGATCGCATCTTTATGGAGAGCTCAAACCTTTGCATATTTGGCATATCATATTTCTTGGTTCTTATTTGACTTTTATCCATGTGAGGACTTAGACCTTGTGTTCATCTTCATACCAACCTCTAATGCATCAAAAATGGATTTCATATGTATATCTTATTGCGGTTTTATGTTCGAGGTTTTACCGGTTTGTCTTTTCTAAGAGAGGTCAAACTCTCTACTTGTGGTTTCCTCCTCACATGATGGACTATGATGTGTATATGCATAATCTTGTAGAGCTTGTGAGTATCTTCTAACAAGCCCAAGATCATAGAAAACGGAGACCGGATGAGAAACATATTGCGGTTCTGGTTTGGAGGTTTTATCGGTTGTTCTTTTATCGAGAGGTCTAACCTTTCCCCATTTGGTTTTATCCTCCATTGTTGGACTATGATTTTTCTCTTCATGATCTTGTAAAGCTCTTCATTGCGATTCCAACGAGCCCAAGAACATCGAAAATGGAGTCCGGATGATCAAGTTATGGGTGTTACATTTTCGGTTTCTGGGTAGCCAGCCCCAGGCCAGCCTAGGCCGGCTCCAGGCCGGCCGGCTCTGCTGGGTGGCCAGCCCCCATGCCAGCCTAGGACGGCTCCCAGGCCGGCCGGCTCTGCTGGGTGGCCAGCCCCCAGGCCGGCCAGGCTGGCTCCCAGGCTGGCCTCCCTGCACCTCTTCAAACGGGCAGATTTTCGGGCACCTATTTAAGGGCCCTTCTTCCCCAAAGTGACTAGAGCTTCTAAGCACGAAATTGCCCCCCATTGTTGACCTCTTGAAGCTTTGATTTCTCTCTATTCTTCCATGATTCTTGCCTCAAATTAGAGGAAAAAGAGAGAGGAGATCTAGATCTACATTTCCACCTATCCATCTTTCCTCTAAGTGAGGGGAACCCTTTGGATCTAGATCGTGGAGTTCCATTTGTTGAGTTCTTCTTTGTTCTTCATCTCTTCTCCCCCCATAAGCATTAGTTGCTTTTGGTGGGATTTGAGAGTGAAGGATTTGAACACTTGTGATCTTGCCATTGCTTTGTTGCATCGGTTTGTGCTCTCACGAGGATTCATGGAAGTTGAAAGTTTGTGAGCTTGTTACTCTTGGGTCATTGGACCCTAGACGCCATTGTGGTGGTTGAGACCTTTTGTGGTCACTTGTAGCCGCTCGGGAGCCCCCAATCCAATTGTGGGTTGTGCCTCGGGTTGTTGTTGAAAGGCTCCGGATTCCGCCTCGAAGGATTCCGATAGTTGAAGGTGAACCAATCCTTTGTGGTGCGGTTCATCGGAGAAGAAGGTGAAGCCTTTGTGGCTGTTAAACCATTGTGTTGGTTCACACCTCTCCAACGAGACGTACTCCCCTAAAAAGGAGGAATTCGGGAATACATACTCGTCTCCGCGTGCCTCGGTTATTTCTATACCCGAACTTTTTACTTATGCACTTTACATTGTGATAGCCTTCGTGCTTGAAATATTCTTTTGCTATCACTTTGTTGCTTGTCTTGCTTAGCATAAGTTGTTGGTGCACATAGGTGAGTCTAGTATATTTAGGTTGTTGGCTTGTTAATTTAAACACCTAGTTTAATTCCGCAATTATCAAGTCTAAACCGGAAAAGTTTTAATTCGCCTATTGATACGTGCATTTTATATCATCATTTATACAACTTTTAGTATCATATTAGAATGTTATTTGCATTGTTATATCATTGTTTTTGCATGTTTTAGATGATTTATGGGACTTTCATACAAAGTCCCTATTTTTGGTATTTAATTTCTGGGAGGCAGAAAACCTCCTTTTTCTTGTTTTTAATGTTTCAGGAGCTACAGGAACCAAATAATAAAAGGGAAAATACACAGCTGGTTTTTCATCGAGAAAGGCAGAGGGAAGAAGACCGAAGAGAGGAGAGCCACGAGGCCCAAAAGGGGTGGGCCCACGCGGCCCAAGTACCTGGCCGCGTGGGACCCACTAAGTGGGGCCTCGGGCACCTCCTCGCCTGGGGCTTTTTATCGACGCCTTCGTCCTCCCCGAAAAGTTACGCCCTAATTTTTCCAAGTCCATCCGAGGCCGCGGCGGCGGCGAAACTCCTGATTCCCTCCGAGGGGGATCAGATCCTGCTGCTCCGGAGCTCCGGAGAAGGGGGAAATCATCGTCATCGTCATCACCTCTCCTCCTTGGCGTGGGAGGAGGCCTCTACACATCACCATCACCATCACCAAGACCAGCACCATCTCCATCATCATCTCCGTGATCCACTCCGTTCCCCTCGTAGTTTGAGAGTTGCTATACCCTAGATACTTGTCTTGTGCTACTATTCATGTTTGTGATTGAGTACTTGTCATTATTTGGTGGTGAAGTTATATTTTCAGATTGTGTTGTACCACTTATGCCACTGAATATTATCATGTTTGCACGTTGTGAGTAGTTCCCATATGTTCCTGAGGGCATAGGATGAATTGGCAATGATTTATATATAACATGTGTTGGTATTTTGTCAAGAGTTTATCTTTTATGTGATTCTATGATGGTGTTGTGCGAACGTCGACTGCACAACACTTCACCTATATGGGCTCATAGGAGAACACCGTAGTATAATGAATTGAGGGAGACTTGGGAGGACATGTAAACCTGGGACCGAATCATGAAGTTATATTATGAGGGTATTAGTATCGGGGACCTTAGAGTGTAATGCTATGGTGGGACTTTATGTCTTAATAATTCTTGTGCAGTCATTTACTTGGCCACATGATCCATCATAAGGGGTTGTAGTTTATTTATTTAGCTATACCTAATAATGGCTCCGTCCAAAGAAGATTAAAACTTGACAAGATATTCAACGTGTTGTTTAATAAATCTCTATGCCTAGCAATATCCATGCCGCCCTCGGGAACGTTTTCCACATATAAGTTACACATCACTTGAGCTTGTCCTCTTGCACATAAGAGGATTGGGCTTTCTCTCTTTGAGAGCTTTGACTTGCTACTGTTTATTTCTGCATTGCAACTATACAACCAAAAATACCAAAAACACTTGCATCTTTTATTGTTTTATTTATCAATCTTGCTAACCAATACCTTCAGCTCCTCGTGGGTTCGACAACCTTTTCTAATTGAAAGGTACTACAATTGATCTCCTGCACTTGGGAGTCATCAAGACACTTTTCTGGCGCCGTTGCCGGGGAGCGTAGCGCTATTGGTAAGAAGTTTGGTAAGGAAACTTGAAAGCTGAATTTTATTTACTGCTCTATCTCATTGTTACTATGGCATTTGTGAATCGTTCCTCGCTGCATCTTGCTCTATATGACAGTGCTTATGCCACTACTCCTAAAGTGGTTGAAACTACTGTGTCTGAGATACCTAAAGTGGGATTTAAAATTCCCGTTGGTCATGTTAAAAGAGTTATGAAAAATCCATTTACAGGTGATGGAACTAAGTCTGCACGTGAACACATGGAGTTTATTGAAGATATATGTGATTTATTTAGACTTCCTGGTATTTCTGAAGATCAGGTAAAAAGGAAGTTATTATATTTGTCTTTATCTGGTAATGCTCGTGATTGGTACAGGTCTCTTGATGAAGAGGTTGCTATTGAATGGAATATCTTGAGGAAGGTTTTCTTTCTTAAATATTTTACTCCTAAAGAAGCTTATGAGAACCGCTGCTATATATTTAATTTCTGGCCACATCTGGGAGAGAGTATTACTCAAGCTTGGGGGAGGTTAAAGGAACTCCTTCGCAAGAATCCTTGTCATGATCTTACAAGGAAACTTATATTGATAAACTTTTATGTGAGGCTACCGTCGAAGCACAAGGAAATTCTGGATAATTCATCTGGTGGAAGTTTTACTAATAATACTGAAGAAGAAGCATGGAATTTATTGGAGACTATTTCTGAAAATACTAGTCATTGGGATCTTGATAAAGGTAATGAGCCTATTTTGATTATGGATATTCATGTGTAGAGAACTTCTCTACTTCTATGTTGTTTAAAAATCTGAGTGATACTTTTAATCTTGATCCTTATGTTATAATTGAGATAGCTAAAGGTTTTGCTGAGCATATCTGTGTTCCTCAAAGTGGTTTTGAAGTTTATGTTGAACCTGTTAAACAATCTATTGTTGTTCCTAAAGTTATTAAACAGGCAGAACCAGTGTCATCTGTGACAATTGAAGAGTATGTTGAACCACCTCCATATCCAAACCAAATTAAGGAGAATTTACTTATTGCTGTTACTAACAAGAGTAAAAGAAGATGTTCTCAGCCTTATGAACAGGTGGAAGTCAACAGTCAAATTTCAATTATCAAACAATTAAATGAAGAAGACCCTGTTGATGTTTATTTATGTGAAGATGCTACTAAGGTCATCAAAGGTAATTCGGCCAAAGTTGGTAAACCTGTTATATCATGCTCTATTGGGACTTCAAGTTATCATGGTCTATGTGATATTGGAGCAAGTATTAGTGTCATTCCATATTCTCTTTATCTTGAAATCAAGCCTGATATTGATCCTATCATTATGGAAGAGACAGGTATGACAATTCAACTTGCTAATAAAGATTATATTAGTCCATTTGGAATTGTTAGAGATGTTGAAGTATTGGTTGGCAAAATAAAATATCCTGCTGATTTTATTGTGCTTGGTTGTCCTCAAGATTCTTTTTGTCCTATCATTTTTGGTAGACCTTTCTTAAACACTGTTGGTGCTGAAATTAATTTGCCTAAAGAGAAAGTGTTTATTAAATGTGCTGGTGAAAAACTTGAGTTCAATTTTTCCAAATTTGCTGATAAACATGTTGTGAAAGAGCCAATTTCTGAAGATATAATTGAAACTCTTGCACATATAGCTGTAGCTTCAACAGATGTTGTAGAACGTTATATGCTTAATCAAGATGAACCATTTAATGATGAGGAAAAGGATGCTTTAGAACAAATATTATGGCAACAACCACCACAATTACAATTGCATATCCCACCTGATAATTTAGGAGTGCTACCACCACCTAAAGGGGATCCTAGCTTTGAATTAAAACCTTTGCCTACAAATCTGAAATATGCATATTTGGATGAGAAGAGCATATATCCTGTCATTATTAGTGCTAACCTTTCAGCTGAAGAAGAAGAGAAATTACTTGATGTGCTTAAAGCTCACCGACCAGCCATTGGATACTCTCTTGATGATCTTAAAGGTATAAGCCCAGCTCTATGTATGCATAAAATTAATTTGGAAGAGGATGCAAAACCTGTTGTTGATTATCAACGCCGTCTCCATCCAAAAATGAAGGAAGTGGTAAGGAAAGAGGTAATAAGACTTATTGAAGCTGGTATCATTTATCCCATAGCTGATAGTAAGTGGGTTAGTCCTGTTCATTGTGTTCCTAAAAAGGGTGGAATGACTGTTGTTCCAAATGATGAGGATGAACTTGTGGCTCAACGTACTGTTGTTGGTTATAGGATGTGTATTGATTTCAGGAAGTTAAATAAAGCAACTCGTAAAGATCATTACCCATTGCCATTTATTGATCAAATGTTAGAAAGGTTATCTAAACACTCTCACTTTTGTTATTTAGATGGTTATTCAGGTTTCTCACAAATTCCAGTCCATAAGGATGATCAAGAAAAGACCACTTTTACTTGCCCATATGGTACATTTGCTTATAGGAGAATGCCATTCGGGTTATGTAATGCTCCTGCTACTTTTCAAAGATGCATGAATGCTATATTTGCTGATTATATTGAAAAGATAATGGAAGTCTTTATGGATGATTTTTCTGTGTATGGTACTTCCTTCGATAATTGCTTGTTCAACCTTAACAAAGTTTTGCAGCGTTGTGAAGACCAACACTTAGTTTTAAACTGGGAGAAGTGTCACTTCATGGTTACTGAAGGTATTGTTCTTGGGCATAAGATTTCTGGAAAAGGAATAGAAGTTGACCCAGCAAAGATAGAAGCTATTGAAAAGCTGCCATACCCAAGGGACATCAAAGGTATAAGAAGTTTTCTTGGGCATGCAGGTTTTTATCGTAGGTTTATTAAAGATTTCTCCAAAATATCAAAACCCTAACCAATCTTTTGCAAAAGGATGTTCCTTTCTCTTTTAATGATGATTGCATTGAGTCCTTTAATATTTTGAAGAATGCTTTAATAAGTGCTCCTATTATTCAACCTCCTGATTGGAAATTGCCTTTTGAAATTATGTGTGATGCTAGTGATTATGCAGTTGGGGCTGTTTTGGGCCAACGTGTTGATAAGAAACTGAATGTCATTTATTATGCTAGTAGAACACTTGATGCTGCTCAAAGGAATTATGCCACAACTGAAAAAGAATTTTTAGCAGTGCTATTTGCTTGTGACAAGTTTAGACCTTATATTACTGATTCGAAAGTCACATTGCATACTGATCATTCTGCCATTAAATACTTAATGCATAAGAAAGATGCTAAGCCTAGATTAATAAGATGGGTACTTCTATTGCAAGAATTTGATTTACACATTGTTGATAGAAAGGGGAAGATAATCAAGTAGCTGATCATCTTTCTAGAATGGAAAATATACCTGATGATCCTATTCCTATTAATGATAGCTTTGTTAATGAACAACTTGCAATTGTTAATGTTTCTAGTGCTAAAGTTGCATCACCATGGTTTGCCAACTATGCAAATTTTATTGTTGGTAAGGTTCTACCTCCACACTTCACTTTTCAACAAAGAAAGAAATTCTTTTATGATCTTAGACATTATTTTTGGGATGATCCTTTCCTTTATAAGAAAAGTGTGGATGGTATTATTAGACGTTGTGTACCTGAGCATGAACAACAGGCTATTATAAGAGATTGTCATGACAGTCCTTATGGAGGGCATCATGCAGGAGATCGTACAGGTGCAAAGGTATTACAATCTGGTTTCTATTGGCCTACTTTATTTAAGGATTGTGCTGAATATGTTAAATCTTGTGATAAATGTCAAAGAGTAGGAAATATTGGTAGGAGAAATGAAATGCCTATGAATTATTCTTTGCCACTTGAGCCATTTGATGTTTGGGGCTTTGACTTTATGGGGCCTTTCCCAGAGTCAAAGACAAAACATACTCACATTTTGGTTGCAGTGGATTATGTTACAAAGTGGGTGGAAGCAATTCCAACCAAGCAAATGACGATGCTCAAGGACATCATTTTCCCCAGGTTTGGTGTTCCTAGGTTTTTAATTACTGATGGTGGTCTCATTTCTTGCATGGTATTCTTAGAAAAACATTGGCAAAATATGATGTTAACCATAGAATTGCATCTCCCTATCACCCTCAAACAAGTGGACAAGTTGAATTAAGTAATAGGGAAATTAAACTCATTTTGGAGAAGACAGTGAATAAGTCTAGATCTGATTGGCCAACTAAAATTAATGATGCATTATGGGCTTATAGAACTGCTTTTAAAAATCCTATGGGAATGTCTCCTTATAGAATGGTTTATGGAAAAGCTTGTCATTTACCTGTTGAATTAGAACATAATGCTAGATGGGCTATTAAACAATTGAACTTTGATTTTAAGACTGCGGAGAGAAGAGAATTCTTGATTTAAACCTACTTGATGAATGGAGAAACGAAGCTTATGAAAGTGCTAGAATGTTTAAAGAGAAAGTTAAAATTTGGCATGACAAGAAAATTAAGAGAAAAGAATTCAAAGTAGGTGATCAAGTTTTATTGTACAATTCTCGTTTCAAGTTTTCTGCAGGAAAGTTAGCTTCAAAGTGGCAGGGACCATTAGTGATACAGGAGGTGTACCGTTCAGGAGCTATCCGTCTTCACGGTGATATGAAAGGTAAACCTCATGTAGTCAATGGACAACGCCTTAAACATTATATTGCAGGAAGAGCTTCATCGGAAAGGTGGAGGAGTTGAATTTAAAGACACCGGAGGAGGTAATTGCGAAGAATTTTGCAGTTTCAGAAACCCAAAATCAATAATAGGTAACTTTTGTGTTGGAAAGTTTCTCGGAATTGCGTAAAATTTTACGGAAGTCATTTTTTATGGAAATTAACGTGTGGGACAAGAAAACTGGACGAAGCGGAGACCCGAGGAAGGAAACAAGGGGTCCCACGCGGCCAGAATCTTGGGCCGCGTGGGACCACTCCTTTTGCCCCTCGGAGTCCCGTTCCGTCTCGTTTTCGACTCCGACGCTTCGTCTTGACCTAAAACCCGTCAATATATACCCCTTTTCGTTGATCTAATCTCGCACCGAGCGTTCTCGAGCGATCTTTGCTTTTGCTGTTTTGCCTGTCAGGTTTTTAGCTATGTCTTCGGGAGACTCCTTCCAATGCTCCTCCATGGACAATGATGATGATGAACTCGAGGGCAACAGCCCCACGTCCATATGGAGAAGGAATAGGAAGAGGAAGGACTACTCGGATGATGAAGACTACAAGCCCGACGAGGAGGAGATGGAGAAGGAGGAAGCGGAAGAGAAAGAATACAAGCCCTTCGTCGACATCGCACCTATTGCAACAGCACCACCTTCTCCTATCTCCGTTGCTGGTGTGAGGGTGAACGTGTCTCTTGGAAACAAGAGGCAGACGGCTCGCATGAGCACAGGAGGGAAGGCTCCTAGGCACGCACTTGCTAGCAAAAACGTGGTTTCTACTCTTATTGACAGGGAATTCAAGCGTGCCACCCAAGAGAACTATCCTGGTGAATGGGATCGTAAGATCCCTAATGTTAAAGTACCAAGCCCGGAGTGGAAGCCTTGCAAGGAGACGGTGGAGAAGAATCTCATGGAAAAACTGGGAGAAGCTGCAAGGGAGTTTGAAAAAGCCTACAACCTTATGATGAGCATTGTTGGAAAACTTGAAGATAATTATTATGAAGACAAGAAGAAAGAGCAGAAGTGGTTCTAGCAAGACGTCAAGCTTGGGGGAGTTCCACTAGTCTTTATCTCTACTAGTTTATCATATCTATCTAGTCATGGTGTGTTTTGCTTTTATCGTTTAGTTATCAATATCTCTTAGGCGTGTGTGAGCTCATGGAGCATTATCATGTATCTCTATCTTGTGGTTTATCAATGAATATGAAAGTATGGTGTCATCCATGATTCCCTTGCTTGGAGATTTATGGGTAACACTCATGCAAATGAGCGTGGCATATTTAGAAGTTTCAGTCACATCTTGCCTTGAACCTAATTAACTTGAGTATGTTGGATAATTGTAGAATCACCCCATTATAAAATGAGTAAAGAAATGGTTAGTTCTATGGACACTCATGCATGCATTTAGATGGTCAACTTTCTCCCTCTTGCTAGCCCAAAAATTCCAACAAGTAAAAACTTGTTTCCAACACCTTCAACCAAAGTTTTTCCAGTGAGTCCACCATATCTACCTATTAGCTTTATGCTATTCCGAGTATGTTTATCATGATATTTTGTTATCTATACCTCTGAATTAAAATGCTTATGTTATTGATTGTTATGGGAAAAGTTGGTTATAGAGCTCTCTCGAACTTGATGCACACTTTACTTTATTGCATAAATAAAATATGACCCATTGTGATTAAAATTATGATGTTGTGGGCTTGACAAATGTCTTTGGTTGAGAGTTAGCTCATATGTGCTGTCACATGGCAAGCTTTCAACATTGCACATCATCTCATTTAGTTGATATCATGTACTTTTGTTTATGGATGCTTACCATGGGTGAAATAAATGAGGAAATGAAGTGAGTTTAAATGAGTTTGTATAAATGGTTAGAGAGACGCCTGGGCCGCTAATCTAAGCCATGCATCATTCATGGTGGAAATTTACTTACATGCTATGGTGAACCTTCTGTGATACACCTTACAATAAAAAGCTATCCAATGGTAAATAAAAAGGGTGTTGAGATTGTTCATTATGTTTGTTTGTCTTGTCATTTTGATATGGGCTTGTTCCATATCCTGGGACAAGAGGTACCCCAGTTGACGCTCTTAATGATACTATTATTACTTACAATGATATTTAACTTGAACTTGCTTTGTTTTCCAAGTTGAGTAACACATGGAGTAGGTACTTGTATTCAAGGGGCATGAGACTTTCAACCTGTACTTTGTCAAGCACATTACTCATATTTGCTTTCACTTTAAACTTAATCATTCAAGATGCTATGATAGGGGAATGAGAGCTTGACACCAAGGATTACCATATTACAATCACTGACTTAAGTAGAGAAGTTCAGAAGTTAGATGAAACTTATTCATGCTTTACCTCTACTCATATATATATATATCTTTCCAAAGTGTCCACCTTTTATATTCAGATTTTCATCAATACTCTATGGCCATTATAGAGCAAAAGCATGTGAAAAATAGTATGATTCAATTGTCCAACATACAATGGTTATTTGCTTTCAAAAGTAAGGGGTGATTGCTAGAGCTTCTACTTATGTTGCCCTCATGTGTATGAGTTTTAGTTCATTAATCTTACATTGCAACTGAATATGATGATGATACAATGCTCGTATTTATTTATCAACCATAAGTCCATTGATGCATGTAATGATCTATGTCCTTACTTACTCGAGGACGAGTAAAGGTTTAAGCTTGGGGGAGTTGATACGTGCATTTTATATCATCATTTATACAACTTTTAGTATCATATTAGAATGTTATTTGCATTGCTATATCATTGTTTTTGCATGTTTTAGATGATTTATGGGACTTTCATACAAAGTCTCTATTTTTGGTATTTAATTTTTGGGAGGCAGAAAACCTCCTTTTTCTTGTTTTTAATGTTTCAGGAGCTACAGGAACCCAAATAATAAAAGGGAAAATACACAGCTGGTTTTTCATCGAGAGAAAGGCAGAGGGAAGAAGACCGAAGAGAGGAGAGCCACGAGGCCCAAAAGGGGTGGGCCCACGCGGCCCAAGTACCTGGCCGCGTGGGACCCACTAAGTGGGGCCTCGGGCACCTCCTCGCCTGGGGCTTTTTATCGACGCCTTCGTCCTCCCCGAAAAGTTACGCCCTAATTTTTCCAAGTCCATCCGAGGCCGCGGCGGCGGCGAAACTCCTGATTCCCTCCGAGGGGGATCAGATCCTGCTGCTCCGGAGCTCCGGAGAAGGGGGAAATCATCGTCATCGTCATCACCTCTCCTCCTTGGCGTGGGAGGAGGCCTCTACACCATCACCATCACCAAGACCAGCACCATCTCCATCATCATCTCCGTGATCCACTCCGTTCCCCTCGTAGTTTGAGAGTTGCTATACCCTAGATACTTGTCTTGTGCTACTATTCATGTTTGTGATTGAGTACTTGTCATTATTTGGTGGTGAAGTTATATTTTCAGATTGTGTTGTACCACTTATGCCACTGAATATTATCATGTTTGCACGTTGTGAGTAGTTCCCATATGTTCCTGAGGGCATAGGATGAATTGGCAATGATTTATATATAACATGTGTTGGTATTTTGTCAAGAGTTTATCTTTTATGTGATTCTATGATGGTGTTGTGCGAACGTCGACTGCACAACACTTCACCTATATGGGCTCATAGGAGAACACCGTAGTATAATGAATTGAGGGAGACTTGGGAGGACATGTAAACCTGGGACCGAATCATGAAGTTATATTATGAGGGTATTAGTATCGGGGACCTTAGAGTGTAATGCTATGGTGGGACTTTATGTCTTAATAATTCTTGTGCAGTCATTTACTTGGCCACATGATCCATCATAAGGGGTTGTAGTTTATTTATTTAGCTATACCTATAATGGCTCCGTCCAAAGAAGATTAAAACTTGACAAGATATTCAACGTGTTGTTTAATAAATCTCTATGCCTAGCAATATCCATGCCGCCCTCGGGAACGTTTTCCACATATAAGTTACACATCACTTGAGCTTGTCCTCTTGCACATAAGAGGATTGGGCTTTCTCTCTTTGAGAGCTTTGACTTGCTACTGTTTATTTACTGCATTGCAACTATACAACCAAAAATACCAAAAACACTTGCATCTTTTATTGTTTTATTTATCAATCTTGCTAACCAATACCTTCAGCTCCTCGTGGGTTCGACAACCTTTTCTAATTGAAAGGTACTACAATTGATCTCCTACACTTGGGAGTCATCACCTATTCACCCCCCCCCCTCTAGGCGACATCCTTGTCCTTTCAATTGGTATCAGAGCCTGAGCTTTCTTTTTGGGCTTTACCGCCTAGAGAGTAAAATATGTCGTTTAGAGAATTAGTGCACGATCCCACTTTCATTTTCGATGGCACAAATTATGATGTTTGGAAAATTCGTATGCTTAATCTTTTTAGGGACATGGGTCCAAATTATATTAAGAGGATTGTAGATGTGGGTTTTTCTCCTCCAAAGGATTCCCAAGAATTATCTTTAGAGGATGAGGAAAACTCTCATCTCGATACTCTAGTTTCTAATGGTCTTATTTGTGTTTTGAGCGATGTAGTTCTTGCTTCAATTATGCCTTTTCGGAACGCTCGTGAGCTTTGGACCAAGCTTCAAGATATATATGAAGAGTCCAACATTATTGAGGATGATTGTTATCCCTCCACCTCCGGCCGTGATGAGTTCACAACTTCTTCCACTTCACCAACATGTGATTTGTCACAAGGTAATGATATGGTGAGTGGTGATAGAAATTGCATTGTAGATGATGAATCTACTATTGACTATACTTCTTCTCCATCTTATTGCAATGTTCTATGTTTGGACTTCAACTCTTCTAGCACCCTAAATGTCATACATGCTAGTGTTGATAGCCCTTGCATATCATGTAATAGTTGTTTAACTAAATCTCATGATGATATGCTTCCTATGTTTTGTTGCCATGAAACCAATGCTTCCATGTCCTCTATTACTTGTGTGACTAACAATATAGAGGAATCCCAACATTTGTTGGAACAAGACATGGACCTCAATGGCGCTTCAAGTAATTCTTCATCATCTTTGCCCACTACTCACTTTTGCTTATGGCTAAGGAGTCAAAGGTATCCCCTACTTCGAATCCCAATATATCTCAAAATGATGATGTTGAAGAAAATGATAATGATGCTTCCATTCATGAGATGGGTAAAATAGTTCTTCATGCGCTTTCAAAGAATAAAATTGCTCGTGATAACTTCTTAGAAATCATGAGTACCTTTGTTCACCGCAAGCTTACTATTGAGCTTTTGGAAACTCAATTTGATGAGAAATGTAAAATTGAGAGAGAAGATGCTATGGAAAAAGCATCCTTAGAGAATGCCCTTGAGGAAGAGCAAGAGTTTCGAGTGTCTCTTGAGGAGAAACTTGAATCTCTTGATGAGTCAAATGATCTTATTATTGCTAAAATCATTAAGGAAAGAGATCATGCTCTTGCTAAATATAAAGTGCTTAAAAATAAAAAGGTTGAATTTGGAGTTGGCAATGCTAGACTAGTTGAGGATATAGAGAGACTTGACAAAGCTCATAAGGCTTTGGAAAGTGAACACTCTCTCCTTATAAAGACTCATGATCAACTCCAAACTCAACTATCTAATAATGATGAGCTTGCCAAGTTGTCTTCTTCCATTTCTAATGTTAATGATGCTTGTGCTACTAACTCCACTTCTTGTGAAGCATCTATTTTGAAGGAGAATGTTGAGCTAAGGGCTCAACTTGAGTTGCTAACTAGCAAGTATGGGATATTGGAAGAAATTTATGAAAAGCTCTCTAGCTCTAATGAGGACCTTCTAGCATCCCATGCTAGGCTAAAGTTAGCTCATGAGGCTATTATGTCAAAGGTAACATCTTGTGAGCCTCAGGTGGACAATGGCACAACTTCTACTCTTAATGCTATATTGTCTTGTGCTAGTCCTAGTGATTCATCCACTCACAATGTTGATACATCTTGTGATGAATTACTTTCCATGCCTTGTTGCTCTAACAATGAAGCTTCTACTTCCTCTAGTTTTTGTGTTGATACTAACCATGTAGAGGAATTAAAAGAGCTTGATGACCCACACGTATAGGGGGTGTATCGTAGTACTTTCGATAAATAAGAGTGTCGAACCCAACGAGGAGCAGAAGGTGCTGGTATGTAGTTTTGATCAAAGATTCACTGTAAACACTAGCAGACAAGTTTTTAGGGGTTTTCAATATAGTAGATAAATACAGTATGAGTAAATAAACGAGAGCAATAATAATTGCAGCGAGTGTCCCAATCCTTTTGAGTGCAAAGGACAAGCCGGTTGTGTTACTTATGATTACCAAACGTTCCTGAGGACACATGGGAATTTCGTCAAGTGCTTTCGTTTCATGTAGTTGATTAATCTTCAATGTTTCGATAAGTGTTGTGTGGGTGAATCTATGCTAGCGCACTGCCCTTCCTAGGACTAATACGTACTTGTGATTATACTCCTTGCAAGCATCCGCAACTACAAGAAGGTAATTAAGATAAATCTAACCACAGCTTTAAACTCTCAGATCCTACACTCCCTTGTGCACTAACTTACCAACGGGGGTTCAGGTTTCTGTCGCTCTGGCAACCCCACAATTAGCAAGCTAAATACACAATGGATTCCCCTAGGCCCATAAAGATGAAGCATCATGTAGTCGACGTCCACATGACACCACTAGAAGAATGACACCACAACTTAAATATCAAACCATTAAATATTACTCAACATTATTCCACTACTAGCAGCAAGACTTTCCCCATGTCCTCAAGAACTAAACGAACTACTCACAAGACATCATGTGGATCATGATCAGAGGTGATATAATGATGAATCAGAGGTGATATAATGATGAATAACAATCTGGACATAAATCTTAATTCACCGATAAAACCCAATAGCATCAACAACAAGGAGTAATTAACACCGGGAGAGTCTCCCCAATGAACTAGACAAGGTGCAGCCCTAGATGTTACAGCGGAACGGAGTGGAGCAGTGGAGATGATGATGGTGGAGCGGTGGATGATGAAGATGATGATCCCGATGAAGTCCAGCACGATGACGACGACAACGGCGATGATTTCCCCCCTCCGGGAAGGAATTTCCCAGGCAGATTTCTCCCTGCCGGAGAGCTTTTCTCTCTCTGTGGTTTCCGTCCCGTGGAGGCGGCGGAATATTTCGTGGACGAACCTCCTGATGTTTTAGGGTTACGGGGGAGATATACGCGAAGGGGCAGCGCCAGAGGTGGGCCCAGGTGGCCACGCCAGGCCTCGGCGCCGCCCTCCTCCTGGCCGCGCCCAGGGGTGGCGTGGGGCCCACCTGGCCCACCTGGAGCTCCCCTTTTGGCTAGCTCCGTCATCTGGAAAAATAGTAACTTCGGCGAAAGTTTTGTGATTTTTGGAGTTTCGCAAATATATTAGCTTGACGGTGCTTTTTCTAGCTGAAATCTGGCTCCGGCAGATAAATCCCCAATAATCATCAAACATGCAAAATAAGATAAAATAACATAAGTAACAAGCATTAATAAGAAATATATCGATGAATAACAGTAAATTATGATATAAAATAGTGATGCAAAATGGACGTATCAACTCCCCCCAAGCTTAGACTCGCTTGTCCCCAAGCGAAAACTGAGCTCAGTAAACAAGGCCAAAGGTTTATGGAGTGAAGTGTCGGTAATAAAGAATACGGACAAGGAGCATCAATATTTACTTAACAAAACAAATCATTTTAAACAGCAACTTCTCTGTATATAACTTAACTTGAAACAAGTAATGAAACAACCACAAATAAAGGTACATAAAAGAAATCAATTGGTGGTGGCAACCTTTGTTCTTGGTCAGAGAACAATCAGCAATTTAACTTATCTTTCAAGAAGAGTCTTTATACTAGAGCTATATCGCAGAACTTGCATGCTCAACCATCACGGTTCTCTTTGCAGTCAAAGAAAAACTTTCAAAGTTATATTCTCATAGATAAAAGTCTTTGTGCTCAAACAAAGGAAGAATAAAAGACATGACTGAAAGTATTACAGTCTATAGATGGTTGTATCTCAACAACGCAAATGCTTGCTTAAAGAAAGAGGAAATAGGTGTACTGACTCAACATAAAAGTAAAAGATAGGCCCTTCGCAAAGGGAAGCAGAGATTAGATCATGTGCTAGAGCTTTTTATTTTTAAAACAGATGTAAAAATTGTTTTGAGAGGTGTATGCTATTGGTCAACAAATCAGCGATAGAGTTCTTATCATCTTCCATGCTAACCAACTTTTAGATCGGTTCCGAGACTTTATATACTTTGCATTATATTATGCACTTATAGCTTTGACACTCCTCCCCACCATTTCTTTTCACAAACCATGGCTAACCGAATCCTCGGGTGCCTGCCAACAATCTCAAACCATGGAGGAGTGTCAATTTAATTACTTTACAGTGGTCTAACCAGCTCTTGTGCAATATAAAATAGATAAGCAGTTGTAAGCTGCAAGTCTGAGAAAATTAAATTAGCATGGAAGATGACAAACCCAACTACCACGTCCTTATGAGCTTGGTAAACAGTGACACAAAAAGGAGTATTTGAATGTTTTAAAGGTATCACATGACAAATTTACTTGGAGTGGCGATGAAATACCACGTATAGGAAGTTATGTGGACACTTTGGAGGGTAGTGGCTAAAGGTTTTGGATGCACGAGAAGTATTTCCTCTCAGTACAGGGTTTAGGCTAGCAAGGTTTGGTAGCAAGCATAAGAGTTGAGAGAAACAAACAAACATAGATGTAATAAAAACAATCATGCTATCTTCCTTGTAAGCACAAATATTTAAACTCAAGAATGCTAATCTCATGGGCTAACAAGAAAGAAAGATAACAGGGATAATATTTTTGCAAGAAGTTCTCTCTTCTCTACTTAAGCTTCAAAGTATTGTTGCTACTGACCAATGCTAAGTTTGCCACAACCAACTAGATTTACTTGCTACACCCAAAGTGATGCTACTACTAACATCAAGATCAGCATATGAAAAGAATTTGCAAACTAAAATAAGGTGTGCAGGAAGAAAAGATAAAACTTCTCATTAATATTCCAAACAAAAGCAACCTCACACCAACGGATACATTGATAACCAACTAAGGAGTGACACTCCACATTGCAAACCATCTCATATGATAACTTCTCTACTCATGATACTACCACAAAATTTAGAAGGTAAAAGATAAAAGATAATGATACTGAAAACACTCCCCCAAGCTTGGAACAAGCTGAGGGTGTGTTGTTACCCATGACGAATTACTCCCTTGGTGGAGATGGTGGCACCACAGTAATAGGAGTGAGGAAACGTTGCAACATCCGGCGAAGACGAGTGTTCTCCTCTTGAAGTATTTCCACTTCTTCCCGAAGAACACGATATTGCTCACAAAATTGATCAGCAACTCTGTGTGCTTCAGGAACGACATGGATTGAAAAAGACTCCGGTCTTGGCGGGACTCTTCCCTGCGCATTATGAGAAAAAGCACACTGATAGTTAATGGATCCCACAAAAGTGGGGTTGCTTGGCCTTGATCCCCCAGTTGCTTCTCCTGAGGGACGACGTGATGGTACCCTCCTAACTTCCTCCAAGACGCTGCGCTCCATGTCCGCCCTCCTGGCGGCAATCTCCTCCTCAGTAGACCAATCGACAAAAGCTCCATTGTTGATGTCCCGTTGAAGTTCGCGGCGACGCCTGGCAGCGTAGCCTTCCTTGTTCGAGCCGAAGAAGACATCTCGATCTAGGGCTTGAAAACCTGGCTGACACAACTGGAAAACAAAGATGTCGAAAACGCGAGATACGGACCTCGAGGGATCCGGGGGATTATATAGCCGAAAGTTTCATGACAAAAGGAAGGAGCAGGTTGAAACGGGGTCGGAGATGGGCTCCGAGGTGCCCACGCCAGGCCTCAGCGCAGCCAAGGTGGGGCCCGTGCCCAGGGGTGGCGTGGTGCCCTCGGGCACCACTTCCGTCCCTTTTTCGACTTGTAATTTCCAAAATTAAACAAAAATAACTGATATAAAAGATTTAAAGTTAAATACGAACTTTTTCTTACCGAAACTCATACCTACTCCAAATCAGCTTCTGCAGTTTCCTGTTTTTGAGTTTCAACGAATTCTTCCGGAGTTACCACTTGAATAACATCAACATTTTCATTATAAGAATCTCCAGAAATATAGTGCTTGAGTCTTTGCCCATTGACCACTTGTGGTTTGTCACCATCAAGCGAATTAATTTTTATTGCACCTGAGCGATAAACTTCTTCAACAATATAAGGCCCTTCCCATTTTGAGGCAATTTTCCTGCAAAAAATCTGAGACGAGACCTATACAATAGAACTTTACCACCCACGTTAAATTCTCTCTTTAAAAGCCTCTTGTCATGCCATCTCTTAACTTTCTCTTTGAAGAGTTTAGCATTCTCATACGCTTCACTCCTCCATTCATCAAGAGAACTCAATTCAACTAATCTCTTTTCACCAGCTAGTTTAAAATCTCTATTAAGTTCTTTGATTGCCCAATAAGCTTTATGTTCTAACTCTAAAGGTAAATGACATGCTTTGCCATAAACCATTTTGTAAGGAGACATGCCCATGAGATTTTTATAAGCAGTTCTATAAGCCCACAAAGCATCGTTAAGCTATCTAGCCCAATTCTTCCTGGATTTATTAACAGTCTTTTGCAAAATCAATTTAATTTCTCTATTTGATAACTCTACTTGACCACTTGTTTGAGGATGATATGGTGAAGCAATTCTGTGGTTAACACCATATTTAGCAAGAATTTTTCTAAAACCACCATGAATAAAATGAGAACCACCATCGGTCATAAGATATGTAGGTACACCAAACCTAGGAAAAATAACATCCTTAAGCATTTTCAAAGAAGTTTTACCATCAGCACTAGAGGTTGGTATAGCTTCTACCCATTTAGTAACATAATCAACAGCAACAAGAATATGAGTATAACCATCTGATGGAGGAAAAGGACCCATAAAGTCAAATCCCCAACAATCAAAAGGCTCAATAACAAGCGAATAATTCATAGGCATTTCATTACGTCTGATGACGTGAAACACACGTTCGTTGGGAGACCCCAAGAGGAAGGTATGATGTAGTCAGCAGCAAGTTTTCCCTCAGAAAGAAACCAAGGTTATCGAACCAGTAGGAGCAGCAACTCTTCAGAAGGTTGTCAACGGCGCCAGAAAAAATGGTGTTGTTGATGGGAGTCTGGACTGTTGACGTGGAATCTGCACACAACACAATCAAACTATTTTGCCCCAACGAAACAGTGAGGTTGTCAATCTCACTGGCTTGCTGAAAACAAAGGATTAAACGTATGGTGTGGAAAATGAGTATTAAATTGCAGAGAAATAAAAAGGAACAGTTTGCAGTTTGTGGTTGTTTAATCAGTGTAAAAGAATGGACCGGGGTCCACAGTTCACTAGTGGTGTCTCTCCATAAAAGATAACTAACATGTTGGGTGAACAAATTACAGCTGGGCAATTGACGAATAGTGAGCGCATGACAATGCATATACATGACATGTTGACTACTATGATATTTAATTGGGCATTACGACATAATACATAGATCGTTATCCAACAGCATCTATGACTAATAATCCACCTCCGGGTTGTCATCCGAGTTCCCCATTGGTATTAAGTTGCAAGCAACGGATAATTGCATTAAGTAAAGTGCGTAATGTAAACAAACACATATGTCCGTGGACATAGCATCGTTAGGTTATCCCTAGTGGCAACAGCACATCCACAACCTTAGAACTTTCTGTCACTGTCCCAGGTTAAACGGAGACATAAACCCACTATCTAGCATAAATACTCTCTCTTGGAGTTACAAGCATCTACTTGGCCAAAGCATCTACGAGTAACGGAAAGCATGCAAGACCTTAAATAACATATAAGATAGATTGATAATCAACTTGACATAATATTCAATATTCATCGGATCCCAGCAAACACAACATGTAGCATTACAATAATATGATCTTGATCATGTAGGGCAGCTCACAAGATCTAAACATGATGGCACAAAGTGGAGAGACAACCATCTAGCTACTGCTATGGACCCGTAGTCCAAGGATGAACTACTCACGCATCACTCCGGAGGCAGGCATGGCGATGTAGAAGCCTCCGGTGACGATTCCCCTCTCCGGCAGGGTGCCGGGAAGAGGTTCTGAACCCTCCCGAGCTAGGGTTGACGACGGCGGCGTCTCTGGAACTTTTCGTGGATATTTGCTCAGGTACTTAGAGTTTTCGCGTCGGGGGAATAAGTAGGCGAAAGGGCGGCGGCTGGAGAGGTACCACTGATGCAAACCAAATTTTCAACAAGCTTTACGGTAGTTCTTCACTAATAGGCTTAACTCATGTGATGCACAATTTAATCATGATCTACTTGTTAACTCAAAACAATTGACAAGCATCAAGTTATCCATTTTAGTGATCTACAAGATTAAGCAAGTTTTTCCTTATACCAATTACCACATGCAACATTTTCTGAACCAACCAAACACCAATCAATTTATTTCATCAACTCTCCAAACAAATATAAGTGAAGCAAGAGAGTACTTTCTACAAAAGAAAGCTAATAGCTCTGACAAGAGATACATGAAAACAAGAGCTAAAAGCTGAACAGCGCTAGATATGAATACTCAACAAATATAAGTGAAGAATAGGAGTATTCTCATGAAAAAGCGGAGCGTGTCTCTCTCCCAATCAAGAATGCTAGGGTCCAGTCAAGCTTTATTGAAAATAAAAATGCAATACTGAAAATAAAAAGCACACAGACGCTCCAAGAAAAGCACATATGATGTGAAAGAATTAAAATATAGTTTCACTAGAGATGACCTGATAATTTTGACGATGAAGAAGGGGATGCCTTGGGCATCCCCAAGCTTAGACGCTTGAGTCTTCTTGAAATATGCTGGGGAGATCCATGGGAGCCTCCCCAAGCTTAAGCTCTTCACTCTTCTTGATCCTATTATATCATCCTTCTCTCTTGACCCTTGAAAACTTCCGTCACACCAAACTCAAAGTAGATCTCATTAGAGGGTTAGTGCATAAAAAAATTCACATGTTCTGTAAAGACGCAATATGATTTGTTACTTTAAACATTAGCTACAGCCACTGATGTTATGTGAAGCTCTTCCACCCAAAAAAAATTTCACTCAACACTAGTAAAAGAGAGAATGCGAAAAATAAAAAGGCATAATCTGTCTAAAACAGAACAGTCCGCAAAGACGAATTTTTTCGAGGCACTTACGACGCTCAGATCGAGAAACTCTGAACTAATGAAAGTTTCAGACATTCATAAAGATTACGCACAAAAAATTTCAGATTTTTTAACAATCTGGTGATTTTAGGAATTTCGTACAGTGAACAGCAAAAATCTGTTTCTGCGCAGCAATCAAAATTAAGCATCATCTTATCATTAGAGGCTACTCTTGGCACAACAATGCGAGAAAATAAAGATACAAAGGAGTTGCTACAGAAGTAAACAAACTCCTTGACTCAATAAAAGAAAAATTGCAGAAAAATAAAATGGGTTGCCTCCCATAAGCGCTTTTCTTTAACGCCTTTTAGCTAGGCACAAAGCATGCATCAAGTATTACCAAGTGAAGAAGCATCAACATTGTAGTTTGTTCGAACAATAGAATCATAAGGTGGCTTAATCTTCTTCCTAGGAAAGTGTTCCATACCTTTCTTGAGAGGAAATTGATATTTTATATTCCCTTCTTTCATATCAATAATAGCACCTACAGTTCTAAGAAAAGGTCTTCCCAACACAATAGGGCATGATGGATTGCACTCAATATCCAAGACAATAAAATCAACGGGGACATAATTGTTGTTAACCATGATAAGAACATCATCAATTCTTCCCAAAGGTTTTTTAATAGTAGAATCAACAAGGTGAACATCCAAATAACAATTTTCCAAAGGTGCTAAATCAAGCATATCATATAATCTTTTAGGCATAACAGAAATACTAGCACCAAGGTCACACAAAGCATTGCAATCAAAGTCATTCAATTTCAATTTAATGATGGGCTCCCAACCATCTTCTAACTTCCTAGGGATAGAAGCTTCATGCTTTAATTTCTCTTCCCTAACTTGTATGAGAGCATTAGTAATATGTTTAGTAAAAGCCATGTTTATAGCACTAGCATTAGGACTTCTAGCTAGCTTTTGCAAGAACTTAATTACTTCAGAAATATTGCAACCATCAAAATCAAAGTCATTATCATCAAAAGTAATGGAATTATCTCTTCCTTATTGCTAGAAATTTCAGCATCTTTATCAAGGACAGTTTCAGAGTTATCAGGCAATTTAGGACATTTTGCAATAGAAGTGGAAACATTACCAACACCAACTATCTTGCCATTAATGGTAGGAGGTTTGTTAACACTTGAGTTTGAAGCCTTTTCAGAAGTAGTAATAGTATAAACTCTAGCAATATGTTCTTTCTAGCAATTTCATCCTCTCTTTCCCATCTAGCATGCAATTCAGCTAACATCCTCACATTGTTATCAATTTTAACTTGTATAGCATTGAGAGTTTTGCTCTCTTTAACATCATGAGGCATGTTCTTTAGTTTCAATAAGTCAACATCAAGAGCAAGACTATCAACTTTAGAGGAAAGCACATCAATTTTCCCAAATTTCTCCTCAACAGTTTTATTGAAAGCAGTTTGTGTACTAATAAAATCCTTAAGCATAACTTCAAGATCAGAGGGTACACTCTTATTATTATTGTAGGAGTTACTATAGGAATTTCCATAACCATTGCCACTATTAGAAGGATAGGGCCTATAATTGCTATTACCAAAATTATTCCTATAAGCATTGTTGTTGAAATTATTATTTTTAATGAAGTTCACATCAACATGCTCTTCTTGAGCAACCAAAGAAGCTAAAGGAACATTATTTGGATCAACATGTGTTTGACCATTTGCAAGCATAGACATAATAGTATCAATTTTGGCACTCAAGGAGGAGGTTTCCTCAACAGAATTTACCTTCTTACCTGTTGGAGCTCTCTCGGTGTGCCACTCAGAATAATTAATCATCATATCATCAAGAAGCTTTGTTGCAGCACCCAAAGTGATGGACATAAAGGTACCTCCAGCGGCCGAATCCAATAAATTCCTCGAAGAAAAATTTAATCCTGCATAGAAGGTTTGGATGATCATCCAAGTAGTCAGTCCATGAGTGGGACAATTTTTAACCAATGATTTCATTCTCTCCCATGCTTGAGCAACATGTTCATTATCAAATTGCTTAAAATTCATTATGCTACTTCTCAAAGAAATAATCTTAGCAGGAGGATAATATTTTCCAATAAAAGCATCTTTGCATTTAGTCCATGAATCAATACTATTTCTAGGCAAAGATAGCAACCATTCTTTAGCACGTCCTCTCAAGGAGAAAGGAAAAAGTTTCAGTTTAATAATATCACCATCTACTTCCTTGAGCTTTTGCATTTCACAAAGTTCAACAAAGTTATTAAGGTGAACAGCAGCATCATCAGTACTAACACCAGAAAATTGCTCTTTCATAACAAGATTTAAAAGTGCAGGTTTAATTTCATAAAATTCTGCTGAAGCAGCAGGTGGAGCAATAGGTGTGCATATGAAATCATTGTTGTTCGTGCTAGTGAAATCACACAACTTAGTGTTCTCAGGAGTACTCATTTTAGCAGAAATAAAAACAGTACAGAAAATAACTTGAAAGTAAACTAGATGCAAGTAACTAATTTTTTTGTGTTTTTGATAATTGAAAGCAAACAAGATAAAATAAAATAAACTAAGCAAGACAAAAACAAAGTAAAGAGATTGGAAGCGTGAAACTCCCCTTGCAGAAGACTGCTGTCTCCCCGGCAACGGCGCCAGAAAAATAGCTTGATGACGTGAAACACACGTTCGTTGGGAGACCCCAAGAGGAAGGTATGATGTAGTCAGCAGCAAGTTTTCCCTCAGAAAGAAACCAAGGTTATCGAACCAGTAGGAGCAGCAACTCTTCAGAAGGTTGTCAACGGCGCCAGAAAAAAGTGTTGAGGGAGTCTGGACTGTTGACGTGGAATCTGCACACAACACAATCAAACTACTTTGCCCCAACGAAACAGTGAGGTTGTCAATCTCACTGGCTTGCTGAAAACAAAGGATTAAACGTATGGTGTGGAAAATGAGTATTAAATTGCAGAGAATGAAAAAGGAACAGTTTGCAGTTTGTGGTTGTTTAATCAGTGTAAAAGAATGGACCGGGGTCCACAGTTCACTAGTGGTGTCTCTCCATAAAAGATAACTAACATGTTGGGTGAACAAATTACAGCTGGGCAATTGACGAATAGTGAGCGCATGACAATGCATATACATGACATGTTGACTACTATGATATTTAATTGGGCATTACGACATAATACATAGATCGTTATCCAACAGCATCTATGACTAATAATCCACCGCCGGGTTGTCATCCGAGTCCCCATTGGTATTAAGTTGCAAGCAACGGATAATTGCATTAAGTAAAGTGCGTAATGTAAACAAACACATATGTCCGTGGACATAGCATCGTTAGGTTATCCCTAGTGGCAACAGCACATCCACAACCTTAGAACTTTCTGTCACTGTCCCAGGTTAAACGGAGACATGAACCCACTATCTAGCATAAATACTCTCTCTTGGAGTTACAAGCATCTACTTGGCCAAAGCATCTACGAGTAACGGAAAGCATGCAAGATCTTAAATAACATATAAGATAGATTGATAATCAACTTGACATAATATTCAATATTCATCGGACATTGATCACATGATAAAATAAACTTCCTTGCATCTTTAAAGAGAGTAGGCCAATAAAAACCTGATTGTAGAACCTTTTGTGCAGTTCTATCTCCAGCGTGATGTCCTCCATAAGCACTACCATGACATTTGTCCAATATTTCTTTTTGCTCATGTTCGGGAACACATCTTCGCATAATACCGTCTACTCCTTTATACAAATGTGGGTCATCCCAAAAATAGTGCCTCAAGTCACAAAAGAATTTCCTTCTTTGCTGATAAGTAAAAGTTGGAGGCAAATATTTGGCAAAATAAAGTTAGCATAATCAGCATACCAAGGACTTTCATGTGAACTTACCTTTATAGAAGCCAACTGTTCATTTGGAAAATTATCATTAACAGGAATAGGATCATGCATTATATTTTCCAATCTAGATAAATTATCAGCAACAGGGTTTTCAGCACCCTTCCTATCCACAATATGCAAATCAAACTCTTGTAACAGAAGAACCCATCTAATAAGTCTAGGCTTAGCATCCTTCTTATCCATGAGGTATTTAATAGCAGCATGATCAGTATGAATAGTTACCTTGGAATCAACAATATAGGGTCTAAACTTATCACAAGCAAATACTACCGCTAAAAATTCCTTCTCGGTGGTAGCATAGTTCTTTTGAGCAACATCAAGAGTTTTACTAGCATAATGAATAACATTTAATTTCTTATCTACTCGCTGTCCTAAAACAGCACCTACAGCAAAATCACTAGCATCACACATAATTTCGAAAGGTAAAGTCCAATCAGGTGGTTGGACGACAGGAGCAGTTATTAAAGCCTTTTTAAGAATTTCGAATGCTTCCTTACAATCATCATAAAAAACAAAAGGTACATTTTTTGAAGAAGATTAATAAGTGGTTTCGAAATTTTAGAAAAATCTTTAATAAACCTCCTATAGAAACCAGCATGACCAAGAATACTACGAATACCTTTCACATCCCTTGGGCAGGGCATTTTCTCAATTGCTTCAACTTTAGCTCTGTCCACTTCAATACCCCTTTCAGAAATTTTATGCCCAAGAACAATTCCTTCATTAACCATGAAATGGCATTTCTCCCAATTAAGAACAAGATTAGTCTCTTCACATCTCTGCAAAACTTTGTCAAGATTGTGCAAACAATTATCAAAAGAAGTTCCATAGACGGAGAAATCGTCCATGAAGACTTCCACAATTTCTTCACAAAAGCCATGAAAAATAGCAGACATGCATCTTTGAATGTAGCAGGAGCATTACACAAACCAAAAGGCATACGTCTATAAGCATACGTTCCATAAGGACAAGTAAAGGTAGTTTTCTCCTGGTCCTGATGTCTAACAGCTATTTGTGAAAAAACGGAATAACCGTCAAGAAAACAGAAATGAGTTTTCTTAGACAACCTTTCTAACATTTGATCAATAAAAGGCAGAGGATAGTGATCTTTCTTAGTAACCTTATTAACTTTTGAAAATCAATGCACATCTATAGCCAACTACTACTCTTTGAGGAATAAGCTCATTATTTTCATTTGGCACAACAGTTACTCCTCCTTTCTTAGGAACACAATGAACAGGACTAACCCATCTACTATCAGCAATAGGATAAATTATACCTGCATCAAGGAGTTTTAATACCTCATTCCTTACCACTTCTTTCATCTTAGGAATTAAACGACGTTGATGTTCAACAACGGGCTTTGCGTCAGGCTCCATATTAATTGCATGTTGACAGATAGCAGGAGAAATCCCTTTTAAATCATCAAGAGTATAACCCATAGCTCCTCGATGTTTCTTCAACACCTCTAACAATCTTGCTTCTTCATCACCTGAAAGTTTAGAACTGATAATAAAGGATATATTTTCTTATCATCAATATGAGCATATTTAAGTGTATCTGGTAAAGGTTTTAAATCAAAGACAGATCCTCCTTTGGTGGAGCCGAAATACCCAAGTCTTCCACTAGTAAATCATGCTTGAGAATTGGAGGTTGACGAAGAAAGATGTCGTCAATCTCATTTCTCTCCTCTGCAAATACCTCGCTCTCATGATCTTCCATAAATTGCTGTAAAGCATTGTTAGGAGCAACAACAATAGAAGCAAGTTGTTCAACCTTTAAATCCTCATTAGGCAATGCAGTTTCATAATGATTCTTAGCAAATTTGGAAAAATTGAACTCATAAGATTCTCCATCAAATTTAGTATAAATTTTTCTTTCTTACAATCAATAATAGCACCACAGGTATTCAAGAAAGGTCTACCAAAAATAATAGGACAAGTTTTACTAGCAGCAGAACCAAGAACTAAGAAATCAGCAGGGTATTTAGTCTTACCACATAAAACTTCAACATCTCTAACAATACCAACCGAGAGATAGTTTCTCTATTAGCAAGCTGAATAACCACATCAATCTCCTCAAGTTCGCAAGGATTAATTTCATGCCTAATTTCCTTGTAAAGATCATAAGGAATAGCACTTGAACTGGCGCCAATATCACAAAGACCATAGTAGCAATGCTCACCTATTTTGACTGAAAGCACAGGGACACTTGTTTTCCGGGCTCTTTTAGGATGTGTAACAATGTTAGAAGCTTCTTCGCAAAATTTAATATGTCCTCCTTCTACATTTTCAGTTACAAGATCCTTAACCATAGCTATTGCAGGTTTTACAGTTATTTGCTCATCAGGTTCTTTAGCTTTCCTTTCACTTTTATTAACCACACTAGCCAAAATAGAATGTTCTTTTACTTTTACAGGAAAAGGTATTTTTTCAATATAAGGTTCTGGCAGAATGCGATCAACAGTATGAACTTCAATGTTTTTAACAAGAGCAGAATTAATGTTATCTTTATAAGGTTCATGATACTTTTCCACCCCTTTCTAGGAATATCGAGATACGAAGCAAAAGCCTTATAACAGTTTGCAATAATTTGAGAATCAAGACCATAAGTAGCACTAAAATTACGAAAACTATCAGTCTCCATAAAAGATTTAATGCATTCAAAATCATATTTATACCTGACTCTCTACCTTTGTCGTTCTCCCATCCTTCAGTATTTTCCTGGATACGATCAAGAAGGTCCCATTTATCTTCCTCTTTCTTCCGTGTAAATGATCCAGAACAAGAAGTATCCAATAAATCTTTATCATGAAGAGAAAGCCTTGCATAAAAGTTATTGATAACAATATTACTTGGGAGCTCATGAATGGGGCATTTGAGCATTAATGACTTCAGCCTCCCCCAAGCTTGGGCAATACTTTCTCCATCATGAGGCCAAAAATTATATATAGAGTTCCTGTCTTTATGGATCTCACTAAGAGGATAAAATTTGGAGTAAAAGAGAGGAACAATCTCGACCCAACTCAATGAGTGGCCATTTTTAAGCAGACTATACCATTCAGCAGCTCTGCCCTTCAGTGATAGAGAAAATAATTTCCTCTTGACTTTGTCCATAGAAATACCTGCACACTTGAATAACTCGCACAATTCATATAGAAAAAGCAAGTGATTACCAGGATGGACAGTTCCATCATAGCGGTTATTCATAAAACGTTCAACAATTTTCATAGGTATTTTAAATGGAATTCCCTGAGCAGGTGGAGGGTCATCTACTACCGTAGCAGTGGTAGTAGTCTTCCCAAACAGTGATTCGAATGGAGATGACTCCATGACAGAACATCACTTACAGTAAATATTTCCTTACCAATTCTTCTTACCAATAGCGCTTCACTCCCCGGCAACGGCGCCAGAAAATAGTCTTGATGACCCACAAGTATAGGGGGTGTATCGTAGTACTTTCGATAAATAAGAGTGTCGAACCCAACGAGGAGCAGAAGGTGCTGGTATGTAGTTTTGATCAAGGATTCACTGTAAACACTAGCAGACAAGTTTTTAGGGGTTTTCAATATAGCAGATAAATACAGTATGAGTAAATAAACGAGAGCAATAATAATTGCAGCGAGTGGCCCAATCCTTTTGAGTGCAAAGGACAAGCCGGTTGTGTTACTTATGATTACCAAACGTTCCTGGGACACATGGGAATTTCGTCAAGTGCTTTCGTTTCATGTAGTTGATTAATCTTCAATGTTTCGATAAGTGTTGTGTGGGTGAATCTATGCTAACGCACTGCCCTTCCTAGGACTAATACGTACTTGTGATTATACCCCTTGCAAGCATCCGCAACTACAAGAAGTAATTAAGATAAATCTAACCACAGCCTTAAACTCTCAGATCCTACACTCCCTTGTGCACTAACTTACCAACGGGGGTTCAGGTTTCTGTCGCTCCGGCAACCCCACAATTAGCAAGCTAAATACACAATGCATTCCCTAGGCCCATAAAGGTGAAGTATCATGTAGTCGACGTTCACATGACACCACTATAAGAATGACACCACAACTTAAATATCAAACCATTAAATATTACTCAACATTATTCCACTACTAGCAGCAAGACTTTCCCCATGTCCTCAAGAACTAAACGAACTACTCACAAGACATCATATGGATCATGATCAGAGGTGATATAATGATGAATAACAATCTGGACATAAACCTTAATTCACCGACAAAACTCAATAGCATCAACAACAAGGAGTAATTAACATCGGGAGAGTCTCCCCAATGAACTAGACAAGGTGCAGCCCTAGATGTTACAGCGGAACGGAGTGGAGTAGTGGAGATGATGATGGTGGAGCGGTGGATGATGAAGATGATGATCCTGATGAAGTCCAGCACGATGACGGCGACGATGGCGATGATTTCCCCCCTCCGGGAAGGAATTTCCCCGGCAGATTTCTCCCTGCCGGAGAGCTTTTCTCTCTTTGTGGTTTCCGTCCCGTGGAGGTGGCAGAATATTTCATGGACGAACCTCCTGATGTTTTAGGGTCACGGGGGAGATATACGCGAAGGGGCAGCGCCAGAGGTGGGCCCAGGTGGCCACGCCAGGCCTCGGCGCCGCCCTCCTCCTGGCCACGCCCAGGGGTGGCATGGGGCCCACCTGGCCCACCTGGAGCTCCCCTTCTGGCTAGCTCCGTCATCTGGAAAAATAGGAACTTCGGCGAAAGTTTCGTGATTTTTGGAGTTTCGCAAATATATTAGCTTGACGGTGCTTTTTCCAGCTAAAATCTGGCTCCGGCAGATAAATCCCCAATAATCATCAAACATGCAAAATAAGATAAAATAACATAAGTAACATGTATTAATATGAAATATATCGATGAATAACAGTAAATTATGATATAAAATAGTGATGCAAAATGGACGTATCAGAGCTCAAGGCCCAAGTCACTTATTTGAAGAAAGACTTGGAAAAGCGTCATGTTGGGAAGTCCACACTTGACAATATGTTGAGTGTTCAAAGACGCCCCAATGACAAGAGTGGACTTGGATTCAACTCCAATAACAAGAACAAGTCCAAGTACAACAAGAAGAAAAAGGGCCAAGAACAAGTTAAAGATTTGGCCAAGATTGTTTGCTTCAAGTGCAAAGTTGAAGGGCACCATGTTAGATCTTGCCCTTTGAAGAAGAAGCCTCTTAGTGAGAAGCAACAAGGGAAGAAGCCTCAAGTTCAAACTCAAGTTCCTCAAGTTGAAGAACGGCCTCTTCCCAAGAAGAATCGAGCTACCCCTCCTCAAGTCGAGATTCCAACTAAGAAGAAAGGAGGAAGCAAATGTTGCTACATATGTCGTGAGAAGGGTCACTTTGGTTCTTCATGCACTAATGGTACCTCATCCAACCCTATTATAATTGATGATGTTTATTCTCTTCGGAAGGATAAGGTTGGCAACGTGATTGCCAAATATGTTGGTACTCAAAGTGGTGTCAAGAAAAGAATCATTTGGGTTGCCAAGCCTATTGTGACTAACCTCTTAGGACCCAACTTGGTTGGGGACCAACAAGCTAAAACTTGATCAATAGGTGTTGTCGGAGGGCATTAGAGATTTGGCTACATTATGAAGAATTAAGGGATCTTCATCAATTATATTCTCTCAAGTCAAGTCATTTGGATTATGTTGTTCTATCTCATATCCAATGTTCCTCCTTGCGGTAACTTATGCTTATATCATATATACATTGAAAGTTGCTTGCACCCTTGCATGCGTTTGGTTTTGTACCTTACTAGTGTTTGTATGTGTTGTGCTCTCTACTTACTTATCTTGAGAAATCAAGTATGTGTATGTTGGTTTGCACACCATGTATTTGTTTTGAGCCTTATTGTTTTTATTTCCTATTTCATCTTGTTGGCTTTCTTTGAGAGATTAATGGACTATCCATTTTTGGAGAGTGATATGCTTCGTGCACTTCACAATCCTAAAAATGTGTGTACATGAGGAATACCACTTAGTGTTGATATATCAATATTATCTATTCTCTATGTGGTATGTCATGCTCATGAGAAATTCAAATTCTATAATGTCCATTAATTTCTCTAGTTGGTTTTGTTTGCCTCTTGTTTTAAAATAAATGGATTATCACATTATGGGGGTGTAATAAGCTATGTGCATATTACAAGCCTAGAAAATGTGAACATGTGAGGTTTTGCCACCTAGAATTGATATTGTTAAATATCTTGTTCCTATGTGGCATGTTTCTCAAACAAGTTCCATATTTGCTTAATTGCCTTTTGTCTCACATCTTTTGGATCTTGTGTGTGAGAGAGTTTCTTGGGGCTTTGCATGATCATTGATCAAATTGAAGCCGTCAAGAATCTCTTTCTAAGCATGTGTTTCAATTCCTATCCTTTGACATATGCTTATTTGTTGTGAAGTTGGTCTTGAATATCATTCCTACCACCGAGAAATATATCCATACTCCTTGTCCATGACAAGTAATACTCATATTAGTGGTGGAATTTGTAGACCATCTTCACTTTGGCTCTTGCTTTGAATTGCCTTATTTTATTGCCAAGGATTTGTTTTGATCTAACTCTCATTTGTCTTCCTTGTATCTTTTGAATCCTTGTTGCTCTACTCAAAATTTCTTTTGAGCTTTCTTTTTAGGAAAAGCAATGATCCCATTCTTGTGCATTTACATTCAAAGTCTACTCCTAGATAATGCACTATTCTTGGGGAAGCAATCCTACATTGAGTAGAACATCATTCTTTAATTTGGTTTTGTATCTTATTTCTTTCCTTGAACATGACTAGTGTTTGAATAATATGTATCGAGAGTGATGATCCTATTTGTGTGTGTTTTGTATTCAAATGCAAGATCATAAATAATGCACAAATCTTGGGGGAGCAATCCTATATGCTCTTGAACATTAGTTGTCTTCAATTGTTATTTGATCCCGATGACGTGTCTCTTTGGAAGACAAACATTTTTCGTCTTGGTACCTTATGCCATCATGAAAAGTGTAGAGGGTTTGGTTTTTTCCTTGATGGTATTTTCATCAATTGCTACTTTACTTTCATTTGGTATGTTTTCAAAGTAGTATCTTCAATCATGTGTTGATTTGGGTCTTTGATATAATTTGGACAATTCTTTTTCTTGTCACACTTGTGTATGCTTTCTTGGTTTAATTGGTGTTTTGTCCAAATCGTATCTCGTTTGGTTTTTGAAAGTCTTGTGCATGCATATTTATTATATGTATATCTTATGGCATGCTTTCTTTCGTTGATCCAATATATAGGATAAACTCCATCAAATCCTAAAATGGCTAAGATGTGCATGAAATTCAATTTCATATCAATATGCACATATTTATGTGGACTTTGTCCTATGTATTGTAGTTGCTCTAACTACTTTGGACCCGATTAGTTTGGGTACCATGTTGTACTTAAATTTGTTTTAGGTACATTGGAGATGCATTGGAAGCTTGTCTCATCTAAAAGGAAGGTGTTACCACCATGTGCTTATTGGAGTCAAGCTTGGATGATCATGAACTTTTATCTTCTACGTCACCCAATGTTATCTCGGTAACAAGTATCTACCTCATGCATACTTTTCTAACTTTCAACCTTGTGTAGGTTGTTTCTTGGCATGAATCTCTTTTGTCGCAATTCATTTGGTTCTTGCAAAACAACTTTATTGCAAATGTGGACAAGCCGGGATGATTACATATCAAGGGGAATTTATATATAATCATTTTCATGATTCACCTATCCCAAATATGTTAATCTAGCTCTTTCTTCTCTATGTCTCACATATGCTTTTTTGATGTTTCTTCAAAATCATTTGCCTTTTGCGATACTTGTTATCTTTCTCGGAGCATCCTTTTTATCACCTTATCCCTTGTGGATATTTTTTGATGCTATGATGAGTGTGTGTTGGAAGTTCATCTATATCCCTTTAATATAAAATTGAGCTTTGTGCTATGCTTTTAAGCAAAGATCTTATTGGTGTATTTATGACTTCCTTTTGGATATCATGTTCTAAACTTTGCATCTATTTTGTGTGTGCATATTTCTTCGTGGACTTAGTGTCTACTTAGAAACTTATACACATGAGAACAGTTACATCTTTGATTGGTATTCCAATTCTTTAGTGACCACCCTTTATTCCTTTTGATTCTTTTGTGGTTTCAAAAAGACACAAGCTTCGTTTTTCATTTGGTATCCATTATTGCATCTTAATAAGCTTGTGAACCTATTCTTTAGTGACCACCCTTTATTCATTTGGTGTGTATGGGAAAGACATGATATGCACTATGTGCCTCATATATTGAAAGACTATGTTGATGCTTACGCTCATCCTTCTATTAGTCTCCTAAAATGTCTTTCTATATCACACCCATCTCTTTCAGTTGAGCAAGTCTTTATTTGTTGCTTCTTGCTTTTGTTGCTCAACATTTTATTTGTTGCAAGTTGTATTGTTTCTTTTCTTATATGCTCTCTTGCACGTGTTTGTGTTCAAAAATTTTAGGAGGGAGTGAGGATTCCATGTTGTGCACACCATATTAAAATACAAATCTTACATTGTGCACGTACCTTGGGGAGCTCCCTCTTGATTTTGAGAACACTTGTCGGATCCTTTGATTGCTTGCTTCTTTCGTCGAAGTAACTTCCTTTTGATTTTCTTTTGCAATCTTTGGATCCTCAATATAGTTTGATCTCCTTCCCAACTATTCGTCATTGGATATGTGCATTTGATTTCACTCATATTATGAGAAATGCACACATTTTGGGGGAGCTCTTAATATATTGGCCTTCTAAATTTTTCTTCCCATTTCGGCAATCGATGCCAATGGGGAGAAGTTTAGAGGGTTTAAGGGAACTTGGTTTTATGCTTTAGTTTCGTTCTTAAGCATTTGCCTTTCATGCTCTTGCATCCTTGCTCTTTGTTCTGCATGGTTGCTTAATTCATTATATAAACCCTCGTAAAAGGGATTGTCATCAATTACCAAAATGGGGGAGATTGAAAGTGCATGTGTTGCCCCATGTGTGGTTTTGGTAATTAATGACAATCCTTATGGACTAATATTTGCATTGAGAAATTCTTGTAGATCTTGTCCATAGGAAAAGATTGGAGTTCATGTGTTGGACTCTAGAAGATTACATGATGACCAAGATTCTATCCAAGGGTTTATATGAAGAATGATCATGTGAAGAGTTGAACTTATTGCAAGCATGGCTTGGAAAAGAAGATTGAGTGAACTTTCATGTTATCTCCAAGCCATCTTATATATCAAGATAAGAAGATGAATTGCAAGTGGACTCATGAAGACGGAGCTTTGCAAGGCTCTCCCATCATGGTGTATGGGGGAGTATTTGGAGAAGTGTTCATCAAGCATGTGCTAGCAAGCACAATCAAGAAATGTGTTCCAACTTGAGAGAGTCAAGATCGTCATCATCGAGCTCAAGTGGAATGCGCAAGGCAAAGGTATAATTTTGATAGGTTTTCTATTTTACCGGTCTCATGGTGTTAGTGGGAGACCGGGTTATAGGATAGACGGCGTACTATCAAGAGGGGCTCTCAAGTGAGTAATTTGATCGCATCTTTGTGGAAAGCTCAAACCTTTGCATATTTGGCATATCATGTTTCTTGGTTCTTATTTGGCTTTTATCCATGTGAGGACTTAGAGCTTGTGTTCATCTTCATACCAAGCTCTAATGCATCAAAAACGGATTTCATATGTATATCTTATTGCGTTTTTGATGTTCGAGGTTTTACCGGTTTGTCTTTTCTAAGAGAGGTCAAACTCTCTACTTGTGGTTTCCTCTTCACATGATGGACTATGATGTGTATATGCATAATCTTGTAGAGCTTGTGAGTATCTTCTAACAAGCCCAAGATCATAGAAAACGGAGTCCGGATGAGAAACATATTGCGATTTTGGTTTGGAGGTTTTATCGGTTGTTCTTTATCGAGAGGTCTAACATTTCCCCATTTAGTTTTATCCCCCATTGTTGGACTATGATGTTTCTCTGCACGATCTTGTAAAGCTCTTCATTGCGATTCCAACGAGCCCAAGAACATCGAAAACGGAGTCCGGATGATCAAGTTATGGGTGTTACATTTTCGGTTTCTGGGTGGCCAGCCCCCAGGCCGGCCGGCTCTGCTGGGTGGCTGATACGTCTCAAACGTATCTATAATTTTTGATGTTCCATGTTGATATTATGCCTATTGTTACATGTTTTATATACACTTCACAACATTTTTACACATTTTCTTGGACTAACCTATTAACAAGATGGCACAGTGCCAGTTCCTGTTTTCTGCTGTTTTTCCGTTTCAGAAAAGCTAGTCGGGGAATATTCTCGGAATTGGACGAAAATCAACGGAGGTCCCTATTTCACCGACACGTCCACGGAGTCCAAAGGGGAGACGGAGAGGCGCCAGAGGGCGGCCACACCACCCTAGGGCGCGGCCCCCATGCCAGGCGCGCCGAGGGGTGGTGTGGGCCCCTCGGTTGCCCTCCGACACCGCCCCTTCGCCTATTTATTCCTCCTGCCCTGAAAACCCTAAATACCCGAGTATTATTCCATGAAAAATTCCAGAGCCGCCGCCGTCATCAACCCTAGCTCGGGAGGGTTCTGAAGCTCTTCCCGGCACTCTGCCGGAGGGAGATCATCACCGGAGGGCTCTACATCGCCATGCTTGCCTCCAGAGTGATGCGTGAGTAGTTCATCCTTGGACTACGGGTCCATAGCAGTAGCTAGATGGTTGTCTCTCCACTTTGTGCTATCATGTTTAGATCTTGTGAGCTGCCTATCATGATCAAGATCATCTTATTGTAATGCTACATGTTGTGTTTGCTGGGATCCGATGAATATTGATACTATGATCAAGTTGATTATCAATCTATCTTTATATGTTGTTTATGATCTTGCATGCTCTCCGTTATTAGTAGATGCTTTGGCCAAGTAGATGCTTTTAACTCCAAGAGGGAGTATTTATACTCGATAGTGGGTTCATGCCTCCAGTAATCTGGGTGAGTGAACATCTAAGGTTGTGGATGTGCTGTTGCCACTGGGGATAAAACAACAATGCTATGTCTACGGTCGTTTGTGTTGTTTACATTACACACTTTTCTTAATGCAATTATCTGTTGCTTGCAACTTAATACCAACGGGGGACACGGATGTTAACCTGGCGGTGGATTATTAGTCATAGATGTTGTTGGATAACGGTCTATGTATCTTGATGTAATGCCCTATTAAATATCATAGTAATCATCTTGTCATATAAATTCATTGTCATGCGTTCATTATTTGTCAATTGCCCAGCTGTAATTTGTTTACCTAGCATGTTAGTTATCTTTTATGGAAAGACACCACTAGTGAACTGTGGACCCCGGTCCATTCTTTACACTGATAAAACCACCAACTGCAAACATCTGTTCTCTTTTACTTTCTGCAATTAATACTATTTTTCACACCATACGTTTAATCCTTTGTTTTCACCAAGCCGGGGAGATTGACAACCTTCCTGTTTCGTTGGGGCAAATTAGTTTGATTGTGTTGTGTGCAGGTTCCACGTCAGTGATCGGGTAACGGCGCCGCTGACAACCTTCAGAGAACTTCTGATTCCTCCTGGATTCGACAACCTTGGTTTCATACTGAGGGAAAATTGCTGCTGCACTACATCATACCTTCCTCTTGGGGTCTCCCAACGAACGTGTGTTTTCACGTCATCAGTGGCCAGCCCCCAGGCCAGCCTAGGCCGGCTCCCAGGCTGGCCGGCTCTGCTGGGTGGCCAGCCCCCAGGCCGGCCAGGCTGGCCTCCCTGCACCTCTTCAAACGGGCAGATTTTCGGGCACCTATTTAAGGGCCCTTCTTCCCCAAAGTGACTAGAGCTTCTAAGCACGAAATTGCCCCCCATTGTTGACCTCTTGAAGCTTTGATTTCTCTCTATTCCTGCATGATTCTTGCCTCAAATTAGAGGGAAAAGAGAGAGGAGATCTAGATCCACATTTCCACCTATCCATCTTTCCTCTAAGTAAGGGGAACCCTTTGGATCTAGATCTTGGAGTTCCATTTGTTGAGTTCTTCTTTGTTCTTTCTCTCTTCTCCCCCCATAAGCATTAGTTGCTTCTGGTGGGATTTGAGAGTGAAGGATTTGAGCACTTGTGCTCTTGCCATTGTTTTGTTGCATCGGTTTGTGCTCTCCATGAGGATTCGTGGAAGTTGAAAGTTTGTGAGCTTGTTACTCTTGGGTCATTGGACCCTAGACGCCATTGTGGTGGTTAAAACCTTTTGTGGTCACTTGTAGCCGCTCGGGAGCCCCCAATCCAATTGTGGGTTGTGCCCCGGGTTGTTGTTGAAAGGCTCCGGATTCCGCCTCGAAGGATTCCGATAGTTGAAGGTGAACCAATCCTTTGTGGTGCGGTTCATCGGAGAAGAAGGTGAAACCTTTGTGGCTGTTGAACCATTGTGTTGGTTCACACCTCTCCAACGAGACGTACTCCTCTAAAAAGGAGGAACTCGGGAATACATCCTCGTCTCCGCGTCCCTCGGTTATTTCTATACCCGAGCTTTTTACTTATGTACTTTACATTGTGATAACCTTCGTGCTTGAAGTATTCTTTTGCTATCACTTTGTTGCTTGTCTTGCTTAGCATAAGTTGTTGGTGCACATAGGTGAGCCTAGTATATTTAGATTGTTGGCTTGTTAATTTAATTCCGCAATTATCAAGCCTAAACTGGAAAAGTTTTAATTCGCCTATTCACCCCCCCTCTAGGCGACATCCTTGTCCTTTCAGAGATGCCCTTAGCTCACCACAAGTCTTAACGATTGTGTCAAAGTTGGCGATTTATACTGTCATGATACATGTTTTAGATTCAAAATTATTATTCAATTATACTACTAATTTCTGCTCCCCACTCTTCATCTGGAAGACACGAGTTCGTGGCTAAAGAATGGCCTATGAGTTAATGCTTAGGAGCGGAACATCTAGAAACTTTCCCCTCTCCCTACCGGGTCTCACACACGGGCGACCCCAGGGCGCCAAACCCTAGCAGCCAAAAGACCACCGCTCGAGCTACCTGGCTGCCGCCGCCGGTGGTGGTGGTGGCACCTCGGTCGCCAAAGGCGGCAGGGGGGAGGACGTGCGCCCCGACGGGCTGACTCCGCGCGGAGGAGGGGCACGGGGAGCTGGTGTCGGGGAGCGGTGGAGCAGCTCGATGCGTGGTTGGGGCTGCGGTCGATGGCGCGCGGGCGCAGGCGAGTCGGCGCAGAGGCGGCGGTGAGGACCCTACTCCGGCGTGGCTTCCTGGGCCATGGTGGTGCCCTGGTGCGCGGCCGGCATGCCCCTGTTGCTGTCTCCTGGAGGCACAGCTCTGCTGCGGAGGAGGAGCGCAACCGGCCCTACTGGTGCGGCGCGCCCCAGATCTGGGCCCAACCGGGCCCGATCTGTGTCTGAGGGTTGCGACTGTGCCCAGCTGTCGGGAGTGCGACAGCGACGACACGGTGGCTCTTCGACCGGGCTGGAGGTGGAAGATGGGGGAGAGCTGCTGGGAGAAAGGGATGGTCTTGCTCGTGCGTCTCATCGGTGTACCACAACACATCGGCCATGACTATGAAGTGCTGCGGCGGCGGTGTGAAGAACATGGACAGTTGCCCCATTCCGGTGGGCGAGGAGGGAGGTGCGCGACTTTAGGACGAAAGTCTTTGCCCGTCTTCGGTCGAGGCCGGCGACGACGGCGCCTATGGGTGTTGTTTACCTTCTTGAAGGCGTCGCCGAGGTGTGTCTGTTGACACCGTACTCGCTTTCATTCCGGCTTGGTTGTTGTCTCTGGGCGAAAGCCTAGGTTCGGAGTTGGATCGGCGCGATAGCGGCGTCCTTGACGTCGTCCCTCTCTTGAGAGTATCGTGTTTGGAGACACGGCTTGGAGGTCCTATGTTGCATTCCTCCAGTGATCACCGCTATCCAAGATTGTTCTGCAGGGGCGCCATGCACACCATCGCTAGCGTGGACAAGATGACGCCTTCGGGATGGACCAAATCCCGCCATCCGCCTACTTTAGGATGGTGCGTCCACGAGGGAAGTCAAGATGGAGTTGTTCTTCTTTGAGGCGTCTGCATCGGCTGAGACGCGGCCTTGCTGATCAGTATAGGATAGGCTTTTCTTGTTGTTGTTGTTGTGTGGAGAGCTGTCTTCAGACTAGCCAGTGTGGAGTTGTGTGACAGTGTTGTGCACAACGGACTGTCGCCTTTCTTGTACTCAAACCTCTGCCTTCTATAAAATAAAGTACGCAGTTGCGTACTCTCTAAAAAAAGTTAATGGTTAGGAACTTTGATATAAATCAAAACCGAAAATCATAGACATTCCTAGCACAACTTATTCACTTGGATAAGAGAGAGAGATTGATGAGTCGTCATACTTCTTTGGCCTAATTCCAAAAACAATTCAAGCAGTTGAAATGTTATAGGGATCGACTAGATTGGGTAATCAAGTATCATCCGTTGGATGTGATCTGGCAACTTGCTACTGATGAAGATTGTTTCAGTTTCCGCCTTACATGTCTTGAATCTCCAGCTTCATTGCAAGGTGAAGAGTATTCCGTTTGCAGGTGGTACTGCTAACTCTGATACTCGTGAGACTGAGAGTGAGAGTGAACAAATCCTATTCTCTAGGGATGAAGAATTGGTACAGGTTTGCGGGCAAAGATAGTTTCCCAGGCTGTACTGATTCAGTGAGCATTCACAGAGTAGAAGCATTTCCTAGTGTTTGCACGATTACAAAAACGAACCCAGTATCAAATCTTCATCAGTTTCAAATTGATTCTACCAACACCATCAGAATACGAGTTTCTAAATTTTGTTCATGGGATCATACTGGCAGTAAAGCACTATCACCCAGCAGGCAGCACTTCATCAACAGCGCCAACCAGTCCCTCACTGCATCACATATGCAGTTTCATCTAGATGTACTAGAAATTTCATCCGAGGACAGGGTATCCAAATAACATACTGCAAAATTCAAAAATCATATTTCGAAGTTCCAAAAAATTCTGAAACAAATCCTGAACATAGAAAATAGTGCATTGTATCAACGTGCAAAATCTCAACTGAAAATAATTTATATTCCGGAATACGCAAAAATAATAAAATCTATTTTGGGAGTTCAAATTTGGCACTATTCACTACTTTCAAATTCAGATTTTGTCATTTTTGACAGACCAAAATACAACATATTTCCATTTAAGAGTTCAGTAGAAGACAACATAATCTACATCTAGGATTTTTCAAACTCCAAAAATATGATTTTCAAAATTTGCAAAATAAAGGGCTATGGGTAGCCCGAGCTACATATCGCCCCTCTCAATCCTGATCATTACTTCTGCTACCATGAATTTGGCCAAGTAGTTTGCATACATCAAGAAAGCTTGCAAGCACTGCACGAAGTTCATAGAGATTAAACTTATATATGATGTAGTAAAGCAAAGTAAGGTCTGTAATGAACCACCAACCACCTGACTCTACAATCATCAGATATTGAGGGTCCCAAGTGCAATGCAAATTAACACTGAGCAGTGGACAGGTGCGGAGAAAAAGCACGCCAGCTTCAGCAGCTGGCCACAGCGGCACAGCCCAGCGTGAAAACGTAGCAGGAAGGCCATCAATTTCACGTGTGGCTGGGATACAAATCTTACTGAAACCTGACTAGCAATCTTATATTATCTGTAAATTGGCCGACTCAGTAGCAATTCATGGAATCTCAAGCAGATCCTGCTTAGCTCTAGATTCAATACTCCTAGATCATCTTAGTCAGGTACAATATCATGACATTGAGGCCTATACACAAATGAACAATCCCTTATGAAGGTTAGATAGCACTAAAATAGAAATGACGAAGCTCTTGCAAACAAGAGCTTGTAGACTTGTACAGGGCAATGTTGGATTCAGCACAGATATCTTCATAAATTATCTTACGGTCAAGTTGCACAGTTTTCTCCCATCAAACTTCCCATGACACACTGAGCATTGTCACCAAGTTGATAATGATAAATACACATTATAACTGCTTCAAAGAAGATATACATAACCCTATCTCTTACTATGCAAAGGTAAGCCTTCATTGAATAGTTGTCTAAAATGCGACCAGTTTCAGCAAGCATCTGAGAAGCACGTTATAGTGTTGCCAAGATCTCAATAATAAAGAGAAAATTAAACATTCATCACCCAGCGCTTCAGCAGCATACAGCAAGCATGTAAGCACCATAATGTATTGACTTGTGCAATACTGGTGTCTCTCGTACATTGTTATTAACAAACAAAGAATCCAAATGTTATGCTACTAAATAGCATCCATAGCCTCTTGATTATAACGCTTGCTACGATAATTTCCGCGCATAACACATGGGCAAAAGGAAAATAAACTTGGGGGGAAAACCTTATGAAGTTCATAGAGTTTGCACTATACCTAATGCAGAAGCTGAGAAGCACGCTAGAGTCACAACACCAGGGTTTGAAGGAAGCACCAACCTAGTCGCTCAAGAGTCATCAGATAAAACATTCAGAATTCATTTGGTAAGAGACCATGGCCATCACAACTGGAATTCCCCATCAACTTGCTCTGACTCTTAGTATAAAATGATAACAGTGAGCTTATTCCCTATATCTAAACAAAGAAAGTAGACTTATTATACTCTTAAATAAATAGTTGGCTGAAGTCAACCGTTTCATGGAGCATATGCAGTGAGCACTGAAGCATGTCCATGTGTTTAGAGTACCACACAAATAAACAGAGGCAACACAGATTCTATAGTCCAAGAAAACATAAACCTAAGCCATATTATATAATAAAATCGTCTAGCAACGGCATAAAAACCAAGTCTATAAAATTTTACATAGTGGTAAAAGCATTCATCATTCAGAAATTCAACATCAACAAGAAGAGTACCTACCTCAGAGTATTGCACACATGCGCAATACTGGCTCTACTTAAGATGTAGTAGAATGTGCATATTTCTTATATATTTGAGACCAAGCAGAGAATGGACATGTTGCTGCCAAATAACAGTCACAAATTTCCCAAGCATAACTTCTGCAACCATCAATTCAGCTACGTAGTTTGGAAACATAAATCATACATCAACAAAAGAGTAGTTGAGAGCAAACTTCATCCAGTTCATAGAGACACTAGAGCAACAAGGACTAAACACCTCTCTCCAGCCATCAGATGAAAGACCAAGAATTCAAATCACCCTGCAGCGCTGAAAAGAAGCTATGTTGAACAAGGCTTTGCTTGATCCTATGTGTAGCTGTCAAGCTGATACTTGCATCCAACTGCGAACTTGCAAGCAATTTCCCCTCAGTGTTAACAAGAAACAGCGTTTGTCCAAAATTGTAGAGGACAAACACATTCCCCTCCTCTTGTACAACCATCACATCCTGACTCTCATACTCATCGATCTCTGCCACCGGCAATTTGACATGGTATTTATGGGACCATACCTCGCTATCATAGTCCTGCATCACCCAGATATCAACGGTTGTCATGCTATCATTACGGCTGTACATGCCGAGTGTACCGTCCACCTCAAACATGTATGCTGTTCTTGTCTGAACAACTGGACCTCGCATCAGACGGAACGATTCGGCTGTGGTGTCGAACACAGTTATCATCTTACGACTCTGATCCATGTTCAAAGGGTAGGGCCACCAACCCCAATGCAGGTTACCACTGACCAGGACAGGTGAGTAGAAGAAGCACGCCTGCTCCAGCGGACGCCCGATGCGCCTCGGCCGCAGCTGGTTGCAGCCCAATGCGAAAACGTAGCAGGGATGATTCTCGCAGAACATCTCCTTGGCCCTCATGTGCAGTAGCAGCCGGTACTCGCCGGTAGGAGGATGGCAGTATAGCCCGGCGACATGGAAGTCATGAATCTCCGGCACTTGACCAATCTGGCGCGTGGTTGGGTTACAGATGAAGTCACGCCGGATATAAGGCGAGAACGTACAAAGCGAGACGAGGAGGAGGCCGTCGCAGGACGCCTCGATGCTGATGGCAGTAGAGTCGTCAAACCGGGCGATGGGCTGGAGTCGGAACTCGCCGGCGGCGACCCGGTGGTCGAAGGCGCGGAGATCGCCCCACGTGCTGCCGCGTTTGAAAAGGACGACGAGGGGGAGGGATGGCTGGTGGCGGTGGTGTGCCAGGAGGAAGTCGCGGGTGGAGGCAAGGCGGCGCCAAGCGCGGCAGACGGCGCGGCAGCGCACGAGGTCCTTGGGAGGCAGGCGCACGAGGATCTCGAAGCCGAATATCTCTTCCGGGAGGCCGATGCATAGCGGATTCGGCCCTATTCTTCGGAGCCCCGCCATGGTCGCCGGCCGCTCTCAGCGATTATTTCTCGGGCAGAAGAGGAATGGAGGTGGAGGTGACGGCGGACGGTGGACTTTGTTTTGTGGATCCTGAGCTGGGCTTAGATCAATGGTAACGGCCACAGCTGGCTACCGCGTGCGGAAGTCTAGTATGAGGCGCAGGAGGTCAGGGAAGCCCAGCCGGCGACCTCCGTACGGCCGCACCGGTCACCCTGTGCGCCGCTAGGGTTTGACGCGGGTGTGCGGGCGGAGGGGCGTAGAGCACGACCGAGGCGGGGAATCGGCGGAGACCGAGACGAACTCGTGCCGGTGAGAGGCAGCACCAGGAGGTGGCAAAGGCGGCCGGAATTAGTGGAGGCGGCGGCGTTGCAGTTGTGGAGCAGAGTGCCACAGGCATCGGAGAGAGGAGAGAAAAAGTGAGAGGGAGATTAGCGGACAGAGCTTGGGTGACTTTGTGAGACGGACTGAGATCCCGTGCCCTGCTAGAGGCGGGTCACGGCGTGCCTTGAGGCCCAGCATCCACCATCCATCCTCCATCCAACGGACTGCAACCAGTCAACGCCAAAAGTCCAGCTCGCACTAGTCCCTTTCTTTCTTCCAGTTCGCACCCAGCAAGGCAACGAGGCGTGAAGGGGAAAATTACGCGGCGTTCTCGGTTGGAGCTCGGTCAGGCGCCGCCATGGGAAAGAAAGGGGGAGCAAGCTCCAGCGCCGGCCACCGGAGAAAACGGCGCCGGAAATCCCTCCCCTCCCACTCCGTCGGGCTGCTCCTCCTTCCTCGCTGCCGCAGCTGTCTCTACTTCACTGAATTTTCTTTTTGTGTGCGCTCCTCCTGCCTCGCTGGTGCGAGCTTCATGACGCCCGTGGACGTCGGAGCTGGCCGGCATAGGGAGCATACGATGAAGGCGGAGCGAGGCAATAGGAGGTCGTCGGAGGGGCCGTCGGAACGGGCGGAGGCAGCCTTTCCAGCAGCGCGGCGACGGGACCAGCAGCGATCGGGGAGGAGCTTGTCGAAACGGGGCTGGGAGGAGGAGCGGCCGGAGTGGGGCGCAAGGAGGAGCCGCCGGAGTGGGTGCGGAGGGCTTGCCGGCGCCGTTTTCTCCGGTGGCTGGTGCTGCAGCTTGCTTCTCTCCCTTTCCTGCGGCGGCGCCGGCGGCAGAGCTCTATCTCGATGCTTGGCTGGGAGCGAACGAATATGCTTTTGTTACTGGAATTGCTTTGCTGCCGTTGGATTAAAAGGGGCGGTGGATGTTGGAGCTCAAGGCACACCGTGACTAGGCCTGGAATTTGAGCCGAGCCGGCTCGACTCGTTCAAGCTCGGTAAACTAGCGAGCTCGACTCGGATTGACTCGTTTAACAAACGAGTCAAGAATTGGAACTCGGCTCGGCTCGCTAAACTCGCGAGTTTGCTAGTTTAACTCGTTTAGCTCGGTAAAAAATTTAACATGCATTTTAATAGATTTTATGTATATTTTTTCTAATTATTTGGACTTGTATGATGCAATTATCACAAAAAATTATAACAATATGACAATATTAAGTAATATCTAGTCGTTAAATTGTGATAATCAGGTAATATAATTCACAAAAGACGAATAATGTAACGATTTATTTTTTACCGAGTTAAACGAGCCAAACGAGTAGCTCGGAACTCGGCTCGTTTAGCTCGAACTCGTTTAGCTTCTAAAATGAAAACTCGGCTCGGCTCGTTTAACAACGAGTTCGAGCCAAGCCAAGTCGAGTTTCGAGCTACTCGTTTAACTCGCGAGTTTCGAGTTTTAAGTCTAGCCCTAACCGTGACCCGCCTCTAGCAGGGCACGGGATCTCAGTCCTTGTGAGACAAAGTCACACTAGAGCCATCAGATCAAATCAACATCCCACGGACACGCTTGCTCCAAAAAGTTTAACTCAAAATGCAAACTATTCAGAAAAAAATGAAAAAATTCTATAAATTCACATATTTTCCATTAAACATTCTGGGAAAGTTTTGTTTCATTTGGACAAATGGTTTATGATTAAATAGTTTTTTACGTTTTGAACTCAAAACTCAATTAAATCATAAACTACTTGTCCAAACGAAATGAAACTTTCACACAATAATAAGTGCAACATATATAGTGTCCAGAATTTTTCGATTTTTTCTAAATAGTTTGATTTTTTTAGTTTAAGATTTCGATTAACTTGTTTGTCGGATCTTTATCTGGTGGCTCATGCAGGGTGAAGTCATCGTGAGACTTCATCTCCCTACGTCCCTGAAGCTCTATCCGATTAAAAGGTAAAAGATGGAAATGCGGATGTGGCGTTTCAGGGGAGCATTTAAAATTGCATTTTAAACATACTTTGAAATATAAAAAAATTCGAAAAAAAATCGCGCGAAGTTGTTTCATGGAAAACTGATATTTTTTGTATCGTGTATACAAAAGACAAACTTCGGTACTAACAAAAATGTGTTGATGAGACATTATTTTGTCATTTTGCTGTTGCTGAACTTGTAACAAAAAAGTAGGGACCTGACTACGCCAGGGTGACCTTCTTCCCTCTCACGTTCTGTAAACTGTCTGATTCATTCAATAAAAATGGAGCCGGGGCTTTTTTCCCCTGTTTTTCTAAAAAAAATAAAAAATGTGTGTTTACCCAAGACATAAAAAAATGTTCGCACCAAAATTTTGTTTGTAATTTTTTGGAATTTCAAAATATCTTTTCCGAGTGACATGAGCATATGCTATAAATTTGAGAAATTCAGAGTTTTTCACTAAAAATTGAGAAAATTGAATTATTGTGTTTTCTTGTTGTTTATTTTTTATGGCAACTTCATCTGCTTTAAATTTCCCCACTTTTTCCTTTTGTTGTATCCCTATCTTCATCTCTGCTACTTATAAATGATGCAAGTTTGCTGAGATACAATCAATCATATCCGTCAAAAACATCTCTTCCTATAAATGTCCCAAGCCTACCCGCCATTTGCCCCCACTTGCCCCTCCCAGTCAATTGCATGCGTTGGATCTGATTTGAACAGGGTAAATCGTACCCGATTCACCCTTAACCATTGAACAGGCACAAACCATGACAGATGGGGCTAGTTTCCTCTGGACCCCGATCTTCACCTGCGCCGTTTAACCGCGGTGCGTCCAACTTGCCTCGTTCAATTAAATGATCTACTTATATCGCTCCAATGTTGAGCTCAACTCAACACTTTTTTTAAGGTTGGTGACACAACTTGCCAGTTCGATCCATCTAATCTATCTAAAAAAGAGTGTACGTCGCCTCGTCTTGGCCCTCCTCTTACCGGTTACTTCTTGCCTTAAAACTCTCCCTCGCCACAATCCACATGGCACGCTAGCCGTCACACAACTTGGCCGACCTTTGCGTCGGCCGAGATCCGTCATCCTAGGGCACATCCACCGACTGCGGTGCGCTAGCGCCCATGAGGACGTGTGTTGGAAGTCGTTTTTGCTAATTGGCAGCTGAAAATGAAAAAAGATGTTTATAACTAAAGACAAACTTCACGAACTTCATAGAGATTAAACTTATATATGATACAGTAGAGCAAGAACAATAAGATCTGTAATGACACACGTCATCAGATGTTGAGGGTCCCAAGTCCAATGCAAATTAACACCGACCAGCGGAGAAAAAGCACGCCAACTTCAGCAGAGAGACGATGCACCTCAGCAGCAGCTGGCCAAAGCCCAATGTGAAAACGTAGCAGGAAGGCAACATATCCGGCGCGTAAATCATATTGAAACCTGACTAGCAATCTTATATTACCTGTACATTGGCAGACTCGGTAGCAATTCGCGGAATCCCGGTAGAAATTCGCGGAATCTCAAGCGGATCCTGCTTACCTATTGATTCAATACTACTACATCATACTCCCTCCGTATCAAAATATAAGACTTTCTAGCCTTTGCACATTTAGCCTTTGCACATTTCTAGCCTTTGCATGTGCAAAGGCTAGAAAGTCTTATATTTTGATACGGAGGGAGTATTATTCAGGTACTATATCATGAAATTGAGGCCTATACAAATGAACCATTCCTGCAAAAGGTTAGATAGCACTCAAATAGAAATGACGAAGCTCTTGGGCAATTTTTGGATTCAGCACAGATATCTTCATAAATTAGTTTACGCTCAAGTTGCACAGTTTTCTCCCATCAAACTTCCCGGCATATTGAGCACTGTCACCAAGTTTATAATGACATCATACACATCATAACTGCTTCAAAGAAGATATACAAAACTCTGCGTCTTAGTATACAATGATGAGCCTTCACTCAATAGTTGGCCAAAATGTGACCAGTTTCACCAAGCATCTGAGAAGCAAGTTATAGCATTTACATATGTTGCCAAGATCTCAATAATAAAGAGAAAGTTAAACATTCATCACCCAACACTTCAGCAGCATATCAGCAAGCAGGTAAGCACCATAATGTGACGTCTTGTGCAATACTGGGTGTCTGTAGTACATTGGGAACAAACAAAGTATGCTCCCAAATAGTAACATTCATAGCTTCTTGATTATAACACTTTCTATGATACTCCCTCTGATCCGAATTAAATGTCTCAACTTAAACTACTCATTTGTACATCGCTAGGTCTCTCTGTGCGACATTTAAAATGGATCAGAGGGAGTAGTTTTCATACACAATACAGGAGAAAAGGAAGAAAAAACTTGCAGGCATAAACTTTATGCACTTCATAGAGTTTGCACTATACATAATGCAGAACATGAGAACACACTAGAGCCACAACAGCAAGGTTTGTAAGAAAGCACCAGATGAAGCGTTCAAAACACCCTGAAGCGGTTAAAAGGGGGCATGTTGAACAAGGCTTTGTTTGGGTCAATATTTATACATTAAGAGACTATAGCCATCAGAGTGGGAAGTACCCAGCAACTTGTCCTGTCTCTTTGTATAAAAAGATAATGGTGACTTTGTTTCCTATACATAAACAGAATACAGAAAACAGAATAAAAATAATTTATTATACCAGAAAACAGAATAAAAATAGGACTCTCGACTAAATAGTTAGCTAAAGCCAACCATTCACGGAGCATAGGCAGAGAGCACTGAAGCATGTCCATGAGTTCAGAATTACCACAAAAATAAATAGAGGCCACATAGATTCTGAAGTCCCAAGAAGCATAAACTTAAGCCATATTAGACCATCTAAATCGTCTAGCAACAGCATGAAAAATTAAGTATAAATTTTTACATAGTGGCAGTAACACATTCATTACTCAACAATTGAACAACATCAACCGGCAGAGTATCTATTACCTCAGAGTATTGCACACATAAGCACGTTGTAGTATTTACATGTATTTACAATCATTTGAGAAGCACGCCGTAGCAATTAAATGTATTGACAAGACCTAAATAATAATAAAAGACAATTAAACATTCAAGACACGGAACTTTAGCAGCACACAGCATAGCATGTAACCATGTAAGCACCATATTGTATCTACTTGTGCAATACGGATGTCTCTCGTACATCGGGAACAAACAAAGAATCCAAATGTTATGCTACCAAATATCATTCATAGCCTCTTGATTTTAACTCTTGTTACGATAGTTTCGTAACATAATACATGGCCAAAAGGAAGAAAAAAACTTGTGGGCATGAACTTTATGCAGCTCATAGAGTTTGCACTATACCTAATGCAGAAGCCGACAAGCACAATTATGCCACAACACCAAGGTTTGTAAGGAAGCACCAACCAACTCATAGTAATCAGATGAAACATTCAGAATTTATTTGTTAAGAGACTATGGCCATCACAATGAGAATTCCCCAGCAACTTGTTCTTGCTCTTAGTATAAAATGATAACAGTGAGTTTATTCCCTATACCTAAACAAATAAAGTGGACTTATTATACTAGATAACAAGACAGAGATAAGACTCTTCAATAAATAGTTGGCTAAAGTCAACCATTTCACAGAGCATATGCGGTGAGCATTGAAGCATGTCCATGCGTTTAGAGTACCACACAAATAAACAGAGGCAACATAGATGCTAAAGTACAAGAAAACATAAACCTAAGTCCGATAAGTCGTCTAGCAAAGGCATAAAAAAATAAGTTTACAGATTTGACAGTAAAGGATTCATCACTCAGCAATTCAACAACATCAACAGGCAGAGTATCTATTATCTCAGAGTATTGTACACATGCGCAATACTGGCTTTATTCTAGATGTATTAGAATTTGAATATTCCTTATATATTTGAGACTAAGCAGAGAATGGACATGTTGCTGCCAAATAACAGTCACAGATTTCCTGAGCATAATTCTTGGAACCATCAGTTCAGAACGTAGTTTGCAAACATAATTCATACAACAAAACAGTAGTTGAGAGCACAAACTTCATCCAGTTCACAGAGACACTAGAGCAACAAGGAATAAACACCTCTCTCCAGCTATCAGATGAAAGACCAAGCATTCAAATCACCCTGCAGCGCTGAGAAGAAGCTATGTTGAACAAGGCTTTGCTTGATCCTATGTGTAGCTGTCAAGCTGATAGATGCATCCAACTGCGAACTTGCCAGCAATTTCCCCTCAGCGTCAACAAGAAACAGCGTTTGTCCAAAATTGTAGAGGACAAACACACCCCCTCCTCTTGTACAACCATCACATCCCGACTCTCAAACTCCCTGATGTCTGCCACCAGCAATTTGACATGGTATTTCTGGGACCAGACCTCGCTATCATAGTCCTGCAACGCCCAGATATCAACCGTTGACATGCTATCATTAGAGCTGTAGATGCCAAGTGTGTCATCCACCTCATATAGATACGCTGTTCTTGTCTGAACGACTGGACCGCGCATCAGACGGAACAACTCTGCTGTGGTGTCGAACACGGTTATCATCTTGCCACTGTGATCCATGTTCAGAGTGAACGGCCACCAACTCCAATGCAGGTTACCACTGACCTGGACAGGTGAGTCGAAGAAGCCCGCCCGCTCCGGAGGACACCCGATGCACCTCGGCTGCAGCTGGTTGCAGCCCAATGCGAAAACGTAGCAGGGATCTTTCCCGCAGAGCAACCCCTTGGATCTCATGTGTAGTAGCAGCTGGTACTCGCCGGTAGGAGGATGCCGGTACAGCCCCGAGACTCTGAAGTCATGTATCTCCGGGACTTGACCAATCTGGCGCGTGGTTGGGTTACAGATGAAGCGGCGCTCGATATAAGGTGAGGTCGTGCAAACCGAGAGGAGGAGGAGGCCGTCGCATGACGCCTCCACGCTGATGGCAGTAGAGTCGTTAATCCGGGAGACGGGGTGGAGCCGGGCCTCGCTGCCGGCGGCGGCGGCCCGGTGGTCGAAGGCGCGAAGATCGCCCCACGTGCTGCCGCGGTTGTGAAGGAGGACGAGGGGGAGGGATGGCTGGTGGCGGTGGTGTGCCTGGAGGAAGTCGCGGGTGGAGGCGAGGCGGCGCCAGGCGCGGCAGACGGCGCGGCAGCGCACGATGTCCTTGGGGGCCAGGCGAACGAGGATCTCGAAGCCGAAGATCTCCTCCGGGAGGCCGATGCATAGCGGATTCGGTCCTATTCTTCGGAGCCCTGTCATGGTCGCCGGCCGAATTGCTCAGCTCAACCAGCGATGGTGGCCTGTGTGGGGAGTCGGGCGTGGGGGGGGAGAAGCTCGCTGGAAACCTAGAAATCTCTTGTGTTGGGTCGGCGCCGCTCCTCCTTGCGATGTCCCGCTGGAAGTTTCGAACCAAAGGTTAAATGTGTAATTTCGCGTTGCAAGGAGTCAAGGAGGGAATTATGACCGTCGTCTTCCACTTTCCCGTATTTTTTGCCAAATCTGGTCGTTTTCGTGAACTAATAACGTATCTGACCGCTCGCGAAACTATTTGCAAATCCGCTGAACTGCACAAGTTCGGCTCCATTTGCGTTGGCGCCGACCTCAGGGGCCAGATTTGCAAATTTTTGTTGGCGCCGAACTGCACAAGTTCGGCTCCATTTACGTTGGCGCCGACCTCAGGGGCCAGATTTGGCAAAAAATACCACTTTCCCCGACCCAGCACTTCCACTCATGACTCACCTCCATGGATAGATGAACTCATCTCCGAGAAAAAACCCCCTCACGCGTACCCCACCATCGGGGGTCTGCCCCGTTCCACGAGCATTCCATCGACCCAACTCTCCTGGCCCGCATTGAGCTCTGCTCGTCTGCTCCCCTCTCCAGGCTCACTGCTAGCGCACCACGACAGTGAGGAGAGTAACCGCGCGGTCGTCTCCATGGTCAGTGGCTCTGGACCGGAATCGCCGCCGGAGGGCGCCTCCGGAGACGACGGAAGAGCCGAATTGCTGCGTCTGTACGGCCGGGTCGAGGCGTTGCTGCCGCGGGTCGAGGAGCTCGCCGCCGACCGCGCGCGTCTAGAGGAAATCAACAGGACCCAGCGGAGCTGTCGGAAGCCCGCGAGGACGCCCTCCATGCCCGGCTCCTGCAGGTGATCTGCCGAATCGCGAGTTGCTTCAGTTTAGGGTTTTTATTTATTGGGCTCGTTCGCGCCTGATGATGGTTGCTGTGTTCGCGCCGCAGGCTGAGGAGAGCAGGAGGAAGTGGAAGACGGCCTACATTGAGCTGCCTCTCTTGGCTAATCCAAAGATCGCAGGTAACCAGACACCGCCCACCGAGCTCGTTTCTTGGTGCTAATCTCTCCTTCTTGTGGGGATATTTCGCCCCCAAAAAAATTGAAAGCTTTCCTACTTTGGGTGATTGAATTGTTTGAGGTGGAAAACTTGGCACCATTTTTGCCTTGTTTTGTCTCGATTATGCCTTCCCAAGTGACGAATTCATTGGGCATTGGCCATTGGGGCTATCTTACTTCTGCAACGAAGAACCTAATCTCTCTGAAGTTATGTTACTCTTGATATCATCGGCTTGTGTGTTCTTTGTAGAACTGGAAGAGGATGATTTGGAGGATTCCAAGGGTTTTGAAGCTCGTTCTGATCTCAATAACTCCGGACCAAAGGGACTTGCAGAAAGATCAGTTCCATAGGGCTTGCACATGACGTTGATTTTCTAATTCATTGTTGCGTCCATGCTTGTTTTCTTTATCATGCTAGATACAACTGAAGGAAGTTAGAGATTCTGTAGAGCTTTGTCAAAACAGTGAGTATAATGATGACATTGCAAGGGTTCTAACATCAGAATTAAGAAAAATGAAGCAAGCTTATGAGATCGTGAGCACAAACGAGGATAAGGAGTTTTCTGCATTACTTGCAGAAAAGGACTTTCTGTGCAACCAATTGAGGACATACGACAAGGATAATGCGGTGCTTCTTAAGAAAAAAGAAGTGGAGACAGCACAAGCTACTGAAGCAGCACAAAAACTTCAGCAACTTGTGGACGAGATGCAAGTGGCAGCCCGAAATAAGGATAATGAGGTTGAAAGATTGCAAGAAGAAGCTGTTCATGCAAAAGAAAGGGAATCAATTCTTGAGGGTAAGCTACTAGAATTACATTCCTTGGCTAAGGAGAAAACCGAAGAAATCCAGAAGAATGTAGAGGAGATGCAAGTCTTAGCCCTAAATAAGGATAATGAGATTGGAAGATTGCAAGCAGAAGCTGCTAACGCAAAAGAACAAGTAAAGATTCTTGATGGTAAGCTACTGGAACAATATTCCATGCTTAAGAAGAAAAATGATGAAATTGAGGAGTTGCAAGTGGCAGCCCAAAATAAGGATAATGAGATTGGAAGATTGGAAACATTAGCTTTTGATGCAAGAGAAAGGGTAGTGACCCTTGAGGGTATGCTACTGGAATTAAATTCCTTGGATAAGGAGAAAAACGAAGAAATCCAGAAAATGCAGAGGAGATTGGAAGATTACGAGCAGAAGCTGTTAGCGCAAAGGAAAAAGTACTGACTCTTGAGAGTAAGATACTAGAAATAAGTTCCTTGGCTAAGAAGAGAAACGATGAAATCCAGCTCATTGTAAGGAGATGAAATTGGCAGCTCGAAATAAGGATAACGAGATTGGAAGATTGGGAGCAGAAGCTGATATTGTAAAAGAAAGAGTAAAGCTTTATGTGGCTAAGCTACTGGAAGAAATTTCCTTGAAAAACGAGGAAAACAATAAAATGCAGAAGAATGTAGAGGATATGCAAGCGGCAGCCCAAAATAAGGATAATGAGATTGACAGATTACGAAAAGAAGTTGTTTATGAAAGAAAGGGGTAATGATTCTTGAGGGCAAACTACTGGAAATGCATTCCTTGGATGTGGAGAAAAACAATGAAATCCAAAAACTAAAAAAAGGGCAACCTGAGAGTCTGAAATACAAATGTGCCTCTTCTTTACCAAATGTAAGTTTCATTTCCAAGTATACGGTCAGCTCAGACTAAACCTTGTTTTCTTTTCGTATTGTATGTTTGGTGACCCTATCCTGCCATACACACATATATAGTCGAGGGCTAATCTCGTGTTTATAAGTAAACCTTGATAAGTGGTGTTTGTCCAAATTTACTACTCACAGTTTAATCGATTGCCTGATGATATGTGGTCATGGGTTTTTACTGGTATATGTAGGCGAATAGTCTAGTTTTACTTTTTATAAAAAAACATATTTCCCTGTGCCCGTATTCTTATATGCACCCTGATTCTTGCTAGGCTGCACACGAGTCGTCTGCTACTGGAAACATGGACCAATAATAGATTTAGGAGTTTGGTTTGCTTTACAGAGTGCTAATAACAGACCTGAGTTTGTTATGTAACAGGAGACTAGTCAAAAGCGAAGAAAGGATACCAATGAGGTGCATATACAACCTATCAAGCGATGTAAGTCTGGGCATCACGCGGTGAGTCTCCCTTCACTCACCTTCCCTCACTCCCACTCCATATTTTCTCGGGGCATCCCAGATCCACCATTTCTGTTACTGATCCTCAATATCTAGTCAATTTTCCTGGTTAATTTTCTGCTAGTGTCACCTTTTTAGAATTGAGTAGATGTAAGTCTTGATGTTCCTTTTATGTAATTCCATATTTTCTTTTCTATCTAAAAGAAGAAAAGAACTGACCTGTAGGATTTTGAGTAGTATATTTTCGTCAGAATATCTATTTTCTCAAAAGAAAAAAAATCTATGAAGGATCCAGAGCATGACACAACCTAATGTCTATGTTAGATATTGAGTCTTCCGCCATGAGTAAGTGTATATGTTCAATGTTCCTAATCTTTCTTATCTGAACAAGATGTCTTACCCTGTGCAAAACCAACTGTGTGGATTTGTTGTGGCTAATGTGTGGATTTCTTTTCTTCGTTCTACTATATGTAGCAACTGTTTCATTTACCTTGTGGTGGCGACAATGAAAGCCTATTATCTAAATTGCTGATGTTTAGTGTGCTTGCTCAACAGACGCGGATGCAGATCTTTGTCGAAGCCATTGGTGGCAAGACCATCACTCTCGATGTCAAGAGTTCAGACACTATCTACAGTGTCATGGCTAAGATTGAAGACAAGGAAGGCATCCCTCTAGGCCAGCAGATACTCATATTTGACTATAGGCTGCTGGAGGGTGGCGGCACCCTTGAGGGCCACAATATCCAGAAGAACTCCACCCTTCAGCTTTTCCTCCGACGTATGCATATCAGCGTCAAGACACTGGTCGGAAATATTCTGCCTCTCGAGGTTGACAACTCGGATACCGTCGCCGTTGTGAAGTCAAGAATTTTCGATGAGACGCGTATTCCGCCAGACTACCAGGACCTGTTCCTTGCCGGCAAGCGGTTGGAGGAGCACCGCACCTTGGCCGACTACAAGATACCAAACGATTCTATCCTTGATCTCGTGTTACGCCTCCGAAGGGATAGGGTGTGTATGTCTGGGTGAAGACGCTGAATGACAGCCCCGTCATCAGTATTTTGGTTAAGTGCTTGGTGACCATCAGCTATATCCAGATGATGATTTTTTTGTTGAGAAGGGCATTTCCACAGACCAGCAGCTCCTCTTCTTCCGTGGAAAGCTGCTGGGGAATGGCCGCGCCCTGGCGGACCATGGTATTGGGAGTTCGCCTTGCATTGGTCTGCAGCACCGCCGTCCTGGCGGTCCATGAGATGGATGCCGTGGTCGTAGGATGGGGTGCTGCTGCGACCTTCTTTCCAGTGTGCGATTTGAATCTTCCCTGTGTCACTGCACTCGTCCAACCTGTGTGTTATGTGTAATGTGTCATCAGGTTTATGAGATCGCCCCTGTCTCTTGTAGCAGTGAAAGCTAGCCTGTAGCCATAATGCAGAGGTGGATGCAAACTGCTCTCAGCTTCGCCGAATGACTTGAATTTGAATATATACTAACTGTTGATGAGCATATGCCATATCCAAAAATCGATTTCGAAAACTATATTTCAAACAATTCTGAAAGATGGGCCTAGTCAGGAGTTCCAGCAGTTGCCAAGTTTTAATGTAGCGGCAACTACCATTGATGAATGAACTCAGAAGCATCATTCAAGTGGAGTGTGCACTGTGCAGTCACCATCAGGTGGTACCAGCCTAGTCTACTCAGCAGCGTTTCAACGGCTGTGGCCGTGCGGTCCTATTATACCTCCCGGAGTTTTATTCGTCGGTGTTCTTCATTGACCGCTGCAAGTTTTGACTAGTGCATCAGACCACTTTGTACAACTGACAACAGCCAAGAGACACCGTTGATGCCAGGAGGAGGACGACTGACTTGTGCTTATCCAGCGAATTGCAGCTCCCGTCGACTTCATTGTCTGTCACTCGCTTCACTTTCTGAAAACAAATAAAAATCAATCTGGGTTGGCGAAAAACTAAAAGAAAACAAATCAACCTAACACGACCTGGAGCATTGCTGTTAAAAAATGTTGCGAATTATACAAGGAAAAAAACGTCGTTCTCCAAGGAATATTCCTAGGCAGGGCGGTCTGATGCTTCTTAAAAGCTCATCGTTGCTAGTTACACGATGAAGCGGCTGAGAGCAAGCAGAAGGGAAGGAAGGAGGCAGGCAGGAGTGCCATGGCTTCGCTCTGTAAGCACACATACCTCTCTCTCTCTCTCTCTCTCTCTCTCTCTCTCTCTCTCTCTCTCTCTCTCTTTCACTTGTACACCTCCCTTTTCTTTGCTCTCTCTCTCTCGTTTACCTCTGTTCTCGCTCCTCTGTTTCTTTGTGTGAGTTTTAATCGACTGTATTTTACGGCATACTCATCAGTATTCGAACCAGTTTTATCTGATCCTCGGTTTATTTTTATGCGATAATGTATGTACTTTATTGGGATATATATGCTCTTCTTGCATTCTTCGCCTTTTTTCTGTTCTTGTTGCTAGATTGAGGATACAAATGGTGTCTTTCTGTTGAACTGATTCAGAAACTAGCCATGGTATTGTTCAGCTGTCATGAATACTTAATCAGTTTCCAGATATTGTTGACTGAATGCCATCTTTGGAGACAGGGCACGTCTCTGTCATTCTCCTTGTACTCCTCGTAGGATCCGATGCCAATCAAGTTGCCCCTCGCCACAGCCAGCTGGATGTGAACCACAAGAAGCCGCTGCAGACATTCAGACCTTACAACATTGCCCACAGGGGTTCCAATGGCGAAATACCCGAAGAGACGGCGGCAGCCTATTCGGTAACTAACAATTTTGTCCTCATTACTGGCATCCAAATGTTTAAAAAAATAAAGAGATGTTGCTCCTATATCTGCAGCAGAATGAAAGGCTATGTGTCCAAGTACAATACAAATAGATATATTTTTAAGTGGGCAATGAAATTAGACTGTATTAAATACTACCCATGTTAGTTTACAGCATAATATCAATCTATGATACCACAGCCACATGCCCAACAATAATTAAAGGAACATCATGCTAAAGGAATATCCTGGCGATCATGTTCAGAGTATCTTATACTATACTGGTACTGATGGAGATTCTCTCAAGACTTAAATCCAACATCTTAATGCAAACCTCAACGCATGTGTTGGTTCTTGCAGAGGGCTATTGAGGAAGGTGCAGACTTCATAGAGACTGATATACTTGCGTCGAAAGACGGGCATCTGATATGCTTCCATGATGTAACCCTGGATGCCACGACCGACATCTCTGGCCGTGCGGAGTTTGCTAGCAGGAAGAGAACCTATGAAGTCGAGAGAGCAAATGTGACTGGATGGTTTGTTGGTATGTGGAACTTTGAACACCGCTATTTCTAGCTCATTTTTTGGCTGTGAATCTGCTTTTGACTTTTGGGGTTCTATTTGCTTGCAGTGGATTTTACTTTAAGTGAACTGAAATCGCTGAGGGTGAAGCAACGCTACAAATTCAGGGACCAACAGTACAATTGTATGTTTTGTATTTTTTACTATTGCTTTCTTAATTATGAATACTACTGCCTTGTACACTTCTACAAATCAACAGTCCAATGAAACCATGTTAATGCTAGTCGCATGTCATTCAGATTTCCTGAGCTTCATTGATTTACCCTATTTTTTCAAGGGAACACACAGCCTATTTTCCCTTTACCTAGAAAAGAACCCTATCTCTGTCCTTTACAATTGTTACTCCCACTATATTGCAGGGAAGTACAAGATCATTACATTTTATGAGTTTATCTTGATTGCACTTTACGCGGACAGGGTGGTTGGAATATACCCAGAGATCAAGGATCCTATTTTCATTAACCAACATGTAGGTGGCTTCAACCTCTGAAGTGCCTAAGAACAGTTAGTTTGTTTACTTAAATATGGAACCAACTGTATTCTAGAGAAATTTGTTGCGGAGGATTCACTATATGACTATATTGGATAATCATGTAGGTGAAGTGGTCAGGTGGCAAAAAGTTTGAGGACAAGTTTGCTGAGACACTTCTGAAGTACGGCTATAAAGGCGAATACATGTCTGAAGATTGGCTCAAGCAACCACTCTTCATCCAATTATGCTCCAACTTCACTCATTTACATCTCAAACATGACAAACTCTCCAAAATTGCTTCTAATAGATGACACCACAGTTCGGACGCAAGATACCAACCAGGTAATCAGAATCATCAGCAAGAAGTGACGGGTTTATTTTTTGTCTACAAAAACACCTACTTTCAAACACATTTTCCAAAACGTGCAGTCGTACAATGAGATAACCTCGGATGATTATCTCACGTTCATAAGGAAGTATGTTACTGGGATTGGGCCATGGAAGGATACAGTTGTTCCCCCAGAGAACAACCACTTAGGACCTCCGACCGATCTGGTCGCACGAGCGCACGCTCTGAATCTTCAGGTGAGCTGTCTGAGATGTCAAGTGATTGTGTCTTAGATTGCGTACCATGCTAAAGCATGATGCGTTGCAGGTCCATCCATACACATTCAGAAACGAGAACTCATTCTTGCACTTCAACTTCCACCAAGACCCTTATTCTGAATATGAGTACTGGCTCGGCGAGATGGGTGTTGACGGCCTGTTCACCGATTTCACCGGCAGCCTGCACAAGTACCAGGAGTGGACAGCTCCACACCAAATGAAGCTGAAGAATGCCGAGGCTCTTCTGCATGAGATCTCCTACATGCTGAAGGATGATGGATACTAAGCTTAGGTTGACAAGTCTGTATACAGCCCCCTTTTGGGATGGGTTTCATTGTTTCGACCGCGGAGAAAAAGGACTGGTGCTACAATTCTCTATAATTGCTTGCGATATGTATCCTCACAGGAATGCTTATTGTAGAGCATCACAAAGTACAGAAGTTCTTAAAATTTGGAAGTACTGCATTGTTCAAAAAGAGTTTGTTATCCAAACAAAACTGCACTTTGAATAAGTACTATGTTCGTGGTGTTTGTTATCAAATCCAAATAACAAGAGTTTGATATGGAGGATATGGTTTCACGTTGGTGACGTAGTGAAATCTTTTCTTTTATTGGAGACATGTTTTTTCTTCTAAATGAGAGCATAACCCCAGCCTCTGCGTCATGATGATGCACACAACCTTATATTAAATAAAAAGTTCTCAAGTATCAGTAGCAAAGTACGAAAGAATAAACGGTGCTTGTGAAACTACCACAGGTAGTTTTAGGTGGCTCCCCTAATTAATTATTCTAACCGTTGATTTGGCCGCTCCCCTCCTAAATTATTCTAACCATTGATTTCAATCGCTAAGCAGAATTTTAATCCCACCAGGGTGTTATGGTAATTTGTCTAATGATTACCAAAAAAGAACAACGAACAGTTACTCGTCCAATCAATGGTTAGAGCAAACAGTTATTCATCTGTGTCGGTAAGTTTCAGAAACCAGCATTCACCTCAGGAACATTACAACATTGAACATCCGTGCAGCTCATTTCACTGACATCACAATACTGAGAAAGTGAGAATCATGCTAGACGCCCAGATGCCTAGACGCTGAAAAATCTTTGGCTTGTGTTCGAGAAAAAATGTCGTCTCTTCCGCACTAAGCAAACTGCACGCTGGAGTTAGCAGCTGGGAGATTGAAGAGCCCACGGGCTGAGAGGCCGACGGTGGTTGAAAAAGGGGCTGCTCGATGACTTTCTGACGGAACTCCGACCGATCCACTCCGCGCTGAGGCGAAGGAGCGGGCAAGGGCGCTGCTCCCAGACGATGGGCACAACGCCGGGTGGCGGACAGTTAAGTGGAGAGTGCATTGTTCTTCGTGATGACCATCTTCGTCCGAGCGGATGCAGGCGGTGGGGACGACCGGGACGGCCTCCATCTTGGGCTCGAGAAGAAGGTGAGTAGGGGTGGCGCGTCGCGCTGGATGGCACGCCCGCGACCAGCTGCTGCCGGGAGTTGGAGAAGTCTGGCGACGGCGCCCGCGGCCGGCAGTTGCTGCTGGCGGCCACTTTCTTGGCCGCCGCGACGGCCGGCACCGCCCACGCCGCCGACGGGCCCTCTGTCGGGCCGACTCTGAGCCCTCGCTGCTGCGGCGCCGGCTACGTCCACCAACTCGTTGTGGAATCGGGAGGACGACACGCGTGAACTTCAGGCAGGGAACGGTGCAGTAGGAAGCAAGGGAGGGACGCACGCCGGTGGAGCAGGGACTACCGGTCATGGCGAGTACAAGGAGTTCGAGGGGGGAGTTGGGGCGGCAAGGAGGATGACGGAGGGAGGCACGTGGTGGATGTGGAGGCTGCCACCGGGAGGCGTGTGCTGGAGGCGGCCGGCAGAGCGTGTGTAGCGGATGTAGAGGCGGCCGACGGCGCGTGTTGGAGACGGAGGTTACCCGCGGCGGCGGGATGGCGCAGTGTAAGGGCACTGGCGGAGATTACAAAAAGGAGAGGAGCTGACCGGTGGGGTCATTGAGACGAAATTATCTAATTACCCTTTTATATTTGATAAAAAATAATGCAATCTTGGTAGTTTCAGGTAGTTTTGGGTACTTTTATTCTGGTAGTTTTTGGTAGCTCCTATTTTATCGCCGTCAGATCAAAGGGGATGGACGGTTGCTAAAAATACCAAGCATTGTAAAACTTCTAAAGAATAAAATTACATCTCAAGGATCAGATAGAGTGGCCACATGAATCAACCACCACAAGAAAAGAAATAGACCGAGTCTACACAATATTGTAGTCTTCTAGCGTGTCGTCTCCCACGCTCGTTCAAGATAGTCCAACCGACCGCAATCAATCGAGTGCATCCGGTATCCATAAGTGTGCGCTGTCTGGGTGAAAGAAGAAAAGACCAGGCGTGGATACAATAGGATAAGTAGGGTGCAATCTTCCTAGCTTGCTCGTTAACTACTTATGGTTACGGTACTGTGGAGTGTGGATGCTTACCTTCACACAAATTGTACTCCCTCCGTTTCACAATATAAGATGTTTTAGACTTCAGTGTATGTGGACATGTTTTAGTGTGCATGTTCACTTATTTTAGTGTGCATATAGACAATACGTGTAACACCTAAAATATCTTACATTTGGGAACGGAGGGAGTACGTGAGAAAAGAAAAAAAATGTGTGAGGCACTCATCACATAAATGTTGGCCTACTGCATAACATGCATGATAATCACTATATATATCCAGTCTGGCTCCATATGCTACACTCCTGTTTCATTTACCTAGCTATTTATTGGATTTTTCCCTGCTAGAGTTCTGAGATACTGGAGGCAACCACATGGTCGCTAGAGTATATCGAGCGGAGAGTTGTGATGTGGAGCCAATCAGTGAGCTCTACCCGAATCTGGCTGACTATGTAGCTGGGCCTACTTTGCTATCGCTGGGAACGAAGTCCTAGCTTCACATCGAGTAATGCAACTAGTCAACATCCACATTGTGTGTGAGAAGCCACCTAGTCCTAGAGTTAATTCATAGGATAAATGGTCACCTGTTCCTTCGCCACTAGATACTAGAAGATACCCCGCGCGTTGCAGCGGGTATCACTTTAAAAACTGTATCGTGTAAATAAAATGATATAAAAGGTATGGCATATTAAATGAATATACGAAAATCAATTGGTCATAGTCGATATACTAAATTTATCATAGACATGAATTGCGTGTGTATTTTATATTATTAATGTGAACTATTAGATGGTTGGAGAAATGTATGATGTGTATATTAATAAGTATTAGTGGAAATGACATGGACAATTGATTGGCTAATAGCATGGATAATGTGGATAACTTGCATGTTGAGATAAAAAAATAATAAATACACTTCGTGGAGTTTTGCTTTATAAGATGTATAGATTCGTCATGCGAGAATTTAATGTCTTACAAGTTAGTACAAGACAACCAGAAACGACTTATTGCCAGCATTTAGGCCAACCTCGACTGGCCAGAGTTCCTTGCTTTTGTGACACTGTTGTTGTTTCTATAAGACCAGCCACACCGTTGTATAAAAGCGATTCAATGAGCGTTGGAACAGGAACTACACATAGTAGAACATCGACTCAAATTTTCTGACACCAAAAGTTGGTTTGGTTCAAGCAAATAAAGAATCGATTTGTTGGCCTGGCACACAAAGAACCAGTTGAATTATGTGCTGGTTGGAGGCCGAATGGATGAAGAAGTTAACTTTTTGTTATACAAGCTGGCCCAGTAGTACAGTTTTTCACTTGAACCGGCGGTACACACACATTTGGTACAAGTGTCTCACGCAGTAGAAATGCCTTTTTTCTATGCACTTGTTTGACATACATATCGTCAACTATATTCTACTCCCAACATTCCGAACTCGTAAGATGTTTTACCTCTTTTGAATCGCATGCATGTAGACATATTTTAGTTTGTAGATTCACCAATTTCAGCCTATGTAGTCATAATTAAAAATCCAAAATAATTTATAATTGGAACGAAGGGTGTACATCACAAGATAAGTACATAGCAACTAGAAACTGGTCCCTATGAATCCATGCACCATGTCTCGAACCATAGTCAATCATACTTTCGGTAGGACCCGCTGACCATTGAATCCAATTTTCGCATTATTTGACAATCCATAATAGTGCGCAACGAAAGTTCAAAGGAATAGTGGCCTTGAGTTTCTCGCCTTGGCCCCTTATCTTTTTGTGAAAGTATCTACTATAACCGAACATGCCACGTTGGAAAGCCGGAGAGCTGCTTGTGCACCCTTGCGTGAATGGAGAACCAGAGTGAATGAAATCTACGGAGCTTAGTTCAGGAAAAAATATATATGGTTCATGTTTATTTGAGCTGTAGAGTGATTTGACATAGGCTATTCCATGAATTATTTTCTTAGTGTGAAACATGTGCATTGTTCATATCCTAAAGGGAAAATTTGCATAAATCTGAATAGTATCTAGTAGAAAACTATTTTGAAGGGAAGCTTGGATGATGAAAGGGCAAATTACTTTCATAAGTCGCCACTTGTCCTTCCTAATTTTGTCCTGATTAACTATGTTTATGTTATCATTGCTTGAAATGCCTAAAGGGTATGGAAGTGTCTCGACTTCTATAGATCAGGGTTTCTAACAAAGGATGACAATAAACATAAATATCAATTGACAAAGTGGAATATCAGTGTGGTCTAGGCACGGAGGTACTCGAACTTATAACTAACTATCTTCTCAGCAAATGATTGTTTAATTACTTAGCGAAGAACAGGTGTGCAAAAAGTTTACATAATAAATACCTTGAGACTAAGAAGCTAGCCCAAGTGGAGGGAAACCCGCCACCTCTCCTTTTGAAAGGGGCTTATGCTGGTTAACATGAGCTCTTTAACATAGATTATTTCAAAGTGGAAATGGACTGAGTACCGAGTTTTGGAAGGACATCTGGTTAGAGGATGCTTAAGGATTCTAGAAAGATTCATAGAACTAAAGGAACTTTCTCTCTTGGACGAGATGATAAAAGGGAATCTAAAGACACACAATAGTACCCATGATTATATAACGTTATAATGCACCATAAAGAATAAACTGAATCATATATTGAGGAACTGATCCAATGTAGATTACTGTATCAACCTATTCACGACTTCATCAGTCTATTAGTGATTTTTATTTTAGGTCATAAGTCGTTGTATCAACATTGCTATACTTTTATTATAATGTATTTTATCTTTGTATGAACTCCATTAAATTTACATTTATATGTTTATCCTTGCATGTGAAAATATGAAGCCGGTTAGTTGATGCCACAACTTGATCACAATGTTGAAATGCATTTAGGATCCCAAATTGGTTAAATGAAATCTCCTTGTATACAACACATAAGAAACAAGGATTGGGGTGGTTGCTTTCAAAACTTTATCCTCCTCTAGTATAACGTGCTAAACGACAATGCACTAGGAAATGAATCATTTGAAAATATCAGTGTAGGTGAAAAAGGCGTGCATCAACTGATCTTGACTTCTTGATACAAAAAATGTATGACAGACTGAGGATGGAGGAAATGCATGATGCATTCATCACAGACCCATGTCTTGGTTATTACGCCAACGATACAACCAATCACCATATAAATGTAAGCAATTCAGATCTCCTGGCATGTGCAATTGTATATGTATCATCTAAATTACTCCGTATCAATCTTTGTGGAGAAAAAAGTATTAGTATCAGGGTTATGATACTGGAGGAACCACTGGCCTCACAAAGTATTTGGTCTGCCTCATGTTTAAAACTGCTCTCGGCTCTGCTTTAATTCCTGTTTATGTCCGAGTTCATCTTATCGGCTATTAGAGTTGTACCGATGGGCATGATGATTGGGCTACAAGGGTTGTGGAGCAGTACGGTGCTGTGCTCGTCAGCATGTATAATATCACTCCCCTACCGATGAGCTTAACCTGCTGATTACCAGCGTGGTCTGTTTCATCACTTGATCATCATTTACGTTCATCTTAGGTGTGAGCCTACAACAGCAGAAGTCTTGCATCGGTCCCGGGATCGCATGATAAGAGACGATACGGTCTGCTGCATCATGTTTCTACTCCTGTTCTTGTTGAATATCAATTGTTAACTGCCTCGAAGGCTAGAAGCTGCGTCGGTGAATACATGCATATCTATCTGACATTCTGCCCGAGCGGGATTTCGGATTTAGTTAGGGAACAAAGCTGTGCGTTGCAGAACTAATGGGTACCATTATCCAGTCTCAGCAACTCAACTCTCAAAGAGGTAGAATAGATGAGTCTTTCTTTCCTTGTCCTGGTCTCTACCGTACTCTTTTTAAGAGAGCAGTTGGCCATGTCAGGTCACAGCTCACAGCACCTTTTTATTTCACAACTCACAAGTCACAATACCTATTACATTGAACACGAGAGGATGAATTATAAACAGTTTATGGAAACAGCAGATTAGGAGAGAATGTCGAAAGCATCTAGGCTATCTAGGTAGCTTTTTAACTGCACCCGGCTTAAAAAAGATTATAGAACGATTTATATGGTTCTGAGGGAATTTGTCTACTATTCCGAATCGAGATCTAACTAAATCCTAATCTGACTCTGATGAAAACAACTGATCCGGCTAACGGCCCAAACACAAGAAGTTAATTCCAATGCAAATTCGTGCTACGCTACGACAATGACGAGCTCAGTAAAACTCGGATATGAGTATGTTCTCCGAAATCCCAATACGACTCGGAGTCGGGATCATACTTTACTATTAACTTGAGCTATATGATGTGCTCTCGTTGCAGGTACGTGCCTGAGCTTGCTGACACGCGCAACAGAAATCCAAAGCGAGAACTCAAAGAAACCGCGCGATCCATCGTCATGTACGGGAAATCGAGCAGTCCGGCGAGTTTCTCGTCGTTCCCGCCGCCGGCGATTACCCTGCCGCCTCCGCTCCCGCCCCACGACGACCCGTGGCCACACTTCGCGCCTCTGGAGCCAGTGAGCCCCTCGTCGAGCCTCAGGCGCCGAGGCTTATCATCAAGAGATCGACGCTTACCAGCGCTGCACGGAGGCCGCGGCGCCGACTACGCCTCGATGATGTCGGTGCCCACGAAGCTGGAACAGCCGGTGACGACGACGCCGACGCCCTTGCTCGCCATCGTCGCTAACTGGCTTGTCTCCCTGGCACCGACCTTCGGCTTCGAGCGCTGCTGCTGCCCTACCAAGATAATGACATCAGTAAATTCGAAATCATTTTGGAGAAAAGAGCTGATTGATCTGCACGCCGCATTGTACCGTTGCGTAACTTGTGGGCAAGTTTGTTCTTTTTGTTGTTTAGATGTGCTCATGTGCATCATTGTTTCTATATGTAATACTCCATATCCCTCTTTCTGTAACAGATGATGTAAAACAAATATAACTAATTTTTAATGCACCAAACACTAAAAAAGGATCTTCAACAGATGATGTATAT